>JBBELK010000478.1:0-481713 GCA_037783545.1 Henricia sp. BOLD:AAB3569 | reverse complement strand
AAAATTACAGGAAATGTTGCTTAGGACCATACATGATATTCCTTGAATTTAACATTGACTGGTCATCTAGAAAATAAAATATGAAATTTGGAAAATGTTTAGATTTTGAGAAAATTTGTTGAATTTTTGCTAAATTGTCCATTTTTCTTAGAAATAAGGTTCCAGACAGGCTAAATTTTCATTATGAGTCATTTCTAAGACATTTTCAAAAACGTCAATTTTTGGCCAATTTTGATAAAAATGATGGACTAACCCCTTGTGATTTTTTTAATTTTTGGCCAAAAATGTTATTATTTAGATTTTTCTTAAAATTACAGGAAATGTTGCTTAGGACCCATACATGATATTCCTTGAATTTAACATTGACTGGTCATCTAGAAAATAAAATATGAAATTTGGAAAATGTTTAGATTTTGAGAAATTTGTTGAATTTTGCTAAATTGTCCATTTTTCTTAGAAATAAGGTTCCAGACAGGCTAAATTTTCATTATGAGTCATTTCTAAGACATTTTCAAAACGTCAATTTTTGGCCAATTTTGATAAAAATTGATGGACTAACCCCTTGTGATTTTTTTAATTTTTGGCCAAAAATGTTATTATTTAGATTTTTCTTAAAATTACAGGAAATGTTGCTTAGGACCCATACATGATATTCCTTGAATTTAACATTGACTGGTCATCTAGAAAATAAAATATGAAATTTGGAAAATGTTTAGATTTTGAGAAAATTTGTTGAATTTTTGCTAAATTGTCCATTTTTCTTAGAAATAAGGTTCCAGACAGGCTAAATTTTCATTATGAGTCATTTCTAAGACATTTTCAAAAACGTCAATTTTTGGCCAATTTTGATAAAAATTGATGGACTAACCCCTTGTGATTTTTTTAATTTTTGGCCAAAAATGTTATTATTTAGATTTTTCTTAAAATTACAGGAAATGTTGCTTAGGACCCATACATGATATTCCTTGAATTAACATTGACTGGTCATCTAGAAAATAAAATATGAAATTTGGAAAATGTTTAGATTTTGAGAAAATTTGTTGAATTTTTGCTAAATTGTCCATTTTTCTTAGAAATAAGGTTCCAGACAGGCTAAATTTTCATTATGAGTCATTTCTAAGACATTTTCAAAAACGTCAATTTTTGGCCAATTTTGATAAAAATTGATGGACTAACCCCTTGTGATTTTTTTAATTTTTGGCCAAAAATGTTATTATTTAGATTTTTCTTAAAATTACAGGAAATGTTGCTTAGGACCCATACATGATATTCCTTGAATTTAACATTGACTGGTCATCTAGAAAATAAAATATGAAATTTGGAAAATGTTTAGATTTTGAGAAAATTTGTTGAATTTTTGCTAAATTGTCCATTTTTCTTAGAAATAAGGTTCCAGACAGGCTAAATTTTCATTATGAGTCATTTCTAAGACATTTCAAAACGTCAATTTTTGGCCAATTTGATAAAAATTGATGGACTAACCCCTTGTGATTTTTTTAATTTTTGGCCAAAAATGTTATTATTTAGATTTTTCTTAAAATTACAGGAAATGTTGCTTAGGACCCATACATGATATTCCTTGAATTTAACATTGACTGGTCATCTAGAAAATAAAATATGAAATTTGGAAAATGTTTAGATTTTGAGAAAATTTGTTGAATTTTTGCTAAATTGTCCATTTTTCTTAGAAATAAGGTTCCAGACAGGCTAAATTTTCATTATGAGTCATTTCTAAGACATTTTCAAAAACGTCAATTTTTGGCCAATTTTGATAAAAATTGATGGACTAACCCCTTGTGATTTTTTTAATTTTTGGCCAAAAATGTTATTATTTAGATTTTTCTTAAAATTACAGGAAATGTTGCTTAGGACCCATACATGATATTCCTTGAATTTAACATTGACTGGTCATCTAGAAAATAAAATATGAAATTTGGAAAATGTTTAGATTTTGAGAAAATTTGTTGAATTTTTGCTAAATTGTCCATTTTTCTTAGAAATAAGGTTCCAGACAGGCTAAATTTTCATTATGAGTCATTTCTAAGACATTTTCAAAAACGTCAATTTTTGGCCAATTTTGATAAAAATTGATGGACTAACCCCTTGTGATTTTTTTAATTTTTGGCCAAAAATGTTATTATTTAGATTTTTCTTAAAATTACAGGAAATGTTGCTTAGGACCCATACATGATATTCCTTGAATTTAACATTGACTGGTCATCTAGAAAATAAAATATGAAATTTGGAAATGTTTAGATTTTGAGAAAATTTGTTGAATTTTTGCTAAATTGTCCATTTTTCTTAGAAATAAGGTTCCAGACAGGCTAAATTTTCATTATGAGTCATTTCTAAGACATTTTCAAAAACGTCAATTTTTGGCCAATTTTGATAAAAATTGATGGACTAACCCCTTGTGATTTTTTTAATTTTTGGCCAAAAATGTTATTATTTAGATTTTTCTTAAAATTACAGGAAATGTTGCTTAGGACCCATACATGATATTCCTTGAATTTAACATTGACTGGTCATCTAGAAAATAAAATATGAAATTTGGAAATGTTTAGATTTTGAGAAAATTTGTTGAATTTTTGCTAAATTGTCCATTTTTCTTAGAAATAAGGTTCCAGACAGGCTAAATTTTCATTATGAGTCATTTCTAAGACATTTTCAAAAACGTCAATTTTTGGCCAATTTTGATAAAAATTGATGGACTAACCCCTTGTGATTTTTTTAATTTTTGGCCAAAAATGTTATTATTTAGATTTTTCTTAAAATTACAGGAAATGTTGCTTAGGACCCATACATGATATTCCTTGAATTTAACATTGACTGGTCATCTAGAAAATAAAATATGAAATTTGGAAAATGTTTAGATTTTGAGAAAATTTGTTGAATTTTTGCTAAATTGTCCATTTTTCTTAGAAATAAGGTTCCAGACAGGCTAAATTTTCATTATGAGTCATTTCTAAGACATTTTCAAAAACGTCAATTTTTGGCCAATTTTGATAAAAATTGATGGACTAACCCCTTGTGATTTTTTTAATTTTTGGCCAAAAATGTTATTATTTAGATTTTTCTTAAAATTACAGGAAATGTTGCTTAGGACCCATACATGATATTCCTTGAATTTAACATTGACTGGTCATCTAGAAAATAAAATATGAAATTTGGAAAATGTTTAGATTTTGAGAAAATTTGTTGAATTTTTGCTAAATTGTCCATTTTTCTTAGAAATAAGGTTCCAGACAGGCTAAATTTTCATTATGAGTCATTTCTAAGACATTTTCAAAAACGTCAATTTTTGGCCAATTTTGATAAAAATTGATGGACTAACCCCTTGTGATTTTTTTAATTTTTGGCCAAAATGTTATTATTTAGATTTTTCTTAAATTACAGGAAATGTTGCTTAGGACCCATACATGATATTCCTTGAATTTAACATTGACTGGTCATCTAGAAAATAAAATATGAAATTTGGAAAATGTTTAGATTTTGAGAAAATTTGTTGAATTTTTGCTAAATTGTCCATTTTTCTTAGAAATAAGGTTCCAGACAGGCTAAATTTTCATTATGAGTCATTTCTAAGACATTTTCAAAAACGTCAATTTTTGGCCAATTTGATAAAAATTGATGGACTAACCCCTTGTGATTTTTTTAATTTTTGGCCAAAAATGTTATTATTTAGATTTTTCTTAAAATTACAGGAAATGTTGCTTAGGACCCATACATGATATTCCTTGAATTTAACATTGACTGGTCATCTAGAAAATAAAATATGAAATTTGGAAAATGTTTAGATTTTGAGAAAATTTGTTGAATTTTTGCTAAATTGTCCATTTTTCTTAGAAATAAGGTTCCAGACAGGCTAAATTTTCATTATGAGTCATTTCTAAGACATTTTCAAAAACGTCAATTTTTGGCCAATTTTGATAAAAATTGATGGACTAACCCCTTGTGATTTTTTTAATTTTTGGCCAAAAATGTTATTATTTAGATTTTTCTTAAAATTACAGGAAATGTTGCTTAGGACCCATACATGATATTCCTTGAATTTAACATTGACTGGTCATCTAGAAAATAAAATATGAAATTTGGAAAATGTTTAGATTTTGAGAAAATTTGTTGAATTTTTGCTAAATTGTCCATTTTTCTTAGAAATAAGGTTCCAGACAGGCTAAATTTTCATTATGAGTCATTTCTAAGACATTTTCAAAAACGTCAATTTTTGCCAATTTTGATAAAAATTGATGGACTAACCCCTTGTGATTTTTTAATTTTTGGCCAAAAATGTTATTATTTAGATTTTTCTTAAAATTACAGGAAATGTTGCTTAGGACCCATACATGATATTCCTTGAATTTAACATTGACTGGTCATCTAGAAAATAAAATATGAAATTTGAAAATGTTTAGATTTTGAGAAAATTTGTTGAATTTTTGCTAAATTGTCCATTTTTCTTAGAAATAAGGTTCCAGACAGGCTAAATTTTCATTATGAGTCATTTCTAAGACATTTTCAAAAACGTCAATTTTTTGCCATTTTTGATAAAAATTGATGGACTAACCCCTTGTGATTTTTTTAATTTTTGGCCAAAAATGTTATGATTTAGATTTTCATTAAAATTGCAGGAAATGTTGCTTAGGACCCATAGATGATATTCCTTGAATTTAACATTGACTGGTCATCTAGAAAATAAAATATGAAATTTGGAAAATGTTTAGATTTTGAGAAAATTTGTTGAATTTTTGCCAAATTGTCCATTTTTCTTAGAAATAAGGTTCCAGACAGGCTAAATTTTCATTATGAGTCATTTCTAAGACATTTTCAAAAACGTCAATTTTTTGCCATTTTTGATAAAAATTGTGATTTTTAAAATTTTTGGCCAAAAATGTTATGATTTAGATTTTCCTTAAAATTACAGGAAATGTTGCTTAAGACCCTTAGATGATATTCCTTGAATTTAAGCTTGACTGGTCATCCAGAAAATAAAATATGAAATTTGGAATATTTTTAGATTTTGAGAAAATTTGTTGAATTTTTCCCAAATTGTCAATTTTTCTTAAAAATAAGGTTCCAGACAGAAAATTCTCAATACCCTCAAAAGGTTTTTTTTTTTTTTTTTTTTAATGTAATGCATTAGGACTATTTTTTGTTTTAATGTAATGCATCCGCCTGTCCGCAACAAGCCGGTACAACTACAAATATGACAGGCAACTCTCCCCCAAATTGAAACACAAATTGTGTTTTTTCCCGGGGGGGGGGGGGGGGGGGGGAGACCTATTTCGGCAGTTTTCCGAGCTAATTTCTAATAAATATAAAAATATTTGTCAAAAAAAAATCACATTTTTTCTACAAATCTGAAATTTTCAAAAACTCATATTTCAATCCCCTGAATGAGCAGTCAAGGGCAGATTCAAGGAATCAGATATATAGGTCCGCGGACGGTGGTCCGCGGATTGGTTTTCAGAGTAACTGAAAGACTGAATGAAATTACACATTTTCAAAAGAATAAAAATCACCAATGCAAGGGTGTCTATTAACATTAAGGCTCAGTTTTATTAATACAAAGAGAATACATCGATTTTAAGCGAGTTAAGATTGTTCTGTAAATGATACCTTAAGAAAACCAACCACAATACTTATTTCTGATATACATATCAGCAATAGACTAAATGTGACGTCAGTTGCCATAGTAAATGGGTTTTAACATTCACTGGTAATCTGAAACGTCCATTGGTAAAGTGCAGGTAAACAGTTCACTGGTTTTAGTGTAGACCCAGTAACTTTGGCAATACACAAAGGGTGACGTTTTCACTGTTGTTGTCTAGATACTGATGTTCAGAGAACTTTCACGAGTATAATACCAGTTGATTGCATTTTGAGTACCTAAAAATGATGGTTGTTTTGTTCAAGTTTAAACTGTACAGAGCAGGGCTGTAGTCAAGTCCATCACAAGTCCAGAGCTGATAAAATCACAAGTCCGGGACAAGTCCACTAACAAGAAGCAAAGGATGAACACGCACAAAAGAATGCCTTTGTTGGAGTTCATTTGAATAGCTTGTGACTTGAATTAAAGGCACAGGCTCGTCAGCAATGCGCGCCCGCCAGATTCGTGCTCGAAACACGCAGCTCCATGCCTTTGCTATGGAGCTGCGTATTGCGTGGCACACATGTGGCGGGCGCGCATTGCTGACGAGCCTGTGCCTTTGACCCAGGGACTTGTGGTGGACTTGTGAAGGCTTGTGGTGGACTCGACTACAACCCTGGTACAGAGATCCCAGGATCATCTGTTGTCAATTTGACACATATGAGAAAAAAGTATACTATAGACCTGTCAAAACATGTAAATGCGTGTTCTCCCGGAACAATCGAATATCAGTTAGAAGCACGTTAAAATCATGTTATATACAAAAAAATTTAAAAGTGATTAGATTGTGCCAAAAAATAAATATATGATTGCTAAATAGTATATATATATTGGTGAAGTTATGTGTACTCCAACAAGTTGTTAGTTTATTTTTTATACAGGTATTTTATACACACAGTAAATTACACGCTGTTCACCCTTTGTTGAACCGCCCAAAAAAAATCATGTTTTATACCGAGTACAGCAAAGTGTGGAACATTGTTACTTACTGAAAGATACTCGACCAAAAAAGAAGCCAACGTCTACTATGCCAATTTCAATTAAATTTCGTAAAAGTTATGTGAAAAAAAAAAATAATCTGCAAGATCCAACAAGATCACAAGTTAGACAAATGGTGCAGATGAAATGTACATAATTGATGTAAAATTTCGCTGCTCGGTGGTTGCCAATTTGAAAAAATCAGCAGCAATGGTGGTGGAAGGGGCGAGATCTGTGGAAAGGCCGAAAAAGACCTGGCATGATGTGGCGAGGACTGATATGAAGTTACTAGGCCTCAAGTCGACGGACGCCCAGGACCGAGCCCAGTGGAGACGCGCCATAAAGAGACCCAAGTCGGACCCAGCAGAGACTGGACAAGCGACTTAAAGCCGGATATGATGATGATGCAGTAAACAGCAGGGTTGTAGTCGAGTCCATCACAAGCCCTCACAAGCCTTGTGAGTCCACCACAAGTCCCCAGGTCTTAATTCAAGTCACAATTAAGCTATTCAAAAGAACTCCAACAAAGGCATTCTTGTGTCCGTGTTCATCCTTTGCTTCTTGTTACTGGACTTGTGACGGACTTGTGATTTTATCGGCTCTGGACTTGTGATGGACTCGACTACAATCCTGGTAGAAAAACTGTTTTTCTACCACTGTGCATGGTGATTATTAATTATTTTTTCCAAGGAGGTAATTTCCCAATCAGTGATAAATTGTTTTTTTATACATGTAACTGAAAGTTGTATTAACCCTAACACTCCTCAATCCTCCAAAATCAATACGATTTTACATACACCCTAGTGTGTTAGGGTTTAATAATTAACAGTTAAACACCGCATAGGAAACTCCAATGGCATTAATTTGTTAACATGTTCAAAAAATATACATGTATACATATTAATTGGAAGCACTTGATTCTACGTCCATTTATGAAGGATTTTGGCCGCATTTTTCTTGACATTTTTATGAAATAACAAGAATTCTGAGTTGTTTTAAGTTTTAAGTTTTAAAATCACACCGTGCAGCTTACTGTTTTCCAATTTGACATTGTCTCCATACCGAGCAATAAAAGAAGCGCAAAAAAATCTCCACTTTTTGATTTAATAAAAAGAGTCAATCTGACAGTGGGAATTTCCAGCACACAGAAGCTTTGTGCAGTCATGCACAACGAAGCTGGTGTTATGTGAATATTTCGATGTCAACTTAATTACAAGACAAATTTTCAATTAATTTTGATTAAACTGAAAATTTACGTTTCTTTTGTTGCTTGGTATACTTAACGCCTCCATTTAAAAAAATAAATAATAATAAAGCAAACAAAAAAAGTCAGTAAATTTTTATACACCATTCCTATATACACATCAGTATCTGCTTACACCGTGACAATCAGTTTTCTGTAATTACATTTAGTTTTACACAGCCATTGTTTTCATGCATCCAACTTGTGACAGATCGCAAAATAGGGCATGAACTTTCAGTGAACAATAATGATAAATAGTTTTTATACATAATACATAATGTAAAAAAAAAAACCAAAAGCACCTAAATGTTTAATGCTTGCGAGTTTTCAGGAAAATATTGTAATACTGGGACATCTTACTTAAAACACTATTCAGTATTGAAATGAAACCACCAAATACGGGTTAAGAGTAATATCATAATGATCCTCATCGAGATTTGAACCCGAGACCTCCGACACACCATGCAGATGCCCTACCACCTGAGCTATGAGGCACAGTGGTATAATCCCTCAGGTTTTCCCTAAGACCTCCGACACACCAGGCAGATGCTCTACCAGCTGAGCTATGAGGCACACTGGTATAATCCCTCAGGTTTCCCCCAAGACCTCTGACACACCAGGCAGATGCTCTACCACCTGAGCTATGAGGCACAGTGGTATAATCCCTCAGGTTTCCCCCAAGACCTCTGACACACGAGGCAGATGCTCCACCAGCTGAGCTATGAGGCACAGTGGTATAATCCCTCAGGTTTTCCCCAAGACCTCTGACACACCAGGCAGATGCTCTACCAGCTGGGCTATGAGGCACAGTGGTATACTCCCTCAGGTTTTCCCCAAGACCTCTGACACACCGGGCAGATGCTCTACCAGCTGGGCTACGAGGCACAGAGGTATAATCCCTTAGGTTTTCCCCAAGACCTCTGACACACCAGGCAGATGCTCTACCAGCTGAGATACAAGGCCCAGTGTTTTTCTTGGGTTTCCCTAAGCACTCATTTACACGCACAGATTTAGTACAATTTTTCTGGAGCTGTGTTCCGCACAAGCCAGGGAAAATTTGACTGAAATATTCCAATAAAACAAAAACATGTTTTTCAAATGCTTTTTATATCAAAAAAATAACTGTAAACGAAATACTTCCGTAAAAGTGGACGGTAAACATTGCAGGCATTTTGTTTCACGGAGAAAATAAAGGCCATTTCTTGACTGCAGCCAATTTTTCCCTCTTAATATAAATAAATACAAAAATATCCGCAAGTGCATATTTCATTTCTTTTATACAACCTCTTACACTTTGTCTTTTCAAATCCTTCAAAATTTCAAATGCAAAACTATGTTTCCCCCAGAAAAGTGACAAACAGTATTAAAGCTAATTTTGGTTACTGAACTTTTTTTAGACCAAAATTCATCAAATCTTCTTGAAAACTCCAAATTTTCCAGTTTTCTCAAATCTGCAGTTTTGTACTGAAGAATTCATCACCTATTTCAAAATTAGCAACTTTTTCTCTGGTTTTCTTTTTACTCTCTGAAAACATTAACTATTACTGTTTAAGGCCGACTGTGAACAAGCAGTTTCAAAACTGCATTACGTTTCTAGAATACGTACATGTAGCCAAAACATATTTTATTTGAAAAAATATATTGCATCTCTCCATGCCACCCCGGTGTAAATGGGTACCTGCAAGGGTAGTGAGAGCACATAAGAGGCAGCCGGGGCTATATACTCCCCAGGGAGCAAAGAGGGTCAAAATACGGAATACTATTTTTAAAAGCCCACTGACCAGGGGTAATAATGCAAAGCACTATGATATACGTGATACATGTTCTGCGTCGTCACAAGGTCGAGGGTGGCTTATAAGGCAGTTTCTACTGGACGGACAGCACTGAAGAACTTCTGAACAGTAATCGTGCTTAGTAGAAACGTGCTCAATGACTCTGGATGTAATTTGGTCATTGCGACTTGTTTTATTCACCCAAGCGCAACTGGTGACGAAGGTAGCTCCTTTTTTCTAAACCTTTAGCGTTTCACTACGAAGTCACGAGACCAGTTTGCTGAGTCATACAGCTCCCACAGCACATGTTGCGGAAGTATTCGTTGTTGCAAAACTTGTACTTGACCACCAGGGGACAGTAGGGGACAGACGGTGAATCTTGACAATCTGATGAAAAAAGACCAAGAGAATTTGTTCAATTCAAGTAACACTATAGTCAAGTCTAGGCCGTCAGCGTCCATAAACCTGTTCACTTCGTTTGACAAAGAGTTTAAGAAGATATTACCATTTGGTAAAAAAAAATATGCTTGAAACAAAGTGTTTTTTCAAAGTAAGATTAGTAGGTCTGGAACCAAGACCTGCTGTTCTGAACACTGCATAACTCTGTTGGTACAAATGTACTGCGGTCGCATGGTTTGGGTCACTGACTTTCATTGAATATGCAATATCGAATAGCTGCCATCTTGTAGGGCAACTTTTGTTGTTTAAATTGGTCAACAATGTAAGCACAAAATGTGCAACCATGCATGTCCTCGCAGAACAAAGAAACTGCCCTACAAGATGGCAGCTATTTGATACGGTCTATAGTTTAATTTTAGGGGTGTATTCATACGAGGCACCTTGCACGAGAACTTACCGTAATCATCTGTGGGTCTGGCTATACAGGGACTCTCACACTGCTGTTGAGCGTTGGGTCTCAAAGCCAACTGGCAATAGGACGAGCTGAGGGGAACTTTATTGTAGGACATACAACGTACTTGGCGCTGTTGCTGGCCCTGGCCGCACTCCGCATTGCACTAATTGGAAAGATTTAATCACAGTTACAGATGAATAATGTGTCTTTCTATTGAGCCGGTGCAGATCACACACGTTTTGGGAGTCAAATGATGATCTACGTCACAATGCACTAAAAGAGCGTGACCACATTTTTCCGAAAAATGAATTTCGTACTTCTAACAAAACAGTCATATAAAATACCTCACCAAAATACTATCCATGAGAAGAAAATAGGAAATTTGCAATCCCCAGTTTGGATGTGGAAGCAAAAAGGTTGGTATAATCACTGCACTGCTTTATGTAACCAGATAAATTTGTTTTAAAAATTTGTGGATTTTTGATGATATCCCTGGAAATATATGGATTCAGAGCGTGAAATTTCAGAATGGTAATAAGAAAAATATGATTTTCACAAAAGCGGAAATTCGCTCACTTCAATCATATATAGGATCATGTTTGATAACAGCAGAGATCCGTCAATAACTTGAAGGTATCATTTCGAAAAAAAAAATATAAAATTGCAAACAACGAGACCTACTGACCTTGCTCCATTCCCCGGCCACCCAGCTCGGCGGTGGACACCCGGCCGTCTGGCACTCTCGGATAGCCGAGGGCCGCGTGGCCCAGTTGCACATGTTGGGGTAAGGCTCTCCGTTACTGGTCATGCAGGTCACTCGTCTGGTCTGATGGCCCTGACCACAGCTAGGATTGCACTGTAAGGATGTAGAAATTCAAGATGTACATTTCAGAGACTCTGAAATGCTTTAAATTATTTGATCATGCACATCGCATTAACTATACCCTCTCAGGTACCCATTTAGTCCTGGGTAAACAGAGGCAATTTAGTGCAAAGTGCCTTGCCCAAGGGCACACACACACTACGGACGAACCGGACTCGAATTTAAGCAAGCTCTTGAGTACAAGTCACTAGACCGCTCGACCATGGTACCAAGGTTGGGAGCCATGACCAACTAATCAATTCTTTCTTTCACGGCATAACAACAATAGGGCTTGGGAATGTGATGTCATGCAACGTAACAATGCAGTGGTTTCCGCCATGTTTGTTGGCAGTAACATGCGTGATGTACGTTCAGATATAAGCAATGGGAGCTGCGTAGCACTGTTAAACTGTAGTGCAAAGACCCACAACCACCCTGACGAAGGCCTAGTAGGCCAAACATTTGGTCCACCCTCGTAAGTTGAGCACTAGTTTTATTTTTTTGCACTTTGCACTACAGTTTAACGATACGTTCAGCTTGTTTTGTTCCCACGCGTGCAGGACGCGCGCACCGCGCCGCGACATGTTGAATTTAATTACTAGGTTGTTGTTTGCGTGATATGGAATCGCGTGGGCGCCGCACGCATCTAAACTTGACGAGGCTGCACGCCAGTTCGCATAGCAACCACTCACTACCTTGAAGTATGGCGGCCGAGAATGACGTCAATATAGGTGTCGTGACGTCGATTCCCAAGCCCTATAGAGAGGTTTTACTAGCCGACGAGTTCGCGTACGTTTAGCTATCCGTAACCGTTAGTGACATTTCTGTGGTTTCCCGACTCCAAGATTACAGTTGGTTAGCTAAAATAAGTCTATTTCCGGCAGCGGGAAAACTACCCAGTACAAGACGGATTTCAAACTAATTTTTTACTTTCAATCCAAAGCTTTGAAACGCACACAAAAGTTTGTAGACATTCATAACTCATTATCAACCGAAGTAAACGCAATAAAAAATGTTTAGTGCTCAAGCATAGCGAGCTCGATATCCGTGCCGTGCAAACACGTTGCAGTTAGCGAAACGCGTATGACGTCATAAACCTGTAGAAACCTGTGACGTATCCATCATGCTATCCGTATCCGTGTGCTTGCAAAACCTCCCTAATATCTCCAGGGCCCAACTTCATAGAGCTGTTTACCAGCCCATTTTCCGTTAACCGAGCGTCAGGCTATTTCATAGACATCGTTAAAGGTAAGCAACTGAAAACATGCCTTAACCGCAGAGCCAAATTTTGCTTAAGATAGTGACACAACAATGGCGGTTTCCAAGCGCGCGCATGCTTAAGCACGCCGCGGCCGTGAAATAGCCTTAAGGTTAGCACAACGTTTCTGCTACAGTAAGCACACGTTTTCAGCTAGCGCTTAAGCAGCTCCATGAAATTGGGCCCAGGCCTTGTCGTGGCCTTGTGAAATTTAGCCTCGAATACAATGCTCATACTGGTCTTACCTGCGACCATGCATCAGCAACCCACTGCGGTGGACATTCCTGCATACCACACTCCACACTCTTTAAAGGCTTGCGTCTGGTGCACTGCGATTCGTCCACAATCTCCTCTTCTAACTGAGTGACTCGCGTCATGCATAGCACTGTGCGCGTCTTCTGGCCACCGTCGCATGTCTTACTGCACGGCGACCACGGACCCCCCGACCAGCTAAATGATATAAAAGGAAAACATAAACCAGTTGACGCCGGTATTATTTTTGGCAAAAAATAAAAAAAATTTTATAAGGCAAATGTGACGAGCCAAAAGTTAAGACCTGGGGCTAGTTTCATAGAGGTGTTTAACTCTTGCTTAGTAGAGAAATCCTCATGTGATAGAAGTAGTGTATGACCAGTGTTAGAGGACTGTTTCATTACCATGACAATGACATGAAATTTTTGGTGGTAACCGAATTTTATCAAGCAAGGTTTTTCATGCTTAAAGGAGCGTGACCAGAGTTTCTGGAAAATAGTTTTCGATGTAACTTACCAATATTATCAAGTAACTCCCATACACACCTCCCATGTCCCAAAAACCCGAAAACATTCGCAATTTCCAGTAAAAAATTGAACAAAACTATCGAGTATGCTTTCAGCGGATAAACGTTGATACTGGAAAATTAGTTTACAAATAATCGGTGGATTTTCGACGATATCCTCGGAAATATGCGACCTAGAAGCGCGGGAGTTTCAGTTTCCTAATCAGAAAAATATAACGGATGTGATGATATAAAAATCTCATGACCCATAAGGTAAGTCCCGGGGAGTTATGGGTAAAAAAAAGTGATCTGGTCACACTCCTTTAAGCAGCTCTATGAAATTGGCCCCAGGTCTAGCACCACAAATACATTTCTACATTCATTTTATGAATCTTCTCACTAAAAGATCAAATTCAAAACACGATGTGTACAAATGAATGGTGGAGACGTCAAACGGAAGCGGACCGGTGTTTGCTGGACCCATGCGTGTTGCATATCTTGATGATCAATGTAGCGCCTTCCACCAATTTATACTCACTATATTCTACTCTCCCACACAGTATTGATTTTTACCGCCCCCAGATCATCCCTATGATGCCAGAATCAGAGACATAATCTGAATTGGGAGCCCGATTTTTGTGCATGACTTCATCATCATCGCGCGCAGTATACTACTTTTACTAGTACACCATCCCGGTCAGCTCTACCATATCTTATCATTGAATGGCTAATGGCACACAGGGCACTACGTTTGCCATACGTGCCAACCTACCCACTACAACAACAACAAACGTGGAAGACAGCGGCAAAGCTGACGTTTTAACTATACATGTACATGTTTAAACGTCCTCCAGTGTCAAGTGGTTAAAAGCATACAATACTTTTATAACTCATGGCTACTAAACTTACACTGGTGGACAGGGCTCCGTGTTGCAAGGTTTCTTCTTTCGGCTAGGCTTGCTCCCCGCGCTGCAGAACGTGTCCGATACTACCGTTTTGTCATCATACCGTATGCACTGAACCTCTGCCACTGATTCACCTGGGATACAATGGGCCACAACATATAAACCTCACATAATAATAATAATAATAATAATAGCTCGTTCTTATATAGTGCATTCCATGTCTGCCGACATCTCAATGTGATTTAAAACTATCAGAAACTGTCTAAACTTCCAGTTACATTGGCAGGTGACGTCTTTGGCAGTCAAGCCAGAAACACCTCTTCAGGCCTTTTCCCACTAGAATGTCAAGCCCCGGGGCAAATTCGACCCGGGGCGAACTTGCCCCGGGGCCACCCCCCTAGTTCAACTCCGCGTCTTTTCACACTTGTCTTTCTCAAACTACACATTTTGCCCCGGGGCAAGCTCGGCACCTTTGTTTCCCACTTGAGCAAGTCGGTCCCCAGGGCAAGCTCTTATCAAGTAGAATTTCTCGTAATTCTGCCCAGTTTTAGTTGTTTTTGTATTTCGTCATCCTCCCAAATGGCCATTATATTTCCGAATTTCCTCATCCCCCAGAATTGCCTTTCAGCATCTTTTCTGGGCTTAGCTTCTTTTCTGCGACAAACCTGACGTATAAGCTGATAAAAGTGATATTTATCCAAACCCCTCCCCACCTCCAGCGCCATATGAATACCACTTCTTCATCCCCATTACCCTGACCCCACCCCTCCCTCGACCCCACCCCTCCTCATCCACCCACGCCCCCACCCCCTAACTCACCTCCAGCACATGTGCCCGAGCAAACCGACCAGGCGCTCCAGTGCCATATAAACACCACTTCTTCATCCCCGCTACCCTGTCTTATGATTGGCTGGTTGTAGGAATACGATATACCCTGCTTTTCCTCTTGCACTAACAGCTGCAATTCAAACATTTCATAGATTTGGCATTAAAACTATGAGACAAATAGGGTACATATTTAAAGTTATAGGAGCGTATTCAAATTTTTCCAGAAAATGGATTTCATTTCAACCTACGAATTATAGAAAATACCTCCCCAAAATAATATCCATGGGATTTGGATGTGGAAGCAAAAAAAGTTGGAGTAATTACTGCACTGCTTTATGGAACCGGATTTAAATGACATGTAGTTTACAAAACATCAGTGATTTTTGATGATATCCTTGAAAATACACGGATTAAAAATGCGATATTTCAGAATGGTAATGAGGAAAATATGACAAATGATATGGTATCAAAATCTCAACACCCATGGGAAAAGTGAGGGTGCTCAATAATGTTATATGGACACGCTCCATTAATTCTTTCCTATGCACTGTTTTTTAGTCGAAACAAAAATGAAACCATGCAGCAATTAAAAGACCGCGGGCCGTGGCTGGCCATCTCTACATACATGTATAATATGCACACTTCAGAGATTTGATTTTTGCCCAGAGAAAAAGTGTGCCTTATTCAGTTAAACCTCGATAATTATAAACTCCTCAAAAAAGTTCAGAAAGTCAAGTTTGACTGACGATTTATCTCTTGTTACTAAGCCATTTCACTTCAATTTGGTATCATTGGAAAGCCCTGTTATTCCTCTTTACGATGATGTTTCATTTGTTATGATTAATCAATTGGGGGATGTGCAGTATAGCGGAATACAGGGGTAGGGGGAAAGTGAAATGTCACAAAATTCACTGCTATTGTCATGCAGTGCATTCCCTTTTGCTTGGAGAATGGGAATGTGTCAATGCACTTTTTGACAATAGCAATGCATTTTGTGACATTTCACTTTACACCCGCCCCCGTATTCAGCTGTGCTGCACATCCCCCAATTGCTTAATCATAACAAATGACACATCATCGTAAAGAGGAATAACAGGGCTTTCCAATGATATAAAATTCAAGGAAAATTATTTTGCAACAAGAGAAAAATCGTCAGTTAAACTGGACTTTCCAAACTTTTTTTGAGGAGTTTATAATATTGGATGGTATTGAGGGTGATATGGAAATACCGCACGAGTCATGAAAATACGAAACAAGCCGAAGGCGAGTTCGGTATTTTCATGACAAGTGCGGTATATTCTCATATCACCCGAAAAGACATCCATTATTATTAAGCGTTATACCTTTAATACAATTTTTCTCTCAGCCCATGTTTCATTCTTACCATAACTATAAGTTCTTCGTTGATTGCTCCAAGAGCAGTGAGCGACTCCATTCCACTGTCGAGTCGTTCATATTTGAAGGTGGTCCCACTAACATCGTAGGCCTTGGGCCAGTCAATTATCCATTCGGCATTTAGGTAGTATTCGTTGTTCACTGATTTCAAAGCTAAGAAACGAAAAGTCATTGCTTCGGTGAGTGACAAAAAAATTAAGATATATTTTAAATTTGTCTGTCTTTGCATACTACTGAAGATTGGTCAATATATATAACTTCAAGATGGTTAGAGCTTGTATAGATCATATCGAATAGCTGCCATCTTGTAGGGCAACTTGACATTTAAATTGGTCAACAATGTAAGAACAATATGTGCAACCGTGCATGTCCTCATGGAACAAAGAAACTGCCCTACAAGATGGCAGCTATTCGATACGGTTTTTATGACGGTGATTTTGCAAAATTTCTTGAAAGCACAGACACAGTTTTTATTGTTTTCTCAGAATGTAGACGAGGTACTGAGCTGACTTATGCACATGTTTATTTTTATCATACACATCTTTAATCACACATGGAGATAATGACGTTTGTAACAGTTTTCCAATCCTGTAATATATCTTTAATGATGATCAAGAATTAAAACTGCAATCTCACCTAAGTAATTTCCAGAGTCCGTCATCTCTTTAATTGAGATATGTACCGATCCCCGCGGTATGGTGAATATTTCGTGGTAGTCGCCGGCTGGTAGCGCTTTAGTAAAATTCCGGGAGACCAACTCGCAAGTGCTGCCGTCACCGCCGCAGATGCGACACTTGTCCTCTTTGACGTCTGAGCCCAGGATGTTGTCGCATCCTACGTGCTGTTTAGATTTTTAAAATATACGTTTTGAAATTTTTTTCTTTAAATATTATTAGACAGCCGAAGTGTGACGTGCGTTCCCATTGCAATTGGCTCTAAACAACATGGCCGTAAGAAAAAGTACCATTGCGAAAGCACAGGGACACGATTGAATGATTTTTAGTGTAGAGCCAGTTGCCTAGGCAACCAACAAAAGATGACGTATTCACTTCGGCAGTCTATTCTTGATCAGATTATAAGTTTGTTAAATACAGTGTACTTGTGGATAACAAGGCACTGATTGACCAATCACTATGGAATCGCTTTCAAGACTGTTCCGCTTCAGTGATCCTCTCCTGGTCAAAGTGGACCCGTTTTTAAATCACTTTGCTTAAAAACAAAGTGATTCCAACAATTTCCTGTTTCTGGGAGAAACCTGCAGTTAAGACCTCTCAGAAACCAATTCTGTTGGGTTTTCAATTTGCTTGAACCTGCGTGGGATGAGCTGACCACTGCATCTGCACATCTCCCAAATAATAGCACAAGAAGTGCAGGAGCTCAGGGAGGCACTTCAGGCAGAGTGGTGCACCCTGCCTCAGTGGCTCCTACTCGTGCAGGTGCCTTATAGTATTGTAAGTATTTAAGGACTTTATGTAATGGATAAATTAGTTTACAAAACATTGATGTTTTGAAGATATCCTTGAAAATATATAAATTGAGAGCGCAAAATTTCAGAATGCTAATGAGAAAAATATGACAAATGATATGGTATTAAAATCTCAACACCCATGGGATAAATGGGAGGGCTCAAAAATGTGATCCGGACTCTGTCCGTTAATGCTTACACGACATTTATGGTTGATGCAGATGTCGCGAACCTCCGGCCTAATTTTCTCCGGATAGCACCTGGTCCCGTCTTCGACATTGGTTACTCGTCGTGAGTGATCCCCAGTTGATGTGATGCACGTAAGCTCGCAGGGACCCACGTCTTGCGTGATGTACGGCTCCCAGAAGTAAAAGCGCGTATTGTAGGGCTCGTTGTCAAATTTCGCACACTGAAAGGCACGGAAGTCCCTGGAATTGGCTGGACATTTCTGAACAAAGAAAAGCAATGCACAAAAACAAAATGAAATTCTTCGGCCACTTTCCGGACAAAATGGCTGTGCCCATACTACAATTAAGGCATCGCTGAAATAGACCGAAAGAGAAATGACGTCAACAATGTAAACAGCACCACGTCAAGCACGGGGTTCATTGGATTGTTCATTGGAGTACTCTAATGAAATAGCATATGGGTCATTCTATAAATTTGGGGTCCAACGTGTGACATTTTTCTGTCCCCGTTACACCTGACATACTGCTATTTGCCATACAAGTATTATTAAAAATGCCTTCAAAACACATTTTTATGCATTGTACTTTATGTAATCACTCTTTGAAATATAGAAGGCATTTAAAGAATATGTCCTGAATTTACAAACTACAACATTTTACAAGATGTCAGACGTAACCGGGGACAGAAAAACTGGACCCTAAATTTATAGAATGACCCATATGCAGTATAGCGTTGGTCCGTGAGTTCGACGTGGTAGGCGCTTCGCTACCGTTAACATTTGTTACAAAAAAATACTCTAGTGCTAGGGGCTAACTGCATCCCAATCAGCGCGATGTAAACTACAGTGAATTTGACGTACGTGAACACAAACACAACGTGAACACAAACACAATGAGCGGCGGTCCGGTAAGTACTCCATTTAATCCCATCATGCTTCGCGCGGAGAGGATTATTACGTCATCTCACTTGCGAAGTTCATACCCAATTTTGAGTGGGTCATATTTCCTGTTCTTTGCAGAACAATCATTTACAGGTTGCACAAAATGGACGATTTTGTCTCTCGTTTCTTTGGCATATTTCTTTAAAAACTCAAAACTTACATCGATATTGCAGGACTTGAAGAGACTTTTTTCCCCTGTGCAGTATTGGCCTCCGTGTACAGGTCTAAATAAAGGAAATACAACAATAATAACAGTCACATAATGCAAGTTTAATTGTAAGAACTCTGGATGCAGCAATAGGGCGACAATTCGGGAAGCCTTTCCCCGGGAACCACCGAAATTTCGGCAAGAATCACTCAAATTGACACCTTATTTTTTTACCCAAAGCTTCCAAAAATGGTTACAGACCTAAAAGAATTGGTTCTAGACCTAATAAAAATGGTTCTCGATTAAAAAAAAAATGGTTTTTGACCTAAAAAAATGTTTTTTTACCTAAAAAAATGATTTTTAAACTCAAAAATATTAGGGCGACACCAAATTGTCGCCCTAATAGAGCGTGTCGCCCTAATATAGCTTTTTTACACACAAATTGGCGCCCTATCCTAGCAAACAGAGTTTTTGAAGTAATGCTATTTTGATGGAGTTGTGTGACTTGGTTGCCATTATAATAAATTTTTATCCAGGAGCCGGAAAATAATTACCCTAATTTTTCCCTAAAAACGTTTTTACAGGTTTTTCGCTCTTCAAATTCCCATAATTAGCATAATATTTCAATATCACATATATTTCTTGTGGTGCTGTTTTTTTTCTGGACTCTCCAGTTGTCGCATCTTGTTCAAGTTTGCGTTTGTATACAATTGTGAAGTTATTTAATTTTAATAAATTATTTTCATTGTACCAATTTTATGAGCGTTACCAGGATGCCAATGGACACCAGAGGCGTGTTCAACAGCACAATACCGAAATACTTATGGCAGTGTCGGTATGCTGCAACCGAAATGTCCTGTTGAACAACTGCATCCCAAAACGTATGATGAAACATGGCTACTGTAGACAACGCGGTTTGCAAAGCACTATGGCTGCATGCTAAACGCGAAGATTCTGACAATTAAATTGCAAATCAAAACTGCTAACTCAGCTGGCAGTGGTCTTCCACAGTCGAAGAATAAACACTTCGAAATTGTCTTCGACACGTCGGATGTTGAAGTAAAATATTGACTTGAAACCGCGAGGTCGTAGCCACTATTTATCTGTCCGCCATCTTGGTATGGAAAGCGTACCACGTTCGATTTGGGATTGCTTGGGATGCAATATGTATTGGGAATACCGTGTGTTTTCAGTATGCTGGAATGGCTAATACCGGCATACGTATTGTGCTATTGAATGCACCTCGGTTTTATTTGAGCACACTCTGGGTAAATAATGTAATGGGTAAAAATATGATTGGCTTCAACGACTGAACAATAACGAGCACTCTCAGTCACATGGTTTTAGAGATTCACAGGAAAGCTTCTGGCCCTTGCAACTTGTTAGCAACATGACATACGTAAAGGCATTTGCCTACTGAGATTGTACCTTAGACCACTCGGCCATGATGGGTGCACACAAGTAAATAGGCAAGATCTGTGCGCCGAGCTCATGAATATTTTGTATGCCCTCAAATTATTTTATATTAGAGAGAATTGCGAGCTGAACGAGTGTGGTCTTGTGTAGAATATGACTATCGTCGCGATGTGGGGTATTTTTTCTTCCAACTATAAACATTTTAAACACTGTAGCTCCTAAAAGTGGCCCTATTTTGCCCAGTAGCGTATGTGCCTTTGTTCCAAAATGGATGCTGGTCTGATTAGCAAGTTTCACTGTTGTAGGGATAGTTTTGTTTCAAATGGAAATTAGGGAATAAAAGTGACGGATTACCCCCATTAAATTGAACAGAATTAAAAAGATGAGACTTCGGTGATTATTCTGGTTGTTGTCCTGAGAAGCTGAGAGAGTTGTGAGTATTTTTAAATGATTTATGAAAATTTGGCATTTAGCATTGGTTCCTATGGAAGCCCTATTTACTGGGGTGCAACCTTAGACCACTCAGCCATGATACTATAAAACGTGAGCTACCAGTACCTTTTAAAAATTTTCAATATTTGTGGGCCTTCTGCAAATGACAATTCTAAGACATTTTTCAGTAGTTACAAACCTGGGGTTGTTGCACTGCCTATTCGAGACGGTGACCCCGCCTCCACAGGTCCTCGAGCACGAACTCCAGGATGACCACGAACCCCAGCCTCCGTCCACAGCTCGGGGGCGCTCTCCGTAAGGCACGCACTGACCCTGGTAACACCACTACAAAGAAAATTAATAAAAACGATTACATTTATATAGCGCACATTTCATACTGCTAATACAACATTCTGCTAATTACAAAGCAAAGTTCAGGTCCCAATATTTTTTTTCTTCATTGTTTTCATTTCTGATAATACAAGGTTCCTGTTATAACAAGGTAATTTTTAAAGTCCCGCAGACCTCTTATTAACGACGTTTGACTGTATGTTCATGTGCCATGCACATTGCACAATATTATGAATTTATAGAAGCTTACAAGTTTCTTCCACCTAAACATCAAGATACATAGATGGGTGGTGCCATTAGCAGCTGACGGCCAGAGACACTGGGTAATCCCCTTACTCTTCATGAAAGAGTGCTCTTGGATCTTTTAACAACACACTAGACTTATGGGTAATTCCCCAAATTAGGGGTCCAAAAGTGTGACATGCTTTTTAAGATTTCCAAGTGTTTTTAATGAATGAGTGGTTTCCCAGTAGAAAATAATTATTTTTATTTGAACAAATGCCACTCAAATTTAATGTTTGTGTGTAGATATGGCACCAAGGTTAATGCAAACTCATTCTACAGCCAATTTTCATTGGCGTAGGTAACCCGGGACACCAAACTCCTATCCAATACCATGGAACAAATTATAAGCCTTTATTGTCTTTTGTTTTGAATATTTTTCAGGAATCAGAAAACAAAATATTGAAGACAATGATGCTGCCCCCTATAATCACAGGCCACAGTCCATTACTGAGAATTTGTGGTCATAAGTTGTGGGTTTTGAAGCAGAGAGTGTCGTACGTAACTAGGACACTAAACCAAAATCATATGGCTTTACGTCTCTTACGAAGGATGGAGCAATTTTGGAAAGGTACCATTTTGGACACAAAAACAAATTGTTACTATTGCCATCAATATTTTGAGAAAAAGTTGTTCGTGACGTAAAATTGTGGGTCCCTGCAAGTCTAAGAACGATAGAATGGGCCTTTCACTATCGTTACCAAAATGCTTGCTCATCACTTCAATTTCTCTTTGCAAGACAAGAAAACATCCAAAAAGAAGAGGTTCCTTGAAACATGAATGTTGTTTCAAATCAGTCATCACAGGTCACTAATAGGCTGAACTGGGTACACTCCAGAAAGTAGGAATCCTGCAAACGAAGGCTCAACTTATGGCTAGTTTCCTAAGAGAAGGTACAGACCTGGGGCGGTATTCACAAAACTCAATCTAAGCAGGGTACTTAAGTCCGTCTTAAATCTAAGCACCCCGCTAAGATAAGTGGAGCACTCAAGTTCGTATTCACAAAAGATTTAAGCGCCCCGCTTACCTTAGTGGTGTACTTAATCAATCAGTGCACGCTTAACTCCGTCACGTCATAATGTCTCTGCTATCAAAGCAGCGCAGACCACGCGCAGACGTTTCAAAAATATTCGATTACTACGCGCGTGCATCATACGCGCACATTACGCGCGTGTCGTGCACACACATACGCGTGCACGTACCACAAGTAGACGACGTACATGTACATTGTGCTATGCGGTATACCGGTAGTCAAAGGTCAGTGGCGAACAAGGACGGAAAACGAAGGCTTTCTAAGGTCAGTAAGAATAGAAATTGAAATATGTTGTAATCTCCCAATGTATAAATTGTTAGTAAGCGTTCTCTAATCAATCATATAGCGTTTTTCGATAACACACTGGGCAGAAAAACACTGCAATTACAGGCGTTTGACCAAGCGTTAAATGCACTTAAGACAGCTCAGACCACACTTAAGTTTAAGTCTAGAAAATAAGCGGGGCACTAAAAGAAAACACACTGTGAATACCACTTAACCTTATGAAGTCTAGAATTTAAGCGGGGCGCTTAAATTTCATGACTTAAGTCGTTTTGTGAATACCGCCCCAGGGCCCAATTTCATAGAGCTGCTTAAGCGCTAGCTGAAAACGTGTGCTTACTGTAGCAGAAAAGTTGTGCTAACGTTAAGGCTATTTCACGGCTGTGGCGTGCTTAATCATGCGCGCGCTTGGAAACCGCCATTGTTGCGTCACTGTATTAAGCAAAATTTGGCTCTGCGGTTAAGGCAGGTTTTCAGTTGCTTACCGTTAACGATGTCTATGAAATAAACAGACGCTCGGTTAACGGAAAATGGGCTGTTAAACAGAGCTATGAAATTGGGCCCTGGGACAGCATGAAATTCAAGACTTAGGTCAAACACATAAGAATTTTACTTAGATTTTGGCTTATGCAAAATTCTTAGCCAAAATCAGTATTTTATTCATCAGTAGGTAAGTTTTTACTCACTTGAAATACTTAAGCATAATTTGGTTTTCAAAAGGTTCTTTTTGAAAAAGTATTTTACTTAACTTTGATAAGGTAGAGAAGCACATTTAAGCCAATTATACATCACGCACACACTGCATCCGGCTTTGGCTATTTTTTGTTTGGGTGCGTGTGTAGTGCGTTCTGCGTACAAAGTATGCTGATGAGAAGCAGCGGGTTATGCACGTCCCATGTAGTATTAGATTGGCTGTTTATAGAGCTCTGTGCACTGCGTAAAATTGTCATGTCACAATTTGTCTTAGTGTTTTACTAAAGAGTAAAAGTCTACGAGAAAAGTCATCTTCTTAGCCAAGCTAAATACTAAATAGATTTTGTACTAAATCCATGTCTTGAATTGAAAAATACTAAACGAAACACACACATTCCAACGGGTCTGGATAGCACAATGCTCTTTTACTTGTGAACTCCGTCCTAAATGTCCTTGAAACTACCATCTAAACTAGGTCCCTTCATAAACCCATGTTAGGGATGAATCTCTATCAATTATCGTAAAAACTAAAACCCTTGGGAGAATTAGTACATACTAAAGTACACCACAGACAGACGAAACACAAACATTTAGACTCAGTTTGTGATCTGGCTGATCCCGAGCTCGGGATCAAGTGTAAACAGGGTGTTAAACCCCAAAGCACAGACATCTTAAAGGGCCCCTTATTTAGGATTTTTATCAATGAAATCTATGCTTTAAAACCACTTTACGAAGTTAAAGTCATAAAAATCCTATTTGGAACTTGCTTTAGGGGTTAAAACAAAGGTTTTTAGTTTTTATGCTAATGCCAATATGCATATTCATGACCAAGGTCACGATGTCACAAGAGCAAACACAAGAAAATCACATTGAACTGTGCACAAAAGATTCCACTTTTTTCTCAATTTTCCTGAAACTTTTGTAATCCATGGCTGTTTGAGTTTGTTTTACACGTTGCCTGCTGTAAGCCATGACAAAACTGGGGGTAGAAACTGCAGCAATTTGCCACAAGTCCAACTAGAAGTCTTATGTTTTTTCTTAACTTTTCCCTTCTGTCTTCCTTATGTGATGCACTCAAAACAGCGCCCTCTGTCTCTGATTTATTGCAATGAAATCTTCAAAGTTGAAAAATGCCACCTTTTATTGAAGTTTACATCCAAACGAACAATAGTATGTCTTGCTGAACAAATAATCCATCATATGAAGCAAAGATTAGGCAAAAAGTTGTTTAGGATGTCACAGGCCCTTTAAGTGGGTGACGAGTCCAAAATTCTCTCATAAATAAGAACTTGGTATTAGAACTATGTTCGGACCAAAAGCGCTATGATCTTTAACATCAAATTATTTTTCTTTTTTTTTAAAGAAAGGGTCATCTGTATTTACCCCGTTGGGTATGCTTTGTGTCTGGCACCTCGTACCCTCGGCTGCGGGCGTATTGGTTCTGTAACACGATCGGGACCCAGGCTTCAAGCACGTCAGTTCGCGACAGATGCTCTGTGGGGAAAAACATGAAAGTAGGGTGGGGTGACGGCAGTTTGAAATTTCGAAAGGGTTTTCTTTTACGACAAATGTGACACAAAATCTTGAGGTACATGAGATTTTTTTTGGCATGTGCCACAATGCGCCTGCAGTCGTCAATGTTCAATGACTTCGTATAATGCAAACAGTATACTAGTTTTCTTGAAGAACAAGTACATTTTTGTTTTTCAGTTAAAAAGAAAAATTTACCAAAATGTAGCTCTTATTTTTCTGTTTTTAACATGTTGGTCACTAAAAAAAAAAACTCTTAAAAACTCAGACAATTCAGACATAAGCTATATATTCCTCAATTTATGTTTTTAAAGATTTTTCTTTTAGAGAGGAAATGAATTGCGAACCTCCACTTACATTTGTTTTGCATGCCTTGACTCCAGGTCCATACTGCAGCCTACACTGATGGTCGCCATCAACAAGTTCACCTGGCATAGCTGTGGGGAAGCTGTAGCTGACTAACTCGGGGGGGTTGTCAAGGCAGTTGGCCTTACCAGAACTGATGGAGAGAGGCGGGAGGGGAAGGGGCAGAGATATAGTTATATAGGAGCGCGTGTGGTCTAGTGGGTATGAAGCGGGACTCCCAATCAGAGGTTGGGGGTTCGAGCCCCACTTCGACCAACGTGTCTGTGTCCCTGGGCAAGGCACTTAATCCCAGTTGCCTCGTCAACCCAAGCGATATATGGGAAGCTGTTATGGGGAATGCCACAATCTAACTGCTGATAGGGTTGTGCGCCTTGGCCGGGTTGCCACCTAGTTGAAGCGAAATGGTTCTGGTGATTTCCTGATGGCAGCGGTAATAATGGCAACAGCTGCCTCGGAATCCGTCTACATAGATAGATGGCGCTTTACAAATGCTTGTATTATTATTATTATTATTATTATTATTATGAAGGCCCAAAGGCAGGATTTGCAAACCTCATTAGGGCAATTGTGGAAATTCACATTTACACTTCAGAGACTTTGATGGCTTGTAATGCTTCACGTATTCAAGTTGTTTGATTTTAAACACATGTTCTTCAAGCATTATTGATGGAAGTGTACTTCCTGAAGATCTGATTGTAATGCCGTTCTCAATATGCTCGGTTTCGGACCTACTCATCGAGTACATGTACGTCCGAAACCGAGGGTTTTGGAGACCCTACACACTTACTGAGAATGGCACTGCAATCACTTTTTCAGGGATTACACTAATGAATAAACACATGTTCTTCAAGCATTATTGATGGAAATCAGATTGTAATGCCATTCTCAATATGCGTGGTACATCCAAAAATATCTCGGTTTCGGACGTACTCATTGAGTACGTCCGAAACCGAGGGTTTTGGAGACTCTACACACTTACTGAGAATGGCATTGCAATCACTTTTTCAGGAATTACATTAATGAATAAGATGCAAATAACTCTCACTGTGTTAGGAGAAAAACTGCATCTTCCTGGACATTTTAGGTAACCACTTACTCAATGTAGCTAGTGATGTAATTCATACTACAGGAGGACCAAGCGAAGGGATCTGTGTTCTCTGTAATCTGGCCGTCCATGATGCCTCCCTTCATGCCACAGTCGTTACCGTCACCATCGTGTCTCATGCCAAAACTGCCAATAAAAACGATCAACAGATTCAACTTAATAGCTATCCTTGGTGAAAAGTAGATTGAACTCAAATCAAGACGTAAAAACATTAAATGCTACTCACTTGTGGCCAATCTCATGAGCTATAGTGAATGCAGTAGCCAATCCAGTGTCTTCGTTGATGTTGCAGCTTTGTCCTGGGTTGCACATCACACCGACTGGGGCCAAACCTGAAGCATAAAAACATTTAGGTAAAGAAAAGAGTCTGTAGTCAAGCCTGTTGGAAGTCAATTGGAAGTTTCTTGGAAGTTTGTCGGAAGTGTGTCAGAAGTGCGCCGGAAGTGCATCAAAAGTGCACCGGAAGTGCATCAAAAGTGTCAGAAGTGTGTCAAAAGTGTGTCAAAAGTGAGTCAAAAGTGTGCTGTTAGTGCGCTGCAAGTGTGCTGTAACTGTAAGTGTGCAAAAGTCTGTCGAAAGTCGGACAGAAATCTGTTGGAATTCATCAAACACCATGAAATTGCTCTGTTGTTGCTGTCAGATTCTCAAACGACAAAAATACTCACCTATGGTCTCACAGGGCGTGTTACGATTCATGCAGATATCGTACCTACAAATAGAAAACAAAAGGAAAGAAAGAAATTCAGTCAAAATATTGCATTCCACATGTAAGCCATTCTTCAAACTGCTCCATTTTAAACAACCCTAAAAAGCAAAAAGCATATTTAGCTTGGAACAAGTTGGTAAAAAAGTTGGTAAAAAAGTCGGCACAAAAAAAGTGTGGCAGAAATTGGATTCATGTGTGAATGCCATTTCTGCCACACTACATTTAGCCCAACATTTGCAACCATACATGTCCTCGGGAACAAGGAAACTGCCCTACAAGATGGCAGCACTTCAATACGGTCTATGGAATGTATTAAATAAACTGCCTTTAACAAGTTGATATGATACTTGAATGCAAAACACAAACAAATGTTACTTGCGATTAACTGGGAAAAACGACTTGGTTTTTTTACAACAAACTTTTGGAATCTGGGTGAATAAGTTCATGGACGAAGACGTTTCAACCCAACCTAATTTAGGTGCTACCCTCGACGGGTTTCCAAGACACCGTGTTATTGCACAGTCTGATGTCTTCCAGACATTTTTGAATGATGATATTACCCAACGGGACATGAAATAACAGACACTGTGGGTTCATTCCGGGTACCAGGATACGGCAGCTTGGTAGTAATCATGTTCCTCCCAGGAGGGGGTGCTCTGTCTTTGTTTTGCAACCTGTATGTCATGGGGGATCCTATAGCCCCGGGACCTTTGTAAGGTATGTGGTCCCATCAACGTTAGCACGTAATAGTCCCTAGGGGGTGACGCTGCAACATAAGTGCTGGGATATTTGCCTGGTTGTCCGGCCTGGATTGGAGTTCCGGTGCCATTTTATACAGCTCACAAAAAGACCGAAATGACATTTTCAAAAATTTCTAATTTTTGAGTTACTTATCAGATATGCCTTATTATATCAGTGTGGGAAAATCTATTGAAAAATATGCACAAATTAGAGGATTTTGTTAGTTAAAGAAAACAAATAACGGTGGATTCTTGTACAGCACGTGTCTGTCCTGAAGCACTGTTGTCATTATTATCGCTGCCATAAGGGAATCGCCAGAATCATCTCACTTCATCTAGGAGGCTACCTGGCCATAGTGCAGAACGTACCTGCACTTAAGCCGTGTCCGCATTGGACTTGTTTTTTGGAAGATTTTACCGAGACGATGGTAAAATGAAATATGGCTAAATTTGACTGCTATCCGCATTTGGACTTTTTGACACAGTAACATTTTACCAAGACCGTGGAAGAGCATGCGCAGTGTCCCTTCGTAGTTTGACCTTCACGGCCCGGACGTACGCTTACAGAGCGCTTTTACCGACTTGCTGTGTCTGCATTGGACTTTTCGTCTCGGGAATAGTTCCCTGGTCAATTTTCCTGAGCAGAAGTTAGCCAGGAAAAGTAACCGCTGGACTCAGGAAAAGTTACTGAGAGGAAAACGTCCTAGGCTGTCCGCATTGGACTTAAAATCGTCTTGGCAAGTTTTCCCCCAAAAAAAGTCCAATGCAGACAGGCCTTTAGATAGCGATTTTTTAAAAAGGGAACCACAAAATACTAATATCAGTGAATTTAAATTTGTCATCTGCTCCCCTAGAAAATAACCACTGCACAGAAAAAATGAAATTAGTTGACCTCTGTCGGCCCGAATATATCAAAATCCACCCATAGGATATGGTGTCCTATATTTTTTTCTCAGGAGCCACATCACTGAGAATCATTTCATTGGAGAAGCAAAAAATGCGACCAAGGTGTTGCCGCAAGTATAAGTTTTCAAGTTTTGCCCAACTGGGGATAGTTAAGCTTTAAGTATCAACAGAAATAGGGTTATAAAATGGAATCCAGATGTGTTTTGGGATCAAATTTTATGGAAAAAAAGTAGCAATATGAGTCACTTTTGACTTTGGAGCCCTTGGAGGAAGGAGACGGAGCTGTATAGGGGAAGCCCCAGGGTTAAGGTGGGTCCCTAAAGCCTTCTAAAAGTGACTTGACAAATACATGCAATATTTGTGAATTTTTCCATGGTTATAACTGGGCCTTTCCACAGTATAAAGGGGGCATTTTGGCAACACGGACCATATTTTCGAGGAAATACCTTTGTCTGGTCTCAGAATAAAAGAAATAAGTTTAAGTTGTTCTGAAGAGATAACTTAGGCCTAAAAAGGGCACATGAACCTTGGACACAACCAGGATTCGAACACACAACTGGTCTTGTGTTGTATGCATGCACGTTTTTGTTACTGTGGTTATTTTTTTTACTTTACATGGTTGGGTTGAGTGCTAACAGGTAAAAGCAAGGGCGCCCTCATCTGGTACCCTTGAGAACTTTCGTTCGCCTTGTTAGTTCTGACAGTTTCAATAAAAAATGTATACTACATGTATATGCCTACTGAATACCATGCTTGTTCCAAGCTAAACAGACAATAAATCATCACAACACTGTACTCTGTATGACCAGCTCTCAGTGGTTGACACTTTTGGACTAACTCGTGAAACCTGTTTGATCAGTAAAAAAAAAAATTCTAAAAGCCTTTTCACACTTAAAAAATCTCGGGGTTGACGCGGAGTTGAAAAAGCGACGTTTCACAGATTGGTTTCAACCCGGGTTGAACTCAACCCTGCTCGGGACCAGGGTTGAAACGCTCGCCCTGGGTTGAAACGCTCGCCCCGGGTTGAAAACGGTAGTGTGAAACGAGCAGGGTTGAGTTCGCCTCGGGTTGAGATTCTTGCTGCTTGTGAGCTACAAATGTCATACCAAACTGCGCAAATGTTACAGTTTTTAAAATAATTTGCATGAATACTACCAGCTATAAAATGAATGCATTCAGGTGCATGTTGTACAGCGACCCCGTAGCGGCGGCATAACACATGAACATGCATGTTGTATACAAATGTTTGAAAATCAGAGCTTCTGTTTTAAGAGGCAATTTTTACATCGTCCGTCATTCACTTGTGCACTTTTCTGTAGTAAAAAAAAATGGCACGAGCAGCAGCAAAACAAAACAAAACCGGGGCAGAAAAGTGATGAATACTACCAGCTGAATGAATGCATTCAGGTGCATGTTGTACAGCGACCCTGTAGCGGTGGCATAACACATGAACATGCATGTTGTATACAAATGTTTGAAAATCAGAGCTTATGTTTTGAGAGGTCATCGTCCATTATTCACTTGTGCACTTTTCTGTAGTAAAACAAAAATGGCACAAGCAGCAGCAAAAAAACATAAAAAACCGGGGCAGAAAAGCGATGATACATTCGGAAAATTTCCGGCAGGGGATAATAATAATAATAATAATTACATTTATATAGCGCGCATTCCATATAAATATGTTCATGTGCGCTGCACATTTTAAAAACGAAACTAATTACATCATCGTTACTTAATTAAGATTAAAAATCATAAATCAAAGGCAAGTTTAAAAAGATATGTTTTAACTTCGGTTTTGAACTTCTCAAGACTCCTAAGATTTCTGATGTGACCTGGAAGTTTGGACCATAGTTTAGGGGCAGCGGTCTGAAAAGCACAATCGCCTAATGAAACTTTACATTTAACATTCCCCGGAGTCAGTAACACACTATTCATTGAACGAAGACTATATCTGTTTTGACGAACAACAGACACCAGGTCACAAAGATACCCTGGAGCTGTTCCGCTTAAACATTTAAATGTTAAAATCAAGATTTTAAACTGAATACGATAGACAACCGGTAACCAATGAAGGGATTGAAGAACTGGCATAATGTGACATGTACGTGGAGATCCGGTTACAAGTCGAGCTGCAATATTTTGAATTCTTTGTAATTTACCAATGTGTGTACTGGAAATACCATATAGTAAGCTATTACAGTAATCTAGTTTGCTTGTTATAAAGGCATGCACTAAAGACTCTGTAGACTGTTGAGTTAAAAACTTCCTAATTCTACGCAAATTGTACAAGTGGTAAATTGCAGAGTTACTTATTTTATTTACATGATACCCCAACTTAAGCCCGGAATCAAACCAAACCCCGAGGTTACGTATAGCACCAGATGATGCACTAACTACAGTATTACCCACTTTCAAATGAGACACAGTTACCTTTTCCAGCTGTTTTTTTGTACCTAAAATAAGAAATTCTGTTTTTCCAGTATTAAGCTTGAGTTTATTTACAGTCATCCAATGTTGAATTTCATTAATACAATTTTCAATGGCACATTTAGCAACAGACTCATTTGTACCAGGTCCGGGTTTGAATGATAAATAAAGTTGTGTATCGTCAGCATATGAATGTACATGTAAAAGATGTTTCTCTGTGACCTTAAATAACCCACTGGAATACAGCAAAAACAATAAAGGACCAAGACAGCTACCTTGTGGGACGCCAGATTCAAGATGAAAACTATCTGATAATACCCCGTCAACTGATATACGTTGGGATCTGCCCAATAAATATGATTCAAACCAATTGTACACAGTTCCAGTTATTCCAAAGTTATTACGTAATCGAGTCAGTAGTATGCCATGATCTACGGTATCAAAAGCTGCACTTAGGTCTAAGAGCACAAGTAAAGTTACACATTGTTTGTCCATATTCATAAGAATGTCATTCTTAATTCGCAATAATGCAGTTTCCGTACTGTACCCCGGACGATAAGCTGATTGATGTACTAGGCATGTACTCATTTTTTACTAAATAAGAATAAACTTGATCAGTGACAGCACGTTCAACTAACTTGGACACAAACTGCAAATTAGAAATGGGACGTAAATTCGTAAACCCCGTGTCCAAACCAGGTTGTTTCAATTTTGGAACTACAAGGGCTTCCTTCCAGGAACAAGGAACTATTCCATTTTGCAGAGACATGTTAATAATTGATGTTACCGATGGCAACAGTTCATTAATGCATTCCTTCACAATAAATGTTGGTACCGGGTCCAAGATGCAGGACTTGCTAGGTGCTTTCAACATAAGTTTCCTTACAGAATCTTCACCCAGTACCTTAAATTCATCAAGGAATGCATTATTCGTTAAATTGTTAACAGGCATTTGAACAGGTAATACAGTAACTGGAACTACCGTTTTATCTAACCCTACACGTATATCAGTGATCTTTTTAACAAAAAACGACCCTATTTGATTGGCAAGATTAAGCTTATTACAATTTTGTGGAAATAACGTGTCCGAATCCTGATTTAGCAATTGCTTTACAGCTGAAAACAATTTCCGTTGATTTTGATGGCAGTTTTTGTCAATAAAATCGGTATAAAATTCACAGCGTGTTTTGTTCATGATATGCGTAGTCTTATTCCTCTGGGACTTAAAGGCTTTCAGATCTACATCAAGTCCAGATAACCTCCATTTCCGTTCTACACGTCGACGCAGTCTCTTTGCCTCCCGAATCTCGTTGGTAAACCAAGGCACCCGAGCACGTGTGACGACAGTCCGTGAGCGTAGAGGAGCATGCGTGTCCAATACTGAAGCCAAAGTGTTATTGTACATGTTAACTAGCCGGTCCAGATCCGATGGTACATCGCGAATGAGGGTGGAAGCACATAAATCATTTTTAAACTGATCAATATTAATTGATTTTAATTTCCTAAATGTCACATTCTTGACTGTAAGTTCACTCTTCATCATGTTAAGATTACAAAGTACCGTTGCATGGTCGGAGAGCACTTACGAATGTGAGCAACGCAGTTCAACTCTGGGGGAGGGGGGTGAATGGGTGGGGGAACGTGGGTGACAGCCTTTGACTACCCCTATCATACTGGATGTTGTGTAACACCACCCCATTAATTTCCTGTGTCACTGAACTTTCATCTTCAATTTACGAGTCCTTTCTGTGCCTGGAATGATAGGATTCCCCGGTGCACCTGCCTGGGCTGATCAGTGCCAGGCCCCTTCGAGCTCTACGTACGCTACCCTTGACTTCTAGGACAGTGTAGCGAGGAAGCTTCTTATCTTGTCTTGTCTGCAGAAAGGAAAGTCTTCACAAATCGATGACTAACAATGAGGTCTGCCCAAAAAGTGCCTTAAAATTCAATTTGTTAATCAGCGGCTGCCAGTCAGTCACAGAACTGTCAGAGTGACTCTTGGTGTTTATTTATAAACCCTGTTTGCACGAAACTTCCTTTCGTTAACAGAGCATCCTGGACCGAAATTCTCAAAGCACAAGCTCTGGTGTTAACCTCAGACTGTTAGCCCTTAATTTGCCTAAACAAATCAGTGTGAAGTATGCGCTGGTCAATATTGGGATTTTTACAAATTCATTTTAGGCACGCCAAACATAAATGAGCCGAACTTCTACATGACCTTGCAGACAGATTAAAACACTTCCCTACACTTACAACGTTGTGTGGATGCTCGGTGTTGGTTTTTTTGCTGGCTCCAGCTTTTTAAATTTTAACGTTTTAGCTATATATGTAACACATGTCTGTACATGAGCCTAGTATAAAGTAGTAGTCAAATTCATACATCATGTAGCTAAAAGCGAACATGAACGTGAATCTTACATAAATCTCACATCATGAAATTTGCAGCAAACATTCCTGGAAGTTGAAACTAAATTCGCGATACAAATATTATCATGTCAGTGGAGGATCCAGCCTCAAAATACAGGAATACAATGGAATGCAGGGGTTCAGACCCCCTGAAATCCATTGTATTCCTGTATTTTAATGAGGCTGGATCCGCCTCTGCATGTGATGTCAAGTGCACTCCGTTTTGAAAGTATAGGAAGGAAAATGCCGGGGAATTTATCCGGTAAGCGACAATAGAAATTGCACCGTTCCACCCGAGTGCGTATACGTACAGGGGAGAAAATGTGAACATGTGACCACACAATGACTGATCTAATGCACGTGCTTGACCCCTGCATGTGACCTTTACCCGGCAAATCCACGAAGCGTAATGGAAGGCCAGCAAGCTTGGCTATTTTCTGGATAGAGCGGATCAGTAGAAACTTCGCGCTGCCTGCTATTTACCGGCATGTTACTGGTAAATGGGTTTACCGGTAAAATTCCAGATCTTTAATATAAACACGTAGCCTGCAATGAAAATAATTCCTGCAATCCTTGAACATTACCTTACCCCTCTCTCTCCCAGCTAGCCCCTCCTCAACCAATCACTCAACAGGGGCTACAATGTACTGTATGTCCCCATGTGTATGACTCATTTGGAGGTGAAGGGAAATCACTTCTACAAGTACTCCCTTCAATCAATTATGTCATTCCCTGGCAAATTCTTTAGGACCATGGAGGTAGGAAAAGGCAAACAATACCTGACTTGTTCTTTAAGGCATCAATATGCTAGTGTACAGCTGGACAGGACACTCAAAAGGATGAAATATTAAAGTCAGCGCAACACCTGGTATTAAGTGGTAAAATACTATGTACTGAATGGCACTATAGGAAGCTATCACAAAGCACAATGTAAGAGATTATCCAGTCAAGGTCACTTTGTGTAGTAAAGAGAAGGTGATGACAACACAAATAGACAAGCAGTTGATTTTGATTTATTTATCAAAAGAAAATTATCAACTTTGTTCACTTTTGCAGATATACTGGATACTGTTCGGCCAGCCAAAAAAAAAAAGAAGGAAACAGCTTAAAAATTGGTAAATTTTTGGCCTAAACCTTGTACAAATCTGCATTTGCACTGAACTTAATTTTGTAAAAAAGTTAATGTGACCAATGGTTAACATCCCGAGTATGTTCAGATTTTGATAAATTTTTGATTAATTGTGAGGTTTAATCAACTGCGTAGGAACAGTAAACATATGATATGGGGGAAGGTGATTTAACTTGCATTGGTGACAATTACAGGTTTTTTTTTATCTTTCCGGTGTAAATTTATTAGCACTGTTAAATCAGGTAAGAGCAAATTCTTCCTGGTGTAAGTTAAATCATTTTCCTCATTAGTTGATGCTAAATGTTCAAACCGACCAAATGGTCAACTCCAGCTAGCTAAGTGGTAAAATGGTAATGCTATCTGCCTAGTATGCAGGAGGTCGTGGGTTCGAGTCCCACCCGAGCACACTATAAAGCTTTTCTCTGTGTTAGAAGAAAAGCCGAGTATACAGTGCTAATAAAGTTATATATTACCAAACCCTTCTTAGCATTATGATGAACTTAATCAGGACACCTGCTCCGGAATGCAGAAGGTCATGTGTTCGAGTCCCACCTAAGTACACTGTGAAAATTAACAAAGGCCTACAGCTCAAGGAAAAATGCTGAGCATGCAGTGTTCATAAATTGGGAAGGGAAATGGATTTCCAATTAAATTTCAAAACCAAAAGTATTTGCCCTGAAAATAGTTATTTTCCATAATCTACAGCAATTTTAACATACTGGCAATATTACCATATTTCGGACTCTCGACCTTGACTGTTGCCAACTCAAGTATGGCTATTATTAGTCATCTGTTTATTACACTACAGACTACATTGTCTCTCTTAATTATAATTAACCACCAATCATACCTAACCTGTCCAAAAACGTATTGATGTCTTCAGAAATGAGAGGAAACAACTTGTGGTCACAACGATGACCTCAGCCCATGACCTCATCATCCCAAAATGACTATGGTCAGTGGCATGGTCAGCTGTCTGCCCAGACAAGGAAAACATCAATTCATATGGATTGTCCAGTGACAAACATTAAACATATGGTTTTTCTGGCTATGTCCTTAGTAAACAAAAATAATCATTGGTTTAGTAAACCTTTTGAGCCACTCATGTAGTCCAATAGATTTTCACCTGAAACTCGAGCACATAGAGCCCATTTACACTTGATTCTGTTTTGCCGAATCGAACGGCTGCATTTTTTCCAAAAAGCCGAGAAGGATTATTGCACATAATTGTGATGCATGTCGCTTTGAGAAAAAACAGTGTGGGGCAGGGCCCGCAGGGGCAGATCCAGGGGCGGATGACGCACGCCCCCCTTTTCAAAAAGATAAAAAAAACATATCCGTTTTTTTTTTAAATTATTGATAACATTTGCAACTGTTGGGGTATCTGCCTCAAATGACATCACACTTTTGCCTGCTTAAAATGGTTAAATATTGCCCGAAAGAACAGCAGATCGACCTACGGTTCCTATCTTATGTGTGGGGTAAAAACCCCACACGCAGACAAATATGCAAACAATGCATTTGAAATCTTCCCAGGCTCTCTTGTTTTGGCACAACCAGATTACTTAAACCAATAGGCTATCTTTTAATGTTTTCAAATTTTATTTTTGTTTTTTTCCACTAAAAAAATGTTGTTTTTCATATTTCCGGAGCTTTTTGCCATGGGAAAATACCTGAAGTGGGCAGAATTGTAAAAAAAATTACAATACTTCATTGTTATCATTCCATTGTTGAAGACATCTGAGATCCAGGTTTAAAACACATCTTACAAAACACCATTCCACGTTTTCACCCCCCAAGATCTATCTTTCATCTGAAACATCTGTCAGAGATAATAAGTTTACAGAATTCACAAAAATATTTTTTTCCCACCGAAAGGCCCACTTCCAGTTGTACATTCTTAGGTGCACTTATTACAAAGGGCACTTGCATTACCAAATCAAGAAGCCTATGGGAAGATTACAAAAGGGCTCCAAGGAAAAGACCAGGGCAATGGAGGCAATGCATAGTTCCGAGATTGCCCAGTTACCACCGCCCCTTAGATACTGTTGCTATGTGCTCACAAGCCATCGCAAAAAAAAGGCGACACAACGTACAAAGCAACAGGACTCGGCATGGAAAGCACAGATTCATTGGAGAAAACTCAAAGGTATTTATGTTTTATAAATTTATATCTGTGAAACAGATTTGTCATATTACTACTTGAATATTATATTAGAACTTGACCCAATTTTAATAGTTCATTACCAGTTAAAGGCCAAACATGTTTGTGCAAAATCAGCGACTCCACTATTTCCTTGTATGGTGCACGTGTGGCTTACCTAAATTAGTTCCTGTTGACAATAAATACTTATTGGGGCAATTGCTTTATACATTGCTTTGACATAACTTTATAATTTATAAATACGTATTTGTGTACAAAGTGGTTTTAAATGAAAACATGTGCAACAGGCTTCTGCAAAAACAGGTTTGGGGTTCAATTTGAAAAATATGTACTAAAAATTAATTTTTGAGTGGGAAATGTCATAAATTATGTCTACTATACCATAACTAGGCACATAGCTGTGGAGTAACTATTTAACTGTAATGTTACTAACCACGATTTTCACATAATTCTTGAAACTGTCGATGAAAGTTGTTGTAACTTGTCATATGCAAACACACATGCCAATAAAGAAGCATTGAAAGAAGTGAAATTTCTTTTCGTTGTTGTACGACAGGTGTCGTATTGTACGGAACACAATTGTGTTACGTAATATTTCCTATATAACGCCACCTCGGTTCGTTGGTCACTCACTCTCGGTCTAGCGTGCAACCTTGCTACTACTACTACTACTAAAGCTTTCTCGCCATTCAGCTGTTTGTTCTCGCTTACAATGTCCCAAACGGATGATTCTCAGCTGACGCAGCAACCAGGTACAAGCAACAGCGAGATTTTAAACGCCATTCAGTCGCTGTCTAACACACTCGATTCTCGGGTTGAGTCGGCTTGTAAGAAACAACGCCTGTCCGCTACTCCCCCCTTAAAAAAGGAGGGAAATCAGCAGCAATTTCAACATTGCGAAAAAGTGCTGACGTTGGTTGAATCAGCGTTACAGAACATAGAAACACTCGACATCGAGCTAGCAAAAGGCAATTTGACCGACGCTATCAAAGCCGTCAAGGAGAGACAAAAACTGATTCGCCTTGCTGACAGATCCGAGCTTGGTTGGGGTTTAGTCAAAGAGTATGTGGCCGACGATTTGGCCTCGAATTCCGACGACGAAAAACGCATCCGAAAAGCGGAAAAAGCAGCAGTCGCTAAGAAACCGGCTACCAAGAAGCGACCAAGCACCAATAGAGCCGCCTACGCATCGACTATCGCAGCCAAGCCACTTGCTCCTGCTGCTGCTTTTCCTAGCCGCCAGCCGCTTTTTCGTTTCTACCGAGGCGCCACCGACAACCGGGTTTGCTTCCAGTGCGGCATACACGGCCACGTCCGATCAGCATGCCCATCCTTGCGAGCTCTCCAGTTCAGACAGGGACCAACCGACAAAAACTAGAGATTGGGAGCATGCTCAAGGCCAACCTCAACCTCCAGAAGGAGTCCAAGGTAGATTAAAACATTGTTTACCTTATTGGAAAAATGTTTTAAAGGCCAACGAATTTGTTTTTGGCATCATTGATCAGGGGTACAAAATTCCATTTCACACCACCCCTCCGCCATATTTTGCTAAGAATAATTGTTCTAGTCTTGCCCATCCGGAATTTGTGGAAAACGCCATTTTAGACCTTTTGCGAAAACGCTGCATTGTTGAAGTCGATAACGCCCCCCACTGCTGTAACCCTTTGACAGTCGCCGAAGGGAAAAAACTAAGACTTGTTCTTGATTTACGGCATCCTAACCAATTCGTGTTCAAGCAAAAATTCAAGTACGAGGATTTGAAACTGATTTCCCACACACTCGACTTTAACCAATTTTATTTCACTTTTGACCTCGAGTCCGGCTACCACCACGTCGACATTTTTCCTTCTCACCAACGATACCTCGGTTTTTCTTGGAATTTCAGTAATGACCGTAATCAGCCAAGATATTTCATTTTTCCGCGTTCTTCCTTTCGGATTAACTAGTGCGTGTTACCTTTTCACCAAGCTAACCAGACCGCTAGTGTATTTCTGGCGCGCACAAGGTATTTCATGCTTTGTATACATCGACGACGGCCTTAGTGTCGCCGGACTCGGTCACAGCGTTAAGTAACTCGGAATTCGTGAACTCCTCGCTTATTCAAAGCGGTTTTTTACCTAGCTCGACTAAATGTGTTTGGGCACCGACACAGTCGATCAAATTCCTCGGTCTTTTCATTGACTCGCGTTCGTTGACTTTTTCCGTGCCGGAGCACAAAGTCAATAAAACATTGACATTCATCAACGACGCTCTTCGATTGCTAAAGAAATACCGGTACGTTCTCTTGCAAAAATAACTGGTTTTATTATGTCGATGCATCTAGCCTTGGGTTCAGTTACTCGTCTTATGACGCGAAATCTGTACGCCGTGATTGAAACCAGATTGTCCTGGTCAGGTACGGTATTTTTGCGCGAGGGCGCACTCTCAGAGCTAGATTTTTGGCATTCCAACCTATCGGCCTTGAATGGATATCCCATTAAGCACTGTATAGATATTTCATAGCGGAATTTGTACCACGATCCGACAATCGGTTGGCAGACTCTATTAGTAGAGTGTCCGATTTTGATGACTGGTCGATTGACCAACCTACTTTTCATTTTATCAATGCATTGTGGGGCCCCCACACTGTCGACCGATTTGCGTCCCCTTCCACAACCAAACTTTGCCGATTTAACTCCAGATTTTGGTGTAGAGGCACAAAAGGCGTTGACGCCTTCTGTGAAAACTGGTATGGCGAAAACAATTATTTATGCCCACCCGTTTCACTAATTGTGCCAATTAACATTGAAGTATATTTTGAAATGCAAAGGCATTGGAACCCTCATAGTTCCCAAGTGGACGTCGTCACATTTTTGGCCATTTGTGTGCCCCGACGGACTTCACTTTGCCAAGTCTATTCACGACTGGCGATTGTTGAACATTTCGTTCTCGCCACCTTCACTTACACCGAATTCAATATTTAACCATTCGCCCCAATTTTTGTCTTTGGCATTGAGGATCGACCATACATTGCCTAACAGAAAGACAATCAAGGGGTTTTGTTGTTCCAACTTGGGCTATTGCCAAGATTGCATTTAATCGCCTTTAGCGAATGCTTTGTACATGTTTCTTTGAATAGCGCATACATTTTTGTATCAGTCGGCCAATTTGAGGCTTGAATTCGGCTATTTGCCATCGAACGGTTATTTAATACCGTATGTTGCTGTTGCAACCAATTGGTTTTTGGCGGGCTATTTGCGCCTATACGCCATATATTGTTAATTTTCACGATTGTTGTTAATTACCAAGTTAAGTTGAAAACCCGGTTTTTTGCCACCCGAGCTTTGTACATAATTACCTTTTTGGTGGTTTTTCGCATTCATGAGCATAATCGTCTTTTTGCCGTTAATGTTCGTGGTTTGGCACTTTAATGTAGAAACCTGTATCTTACAACTACAACCTCAATTCCCCCTTTCTTTTGCGGTCTCTCTCTGCAGCAAGGTTAGCCACCGTGACCTTCCCAATGTTCACCAAAAGAGAATTAATTCGTTCATTGATTTTGTTTTTGTTTATTAATTGTTTTTTCTCCTCACATGAGGGAAACATAGAAAAGAAATGAAGTTTCTTCCGGAAGAATGGAGGAAGAAAGTGAAATTTCTTTTCGTTGTTGTACGACAGGTGTCGTATTGTACGGAACACAATTGTGTTACGTAATATTTCCTATATAACGCCACCTCGGTTCGTTGGTCACTCACTCTCGGTCTAGCGTGCAACCTTGCTACTACTACCCTTTCCCACCCGCCCTATCACTCGTTCCGCGTGTTCGGTTGGGGAGTGCACCCCTGTCGAGTGTCCTGGATGCACCCACGTTTCCCCCACTGGGGGTTTTTCGTGGCCACCGAGCGCCAGCGTTCAACGCTGGACCGACACTTGATACCGAACACGCGCCCCTTTCGGGGACTCTTAGATTGAGTCGCAATTTTGCGCACCTGATGTTGCTTTCGCAATGTCTTAAGCACGAGTTTCGTGTGTTGTACTATTGTTGGTATATGTGCAGATATTTTTCTGCCGTTTCTTGTATTTTCTTATTTCAGAGGTATGGAAAACCTTTGTCTCACAAGACGACCCAGTCCTTAGTTCCCTCGCGACCATCGACCTACCCGCACTTCTGATGTCCGCTAAAGCGCCATCGACGACTAAAAAATACCAGGCAGTATGGGAGAAATGGGCCACATCCCGTACCGGTGTAGACGTTTTCCCAGTCGCCCCACTTCACCTATCACTGTACCTGTCGCATGTCGCATCTCGCATCAACTGGAACCAAGTCTACCGCGGATTCATTAATGGCGGCGGTTAAATGGACTCATAGTTTGGCAGGTCTGCCATCTCCTACTGACGCCCCGTTGGTCAAGACGGCACTTCAAGGTTTTAAGGTCTTCTTTGCTCACCAACTGTGAGGAAAGAACCCATCACCTTGGACATCCTGGAGAAGCTTCTTGCATCCCATGGGCATCCGCAAGCAAACTTAGCAGACCTTCGCCTCTTGTTCATCTGTTACGTTTCTTACGCAGGTTTCCTGCGTTTCAGTGATTTGAGCGAAGTAAGACGTAAAGACTGCGTCATCGCAACTGATCGTCTCACCATTCATCTGGCTAAATTCAAAACTGACCAGTATCGCCAGGGTTCGGAAATTCCTATAGCAAGGACATTTCGTCCGACCTGTCCGGTCGCCATCGCAGAGCGCTATCTGGCTGCCCTCGGGGACTCGGCAGATTCCGAGTTACCAGTCCTTCGACGCCTCATCAAGACCAAAAAAGGTCATATCACGTCTACCCATGGACTTAGCTATACTCGTACTCGCGAAGTCGTTTTAAATGCCCTTCGACCGCTGGTCCCAGATATCACATCTTACGGGCTGCACAGCCTCAGATCGTGGGGCGCTTCTGCGGCATTTAATGCCAACGTCGCCCCTTGTCTAATTTCCAGACATGGTCGATGGAAAAGCGATAGCTCCCGGGACTCTTATATTAAAGCAGACACAATTTATTTGCTTACCACGTCCAGATCACTTGGCGTTTGAGAAATTATAATATCATTTTCGGAGATCATTACAAATTGATTGATACAGCGTATTATGAGAGCTTGATTAATAGAAGTTTTGGAAAGCATTTTGTTGAATCGAAGTTTAAATAAATAAAAGTGAATGTTTTGTATGGTTTGTTAATAAACGAACAGCAAGGTTAGCCACCGTGACCTTCCCAATGTTCACCAAAAGAGAATTAATTCGTTCATTGATTTTGTTTTTGTTTATTAATTGTTTTTTCTCCTCACATGAGGGAAACATAGAAAAGAAATGAAGTTTCTTCCGGAAGAATGGAGGAAGAAAATATGATTTTTTTATGATGCTTTGTTTCAGTTGTGTCCCATTTGAGGAAGCTGTTAATTTGAAGACATGCATCTTTCCATAATTACTAACCAAAATTGAATCTTTCATTGCAATTCACAAAATAGGGCAAAATGGTTATATTTGTCACTGTCTGGTACAGACGGCCGAAGTTTGACGTGGTTGCCATGGTAATTGGCTCTAAACATCATGGCCGTCACAAAAAAGACCATTGCAAAAGCACAGGGACACGGTTCAGTGATTTTTAGCGTATAGCCATTGCCTAGGCAACTAACAAAAAATTACGTATTAACTTTGGCAGTCTATTGGTATTAATAGATGCATTGATGGTACCATAATGGAGAACAGACAGGCTTGCATGAGTCAAAAATTCCAGTTTTCGAGTCAAAAATTACAGTTTTACTTGAAAACTGACATTTTTTACTAAAAAAACTGAATTATTTTAACTCAAAAACTGAAATTTTTGACTCGAAAAAAACCTTGAAACCCGAAAATGTTGTCTCGATTTTGACTCGAAACTCAAACTTTTGACTCGAAACTCGAAATTTTAACTCGAAACTAAAAATTTTGACTCGAAACTCAAAGAAAACAAACACACGACAAAACAGACGATGGAACTCCATTAAATTGCTAAAAATGTAACATTACTAACCATAGAATTGCCCAATGAATGTTAAAAAGTACATTCTAAATTTTCATTTTTGAATTGTATTTTTCTGTTTTGGCAAGTTTCCCCCTCCATTACCACAAAACCCTACATACTCGATGAAACATTTATGTCTGTTAACCAATAAAATCATAAAATGAAACTGGAATACCTGCAGTACAAACTAGAAACATGTTTATGGACAAACCATTATTTGTTTATTTTTCTAGCAGTATAAAGTTCCTAGCCCAATTATGTACAGCTGTAGTTTGTTTCCTTGATCTATAAAGCTTTTTACTTTCTGAGAACTGTCATACTGCAATGCCCTCTTATACTTGTGTTCGTACGGAGGTGATGAGACAGAGGTGTCTCCGGGCATGTTCAAACAATGTACTTAAATTTAAAGGCCCTGTAGATGATCTGTTTTTGAGCGATCAACAAACTCATCCGAAGAAATTTCAGCTTTGTCAAATGTACCACGTTTAAAAAACCCATGAAAATCCATCTGCATTTTCCTGGTCTTGGCGGGGTGTTTCAAATATTCGTTCTCAGTTGATCGGGTACTATGTGGCTTGCGTCATGCACTCTGTGGCGCACATACTGCGTGTGCGCGCGATCCATAAAAGTGCATCGCATCGGAACACGCACACGGAGTACACAGCGCCCATGCATTTTGGACCGCGTATATACTAGATGCGAACCAAAATCTTTTACGGATTATTTTCTGGTAAAATTATATAATTTTGAGCGAAAACCTTTCATTGGATAGTTGCTATTAATTCAATCTTTACTTTCAGAACTATTTCCTTGTAAACTCGTCGATTACTTTTTGGGGTCATTGCAAATGATCCACTGGGCCTTTAAAAGCAGTTTAAAATACACAGTGGGCATGTTCAGATTCCGTAATCAAAGCGGTCAAACTTTGGTTTGATGATCTGAACAGTCGACAAAATATTTTTAGTATCAATAGGCCTTTTCCCGTAGACAAAATCTTGGGGGTGGCCCCGGGGTGACGCTGGGGTGAAAATAAGCCCCGATTCTCACCCCGTGCCACCCCCGAGATTGCTCATTCCCCGGAGTTCAACCCTACTCGGGACCAGGGTTGAAAAATTTGGCCCCGGTGTCCCGCTCTCAGATGTTCCGCGTACTCAGATGTTCCGATGACCAAATATGGTAGCTTACGTCACGGAACGTCATGCGCACAGCGTATGTATTTATACCAATTTAGGTGCAGTGCTGAGTTGATCAGCAGAATTCGCGCCATGTACGTACTTTGATGCGCGCAGATGTAGTGACATTTTTGCAAGATGGCAGCCGCGGACATGGCGGAGCGTTCATGTGGTTTCGCCGTATTTATAGAAAAAAACCCGAAAAATTACTTAAGCAAGGGGTCTTACGCAGCAGGGCTTTCTGAGAGTCAGAAGAGAGAAACACATGTACGACGAGGCCAGTAAGCACGCGGACACATTTACAAGGGGACAGTTTTACCTTTTACACCGGGACATCTGAGCACGCGGAACATCTGAGATCGTGCACGCAGCGTGCTGAAATGTTCCGTGACGTCATCGGAATATCTGAGCACGCGGAACATCTGAGATCGTGACACCGGGGCGAGACACTTTCCCCAGGGCAAGTACGGTAGTGGGAAAAGGGGCAGGGGCGAGTTCTTACTTGTTCAAGTTAGGGAAGTTCGCCCCGGGGCGAGATTCAGAACAACAAGTGTGAATCGATGCGGGGTTGAACTCACGGGTGAGTCAAAATTTTGAGTTTCGAGTCAAAATTAAATTTTGACTCTAAACTCGATGAAAATGAACATGATAAAGTGCTGGGAAATAAATGAACATAAAGGGCTATACACATGCCTCCTTAAACTCAACATTCTAGACACCGTCCAATCCAACTTCCAAGTTTATGTACAGTGAACCTGTGAGCTATTGACACTGGTGGGATCCAATGATCAATTGTCACCTGTAAGCCGGCCAGTAACTCCTCTAGGCCCAGTCACGCTTGTCAAATAAATGCCACTGCAGGGAACACACATTCAATCCACAAATTCCATCTTTGGGTAAGTGACAAATGACTTGCTTTGATCCTTTCTTAATCCCCAAATCCATCTTCTGCTGACAGAGTTTTGGACAAGTGGCGTTGTCACCAATAACCTCTATCAACGATTTTGAAGTTCGTAGCTGGACGTGCCCACTTCTAACATTCAAATTCATGTACAAAAAATAGCAAACTGTGGCACACTGTACAAAGAAACTTAAAAAAGTTACGTCCCAATCATATTTTTTTCGTTCGCTTCCTCGTGGAAAGTTATCGCAACTTGTGGTAACATTCCTCTGTGTAATCTTACCATGTGTCTACTGCAGGGTCATGTAAGTTTTTTTCAGGGGGAAACCTTTCACACTGGACTAAATACATCACTTTAAAACTGCCATTATAGCAATGGAAAGTTCACACGTCCTCTCTTGGCATGTAAGTTTTACATTGTGGCCGTGGTAACTTAACAAGGATGCTATTTGTCTCTCTGTGCCCCCACTCTTTATCCCCTCCCCCCTCCCCCACCATCTCTGAACATGAATCCAAAACATCCCTCCCACCCCATATTTGTTAATCATCTACAGCCTGATTCTCCACAAAGAAAAACACATGGAGTTGGACACAAATTGGTTTAAAGGCAGAGGCTTGTCAGTAATGCGCGCATGCCAAATTCGTGCCACGAAATACGCAGCTCCATGCCTTTAGTGGTGTTCCCATTGGACTATTTTTGGTTAAACTCCCGTGGTTGTGCGGGAGAGTAGCAAAATTTAGTCCAATGGGGACGCACGGAGAATTAGCGTCCCTGTAAAGTTACCGCGACCACGATGTAAAACTTACAGGGTAAAAGAGTCCGCGGAAACTTTCCGCTCAGCCGCGGGAGTTTTACAGGGCCCTCGAAAAGTCCAATGGGAACAGCGCCGCCCTGTAGAACTACCGCTACCGCTGTGTAAAATGCCAAATGGATGACGTCACTTCCTGCATTGTGCAATCCCACCACACATTGCGCGAAAATTCTTGTTCCGTTATTATGTACTGTACATGCCATGTATGTACGTACGCATGTGTTTTTTTCATGCTCATTTCTTCGCAAATATAATGGCAAGTTTAATAGAAGTTGTTCGAAATTTGATTGGGTTTCCTGAAAACGAAACTCCTGTTAGGTCAAAGGTTATGTAAACTACGCCCTCAATTGACCACATATGGCCAGCCAAATAGCTAAATTTTCCGCTCGCGTCGTGTAAAATATATGGTAGTAGGAACGCACGGGAGATTTACAGGAAGGAATGTTTACAGGGAGTCGCGGAAAGTTCCCGCGAGGGCGCGTAAAAAGAAGTCCAATGGGAACGCGCCTTAAGCTATGGAGCTGCGTATTTCGTGGCACGAATTTGGCATGCGCGTATTGCTGACAAAGCTTGCCTGTAAGACAATGCCTTCAATTCACTCCTCGACAAACAACACAAAACATCCTTGGTATAGCAATGTCACCACGGAATTAGATTATCTGAATTAATAGATTGGATCCTAATGGGGTCACTTTACTTAATGCAATAAAACAATCTAATCATAGGAATGAGTGATTTTATTATTTGAATTATGGAGGGTAACAAGAAATTTGGCAAGGAGAGCACTGCAAGTTCATGAGAGCGATTTACAAAGGAATTTAAGCCTAGCATACATGACATCGCAACTGTATGGAAGCAACTCAACTGATCAATTGCTGTCCATCTGTGCGTAGCGCGCTCATCGACAGCAACTGATCAGTTGTGCAATAGCAGCAACTGGGAGCATCCAGCCAGGTCTACATTTCCAGAGCGCGCACATCGACACCGCAACTCGGTAAAGCCTGGAGTACAATGACCTTGCAACTGGAAGCAACTGTTCCCTGCAGTTGCACGTGATCAGATACTGTACACGCATGCAACTGACAGCAACTAGTTGCAAGTACGCGTACATCGCATATCGACGCAACTGACCGCAGCTGGGTACAACTAGTTGCCAGAAAGTAGAACATTTTTCCAGATGCCAGTAGTTGCAAGTGCAAAGAGGTTAACCCCACAGTTTTCACACAACAGCTTTCGACATGTGTCAAATAATGTTAAAATATTGAGAATTTTGTTCTGTCCACATCTGTTTATCCCGTTTCCTTATAAAATATGAAGCATCAAACGTGACTTTGGCCACAAATAGGGTGACAACTTGCACTTGTTTGTGCAGAAAGGTCTGATAAATGGTCTTGTTTTGGTAGAAACAGACCTAGAAACAGTGGACCACAGCTCAAGAATCTTTTAACTCTTGAGAAAAAAGAATATTTATTTTCCAAAAACGTTTTTTAAGATTCCCGACTGACCACTAATGGTTCCAAGTGCTAGAAGGCCATTACTGGTTCTCCCAGTGAACATCAATCTCCATAAGATTTTACACACGATCCCACAAATCTCTTCTACAGTACATGTGTTGGGTGTTGTGGCCTAGTGGTCTAGTTTTGGAGTAAGGGGTAATGACATGTGTGCAAAATACATAATATGTAAATTAAAATGAATGATTAAACCTCAATTACTCGGGTAATTTGCACAAACAAAAGGCTTTTTACAAGAAGGGTCTGTTTTAATTTCCAAGTGTGAATAAGGATTATATTTTTAGAGATTATAACCTGGGGACCGCCGAGGTGAATTAATTTAATACAAATGTGAACAAATGTCCATGATCGAGTTTTGGAAATCTGGATGCAGTGAAAAGCAACTTGGCTCCACCGGGATTCGAACCGCGGACCTTCTGCTTAACATGCAGACGCCCTACCAATGCATAGTTCCGAGATTGCCCAGTTAACCCCGCCCCTTAGATATTGTTGCTATGTGATCACAAGCCATCGCAAAAAAATGGCGAGACTACGTACAAAGCAACGGGACTCGGCATGGAAAGCACAGATTCATTGGAGAAAACCCAAAGGTATTTATGTTTTGAGGTCGACAGTTAACGTAGCTAGCACACACTGAGCGAAGGGCTAGTAATGCAGGGATGACATATATTTCATAAAAATGCGATTTCCTACCTTTGAACAGCGAATCGCCCGACATTGAAACCAAAATTCACCCGGTCACTGGCGCATACAACATACAAACTGTATGGGCAGAAAATTGCGTGATTGTTTGTGATGATTGCATCACTTTGACCTATGTGGGCGCCGTCTGCTAGCTCTGTTGTGATTGGTCGCGGGTTCGGCTTGATTGACAGGTCGGAACTATGCATTGAGCTATGAAGCCAACTGGTGGTCTCGAATCACTGTAGTGCAGTTGTTTCTCATTGATTGGGATTGGCTATCACGTGAGCTTAGCAAGCCCTACAATGAGATAACCACCCCTCCCAGAGATCATTTAAGATACGCCCCAAACTCCTGCCGGGCTTGTCCTAATTATTAAGTGTGAATAAGTGATTATATTTTTTAGAGATTATAACCCAGGGACCGCCAAGGTGAATTAATTTGATACAAATGTGGACAAATGTCCATGATCGAGTTCCAAGTATAAGGAATCCTTGGAATAAGGAATCCTAAGGAATCCGGAATCCAGTTATGAATCCTTGACCCTGTTTGCAGGGCCAAATGCTGCCCAGGAAAATTTACCAGGTAACTTTTCCCGAGACGATAAGTCCAATGCGGACACATCGAGTCGGTAAAGGCGCTCTGGAAGCGTATGTCCGGGCCGTGAAGGTCATACTGCGAAAGAACACTGCGCATGCTCTCCCACGGTCTCTCTAAATGTTTCCTGTGTGAGAAAGTCCAAATGCAGACAGTGGTAAAATTCAGCAATTTCTCATTTCACCATCAGCTCGGTAAAACCAGCTTTAGTGTAATTGCTTGGACACATGTCAAAAAGTTTCACATCTGGAAATCTACCCAAATCAAGCCCAATTACCCCCAATTTATACGCATTTCCTCAAATTCCAGGGAATTTATATAAGGTCAGACAGAATTGAAGGAAGTGTTTTGAACACCAGGAAAAAATAAATTTTAATACAATTTGAACAATTTTCTCTACTTGTCAAGGTTAGCTTTGGGATTACAAATGATATATTTTTCTATCCTGTCATTTGAAAACCCCATAATTGGACAATTAGATTTAATTTCAAGGTACATACATGTGTATGTTGTTATTTTACAATTCTGACAAAATACTAAAAACAGGCCACCATCCAAATATCACGGTTTAAATGGAGCTATCATAAATAAATCAAATTGTGCTACAGTTATACAAATCACAAAACAGTCGCAAGCCACGTCGCAAGCCACGTCGCAAGCCACGTCGCAAGCCACGTCGCAAGCCACGTCGCAAGCCAGGCCGCAAGCCACGCCGCAAGCCACGCCGCAAGCCACGCCGCAAGCCAGGTCGCAAGCCAGGCCGCAAGCCACGTCGCAAGCCAGGCCGCAAGCCAGGCCACAGACCACGTCGCAAGCCATGCTGCAAGCCACATCGCATGTCGTGTCGCAAGCCATGATGTAAGCCACGTCGCACGCTACGCCGCAAGCCGCGTCACAGTTTCACTCAATTTACAAGCTTTTAAAAGGAAACTTTGCCGAAGGCATTACTTTTTGGCACGAAGCCCTGCAGACAGCAATATTCCTTGTAAAAGCGGCTTGTCACTGACTTGCGGGAGAAAAAAACATGTTCCCTCAGCACATACTTTAAAAACAAACTAGAAAAGGACATTTTGGCAAGAGACCAAGTTAAGATTTAGCCGAAATGCTTTTATTCCTTTCCAAAAGGCAGCACTATTAAGTCCAGCATTGCGAGTGTCAAGAAGTTTAAATCCCGAGACAGCCCATGATAGATTAAATAATCTTCACCTACGTCACAAGGGCGTCTTGACTGGAAAGGTATGTTAAGTTCTGAGATACTGGCATGAGAAATACTGGAATAAGACACAAGGGACTACCCAAATGTTCCCTTTCTTGGAAATTTGTCCGGCTGTAATGTGCTACATGTACATGTACATTCAGGTGTTGAATGTTGAGAGTTTTTCACACTTGGCAAAAACCTGATGAAATGTCGACCTGGTGCAAAAAGACTGTAAAAACACTGCCTCTTTCCTGAAAAACAACACAGCTTTTCCATTGTCTTCAATTGAAGCTTATCACCATGGTTACATCAAATTTGAGTCGCAATTTTCAAGTTGAGTCATAAAGTTGTGTATTGAGTAACATTTTTCAAATTAAAAAATTTTGATTTCGAGTTAAAATTTTCAGTTTGAGTTTATTCTTTTGAGTCAAAAAGTGCCAATTTCAGGTCAAGATATTCAGTTTTTGAATCAAAAAGTTTAGTTATTGAGTCAAACATTCCCATTTTTGAGTCCAACAAAACTGACCTTTAATCTAAACTTTTTTAGTAAAAAATTGCCATTTTTGAGTAAAAATATTCTGATTTCGAGAAGTTCAGTTTTTGAGTCAACAAAGTTCAGTTTTTGAGTCAACAAAGTTCAGTTTTTGAGTCAACAAAGTTCAGTTTTTGAGTCAACAAAGTTCAGTTTTTGAGTCAACAAAGTTCAGTTTTTGAGTCAACAAAGTTCTGTTTTCACAAAAAATGTGACTCGAATGTTGTGACTCAAAACTCGAAAATTGAAACTCAAAACTCGAAAATTGAAACTCAAAACTCTATGCTAACAAACAGGTACACCCGAGTAGGATTGCAGTTTAATGTCCTGGGCCCTTTAGAGCTTACCACCAACACTTAAAACATTTATCAAGAAAAACTGTTCCAAGTATCACCCGTCACATTAAATGAAAGCACTGAAAGCAGATTAGGTTTTGTGTTCAAGCTCAAGAGGAAAGGAATGTAAACAGCTGAATGACATGTCTGTGCCAATGTCATCCAGATGTTAGTTGTTATAATGGATGTCACTATAATAAACACCTACTGAGCTGTAATGAAAATACTGCTTTGGTGTGACCATCAACTTTGTGTGATCATGCTTACAAGTTACATCTCCATTTTGGTAAAATGACAGAGTTAGCGGTGTAAAGACTGCAACAGCAACGGCAGCAAAATAATTAAAGGTACACATCGGCTTACTGTTTACATAATGTAGCGATCTAGCATCATTGACAATAATTTTTCGATGGTCGTTGCGAAAAAAATTATCAAAATGTCACGTAATTAACAAGAAATTAACAAAAGAGACCAAATGTTCGGCTATACGCTTTACCAGCCGTACGGCAATGTATCATGTGTTGGTAAATAAAGGTGGTGTTTGATGTGGGTCGACACGTGTTTTCCTCGTTTCCTTGTTTTCCCTGACTCCACACACCTTGCATGATCCCCCCAGGTTAGTGCTGACTCGAGGAAGCAACTCGAACGCAACTAGTTGGTTTCTCCAACGTCAGCAATATGCTGTTTTTTCTTCGGATATTATTTATCGTCGCGAAGCGAAGACGCAAACATCTGAGAGATTCTCTCATTCATATCAACACCCAGAAACCCTTCTTATGAAATCTGCTGGCTGTTTTGTGCATAAATTGGAAAATACGGTATGTACATACATGTATATAGTGTTCATAGGACATTTTTTTTCAACAAGAAGAGAAACCAACTTCGTGCTGGTTTCTACGGCTAGAAATAAACTAACTCCAAGACCACGTGATTTATCCGAACCAGAAATCTAGTTCGGATGAATCACGTGACCTTGATTTTTTGAAAAATGCATAAAAACGGCAAAATTTGATGATTTTTTTTTAGGATCTATTTAGTTTATTTCGGAATGACTTTCAGAATAATGTATGGGTCTATTTCGAGCCCGAAATAGCCCAACAAAGCCGGTGTGTTCTTTTCAACAGCCGGACCAGACCTGGGTCTGATACGTCTTTTCAATCCATCTTGTAGGTGGGGTTGAACCATGGAGCTAAAATAGCTCCATGGTTGAACCCCGCATTTTGCCGAACCAGTGGCAAGTGTTAACACTACCCAAATACAGATTCAGCAATTGGAGTGTCCTTTGCACGCAGCATTCGACCGACGAATCCAGTACAAGTGCAAAACAGCCCACACATGCACAGAATGCACAATTCAGCAATGACTTTTGCGGTTTGAAAGGTAGATCAAACCCGAACCAAGACATAGTGTAGACCAAGTTTTCAGATTTGCAGTAACAATTTAAAAATCTGTATCCACCTTTTCCATTCCTATTGTAAACATGGTGTTATCCTATTATTCAGAAACTCAACTGTGCACTGAGAGAAATACCTCTACAGCTAACTTTTAAAAGCTTGTTTTATAAGATAAAACTCTACAAGCATCCTTAAAAAAAAACTTTCTCAGAATTTTCCTCACTAAAGAAGGTGTTAGGATACATTAATCACCTGGGAGGAATGGCAGTTTTGACAACCAGTGTGCAGTAGCAGTAGTAGTGTGCTTGACAACCAATCTGACTCCATTTCCAGGTCAATGGGTCAAACCTGTCAATAGGTCCCGCCAAAACTGTTTTTTTCTTTGGATGGACTCCCAAGTCTCAAATGGATTTCTTGTGACTTGTTTAATTGGTTGAACATGTATATTTTGACACTGAAAACCCAAACAAACATCTCCAGGGAGGGTAATGGGTGCTGAAACAGTTCCTGCCCTCTTGAACCCAAGAACACCCTGCTTGAAACACCACCTGAAAACAGGGGGCACTGGTAGAAAATTTGCAGACATCCACTGGGGGAGGAGGAGGGAAGGGGGGGGGGTGTCGTTTTTAGACTCATTTCAAGTCCGAGATCGCTTATACTTCACCAATTATGGGACGTACCATGTGCATACCTGGTACATGATACACGAAGTCAGACTTGACATAAGTCTAAAAACGACATGACCTGCTCCCCGTGGTGGATGTCTACAAATTTTCTTACCTGTACCCCCTGCTCAAAAGAGAGGTGGGATGTGAACAAATTAAAATGATGCAAAAGAAAAGACTTAGTTTGGTCCTAAATGCTGGATTCTCGGACTATTTCTCAATGTTGTAATGACTGCGGACTCAAGACAACTTGACTCCTGATTTTTAATGACTTAATTTGACTTGATTGAGTCTCAAAGTTTGAATGACTTGACTTGGACTCGAGTCACTGACAAAAATGACATCACTACATGTACTTAGACTAGACTTTACATGTACTTTTTTTTTTTTTTTTTTACTCAAGTCTGCAAAAAATGGCATTTAATAATTTGTTGAAATAACATTTCAATGCATTATCTAATTTTTGGCATTTGGGGGATAAAATTTGGCGGGTTTCAGGAACAGAATGTGAAGCTTTGCTTAAACATGGAACATGTGTGGCCAAGAACAAGTATAATATGTGGGATATTAGCAACTCGCGGCAAGTTCCATCATTTATGCTAATTTTGAAATTAGATTAAACAAATTTAATGAAGTGACTACTTGACTTGACCCAACATGCCTGACTTGACTTGACTTGATACGCGAAGGCAGTTTGACTTGACTAGTAACTTGAGACTCAAAGGCAGTTTAACTTGACCTGAGACTCAAAGGCAGTTTAACTTGACCTGAGACTCGAAGGCAGTTTGACTTGACTTGAGATTCAAAGGCAGTTTGACTTGACTTGAGATTCAAAGGCAGTTTGACTTGACTTGGGACTCGAAGGCAGTTTGACTTGACTTGGGACTCGAAGGCAGTTTGACTTGACTTGACCCTCAAAGGCAGTTTGACTTGACTTGACCCTCAAAGGCAGTTTGACTTGACTTGACCCTCAAAGGCAGTTTGACTTGACTTGACCCTCAAAGGCAGTTTGACTTGACTTGACCCTCAAAGGCAGTTTGACTTAACTTGGGACTCAAAGGCAGTTTGACTTGACTTGAGATTCAAAGGCAGTTTGACTTGACTTGAGACTCGAAGGCAGTTTGACTTGACTTGAGACTCGAAGGCAGTTTGACTTAACTTGGGACTCGAAGGCAGTTTGACTTAACTTGGGACTCGAAGGCAGTTTGACTTGACTTGAGACCTGAAGGCAGTTTGACTTGAGACTCGAAGGCAGTTTAACTTGACCTGAGACTTGAAGGCAGTTTGACTTAACTTGTGACTCAAAGGCAGTTTGACTTAACTTGTGACTCAAAGGCAGTTTGACTTGACCCTCAAAGGCAGTTTGACTTAACTTGGGACTCAAAGGCAGTTTGACTTGACTTGAGACTCAAAGGCAGTTTGACTTGACTTGAGACTCGAAGGCAGTTTTACTTGACTTGAGACTCGAGGCAGTTTGACTTCAGACTCGAAGGCAGTTTGACTTAACTTGGGACTCAAAGGCAGTTTGACTTGACTTGAGACCTGAAGGCAGTTTGACTTGAGACTCGAAGGCAGTTTGACTTGACCTGAGACTCGAAGGCAGTTTGACTTAACTTGTGACCCAAAGGCAGTTTGACTTGACTTGAGACTCAAAGGCAGTTTGACTTGACTTGAGACTCAAAGGCAGTTTGACTTGACTTAGGACTCGAGCAGAGGGAGACTCATTTAAACTCTGCTATTTCTCAAAACCACTGGTATCGGAATCGACGTTTAATAGTTTTGCCATCAGTACTGCACTGCACCTTTAACATACAGCCACACAGTAGCCTATGGCCTCAGCAACTGGTACACAAGATACACACAAAGTAATGTACATAGGACTAACCCTACCATGAACTGATCCTAGCCGAGTCCGACAGATCATTCAAAATCAACAAACAACTCATTCGGTGGGATTTGGCATGTCACAAACTACGCCCCGGGATAAAGACGAGGGAAATTGCAGACATGGTGCTGGCAGACAGAATTTCAAGTATTTTGGATGGTACTACTCTGGTACCACTGTGGGACATCATAATCATGAATGCATGTAATTGGACAGAAGAAAGACATGTGACCTATCAGTAAAGAAGGGTTGTAAATAACAATACATGTATTAAGATTTTATGCTGAAATTATAAAAAAGCAGGGGTCAACCAATTTAATAGGTTTTGTAGTTCTACAGTTACGTCAATTTTATCCGAGCAGCGCTGGTTGGACTGAGTTGCTCAAAAAGCTGAGAAACACTGCAAAAGGCTTGTATACCGGATATGTAATGTCCCAAAATTTTCATTCAACATTTGGCCTTCCTTAAAGGACGTGTGAAATAGGGTTTTTATTACATAAAATAATAGTAGAGGATGTGTTTTACACATTTCGGTCAATTTCAGAGAATTTGATAGTTGCGTTTTGGTGTAATTGCACGTTTTCTATTGTTATGTTAATGAGAATTTCCATATTCATGAGCAAAGCCGTGATGTCATCTCAGGAAAAACAGAGGAATTCTCCATAGACTCGTGTACAAAAGTTAATGTCATTTTCAGTGGCTTCTTGATATCATGAACTATATAAGTTTACTGAGTTTGTTTAGTATGTCATTTGCAACAACCCTAACAAGTTTGTTTGGGTAAAAAATGGATCAGTGGGCTACTGCTACTGTTTGAAATGTAATGTTCTTTCTTTGTTTTTCCACTGTGGGTTCCCTCCATGACTAGCAACAAACAGCGCCCTCGCCCGACAAGACATTTTTGAAGTAGAGAAAATGTCACTTCTTTCTGAAATGAAAACAAATTTGAGTTTGCCCCTTTGTCTGCAACACTTTGATCTTTTGATTTCTGTATAAAAACAGCTGGGTGATAATTTTCACCTCACAAAACCTTTAAGCCGTGTCTGCATTGGACTCGTTGTTTGGGAGGTTTTACCGAGACAATGGTAAAATGAAAAATGGCTAAATTTTACTGCTGTCCACATTTGGACTTTTTGACACGGGAAAAATTTACCGAGACCGTGGGAGAGCATGCGCAGTGTCCCTTCGCAGTTTGACCTTCACGGACCAAAGGAACGCTTCCAGAGCGCTTTTACCGACTCGCTGTGTCTGCATTGGACTTTTCATCTCTTGAAAAGTTCCCTGGTCAATTTTCCTGGGCAGCAGTTGGCCAGGGAAAGTAACCGCTGGACTCAGGGAAAAGTTACTAAGAGGAAAATGTCCCAGGCTGTCCGCATTGGACTTAAAATGGGAAAAGTACCCATCGTCTCAGTAAGTTTTCCCCAAAAAAGTCCAATGGGGACAGGCCTTAAATAAGACAGAGACAAAGTTTTTCATTGTTTTCTCGAAATGTGGATGAGGCACTGAGATGACTTATCCTCAATCACACATCCTTAAACAGTTTTCCAACCATGTAATCCGTCTTTAAATGCGGTGTTTCGAAACTAAAGTGAAATTTCAAGTTCATGCCCTTTAACAGGCTGTTTAGCAATAACTGTCAGTTTTTTTTCAATACCTTGTATGTTGGGCTTTGCCAAGCTTATGTGCACCCACAAATTTCATTCTAGAAATTTCGTTTTGGAAATAAATGTACATGTGTCCCATGCCTAACACTTTTCGCGTCAACCAGAGAATGTCCCATGCATAACACCAATTTTGCTGATTTGTCACTTTGATTATCTGAAAAAAAATTATGACCCTGATGAAAAATACTTAAAACATCGCAACTTCTCAGAAGATTTGGTGTAAATTGGTTTAAAATCTGTAGAGATATGGTTGATTTAAAGTCACTTAAAATTTTTAAAATCTGGTTGACAGATATTTCACGTTATTTTGAAACACCCTAAATATTAAGAAACTAATTTCAATCAATCAGAGATTGCATTGTGGCACTCTTTGAACCAAAGCTGAAATGTTTGAAGAAAAAAAACTAGGATCAATCAACCTGTTTAGGCCTACCTGTCAAACCCCAGCCCAAGTTTTCAATGCTCCCCACGAACATACAGTGTATGTCATTGTCCTTAACCAAAAATGACTTGTAGACGACTATCATACATCACACATACCCCCATCTGGTTTAATTCATATTTTAGGAAAAGGCCCCCAGAGCTAAAAAAAAAACTGGCTTCCCCGCTGGGAGAGTTCCAATGTCCAGAACAATAAATGATGCCCCAAACATGGATTAATGATGAGAGATAGATATTGATGCATTGACGGCAGGTGCTGAGGTTAGCCAACACAAGATGGGTCAATGTTTGCAATTGGGCCCAAGGCAATCTGCAGCATTGCATTACAGGATATGGTTAATTATTTCACAGAAGTCAAGAAATACTATACAATGTATTCTCATAATGAACAATTATTGTGCAAACTACAGCATGTTAACAAACAAGATAAATCTCTTTCACATTGGCAAATTTCATGAGAAATTACAACAGAAAGTTGCTACCTGTACTTTTCCCTATTATGATTTCTCTCTCATCCCAAGTTTGGTTGTTTCATATCGGTGGTGATTAGGCACCATACCAGATAGTGCGTTTGTTACTCTGCTCAGTTGCACTGCCATGCAACTAATTGGGTTCGTAGGAAAAACCTGTGAAAGTACACCACTGTGTCTTCTAGCTCAACTGGTAGAGTATCTGCCTGGTAAGTCACAGGTCTCAGCTTTAAATCCTGATAAGGCCCTTTTGTTTTTAGCTTCACAGTTGGTGGTGTCGCACGCCAGAATGAGAGCGCCACCATGCGACGAGGAGGAGACAAGCAGCGCCAGCTAACAATGCGAACCAATCAGGTTCGCAGCACATACAACCGTCGCAGCTGTGCTCATGCTCCCCCCATCCTCGTTGTATGCTGGCGCTCTTTTTATGGCGCGCAACACACCCACCCAGCTGCGAGGCCTTAACAAAGGCTAACCTGAGGGCAGATTTAAGCAGCGCTATGAAATTGTAAGCAGACACCTAAATACCATGAACATCTGCAGTTTATTTCTCCGAAACAAGCAGATCTCTATCTCCAGAGGATCACAACTATCTGTGAAAAATGTGGAAAGTCGATTACCATCTGCGGAATGCGCGCATAAAAATCTCCAAATGCTTTTTACAGTCGCATTAGTGTGCATATATTAGAGTGCATGCATGGAGTTATGTCAAGTATCCTCTGAATAAGCTCTGCGATAACTTCCACATGAGCAGAAAGATGGATTGAGAGTGACAGCAGGAGAGTTTCTGGCATCGCTTTACGTTGCAAGAAGCATCCATTATGAGAGAGAGAAAAAAATCCAAAGGTCTTGAGACTTGAAACTGAGTGTAAACGTTCTCGGGACCAAATTGGACCCCGGAATTTTGGTCTCGTGTTGGCGGAGGGTTCGATCCCGAGCTCAGGATCAGTTTGCGGTAAGATAAGCAATTAATCTTTACTGCATTACTGCCGCATCCGCTCCACAGCCGTAGCAGGGGAAAAGCCCGCGAAATTTAAGTGGCCTTGTACACTGTACATGTACATGCACAACCCATGTACACATTGATCAGTACATACACACATAGAGCATGACCTTTGACTGCAACTTCTGGCACTGCGCTCGAGATCAACTACAGAATGTAAACGCGGCACTCAGAATCATTGCAGTTAACACTGACGCATTCTTATCAGGGGATCAATCTTGATCCTGAGCTCGGAACCAATGGAAGATAGAAAAACATTCCAAGGTCTGCAAAAGAGAGCACATTAAACCTTACGGCTATTTGGGTTGGACTTTAGCCAATTTCGCAAATGTTCTTTTTTCTCAGAATTTTTTATCCAACAGTTGAGGTGGATGGGGTGGGCTTTGTCACTGTAGAAAAAATAGCTGTTTATGACTTGAATCATCCACTTCAATCATGTAAACTTCTTCAGTTGGTTTCAAGAGAAGTGTTTTTCACTTTAAAGAGGGTGATGTCTTGACATTTTAAAAAGAAATCTTCAAAACTACATTTGCTTGATCGTGCAGTACAGCCAAGGAACCAGTCTAAATAGGACGGCGGCTTTGCACAATTTCTTGAAAGATTGGATGCCGGTTTTTCAAATACTGAGCTGACTTGTACACAAGATAACTTAAGTGTGCACAGACATTTTTGTTACCAGATCATCCTCATGTGAACAAAACTAGGCCCGACTACCATGGTATTATGATTCCATTTTCCAAGTAGTATAGTTAGGGAACTAGCCTATACATGTATGTAGGTCGGTGGCTTTGCACAATTTTTTGAAAATATGGACACGGTTTCTCGGAACGTAGCTGGGTACCGAGTTGACTTATTTACAAAGGTTGGTTTTTATCACACACATCGACTCCAAGTACACATGGAGATAACAGGAGGGTTTCACCATCGCACGGATACGGATAGCCCAGGGGATACATCATGGGTTTCTGCAGTCTTGACGTCATACGCGACTTGCTATCCGCTGTAGATGCGTTTGCAAGGCACGGACATTGAGCTCGCTATGTGTTACAAGCACTATAAAATGCGTATAGTGAAATTTCAGATTTCTAGTGTTTTTCCTTATTTTTTGTTATATTTAAGTAAATGTATACAACTTAAAAAGAGTTTGAAATATGAATGTCCACAAACTTTTTTTGCGTTTCAAAGCTTTGGATTGAAAATAAAACTAGTATCAAAGCCGTGTTGTGCCGGAGAGTTTTCCCACTGTCGGAAATAGACTCATTTTACCTAACACGCTGTCATTTTGGAGTTGCAAAACCATAAAAATGCCACTTACAGTTAGTATAGCTACACAAACTGTATGCGTAGTACGTGTATCTGTTGGCTTGTGAAACCTCTCTAGCGCCATTTGTAACAGGTTTCCAGCTCTAAAATCCATCTTTAAAGAAGACTTCTTACCTCGTTATTAGGACGGCATTGTCATGTTTTTGGATAAGCCCCATTTCGTTCTCATCCTCAGTCATGTTTTCAGGTGGTCCCAGGTTGCGTTGCCATTGGCAGAAACTCTTCAGTGATATGTCGGCATGGTGCCCCAGGGATAAATCATCCTGAGTGCCAAAATGAAGTATGTAGGCATGAGTTTCCAGACAAAATATAAATTCAAAAAGGCTGACCATGTTGCTTAAAAGTGCTCCTGAGACAATTAAGACAGATTACATGATTGTAAAACCTTTAAAAATAGGAACAACAAACAGCATAATAGGGTTGATAAACTGCCTTGTAGAAATTTCAGCCACATATGCAGTAATACTTCAAAAAAAACGAAAAATCCATGCATTTGTTTTTCAATGAATGGTAACTTTAAAAAATAAATCTTCAATCGGCAATTTCTCCCACAAAGGTACCGTTTGTTAACCATTGCCAACAACACTTTTATTCAGTTTTTTCTTGTCAATTTGTGAAGTAAAATTTTGAGTACATGTAACTGCAAAACGCTCCATCTGTGAAAAAAAGAAGCGAAACTATCAGGCCTTGACATCAACTGAGGCCAACGAGGATAATGGCCTCATGCCCTGCTGAGTTGGCCCTGATGGCCCTTCAAGGTATACACTTTCTGAGGCCAACTTGGCCTGCATGCCCTATCCTCTTAAATTTCATGAAGTTTGTATATAATAGTACACATTTGGAACAAAGTTGGCCATGGTGGCCCTCCAGTTGGCCTCAATGCCTTCTGAAATTCAGACAAATTATGTGTTTCTACTGAGGAGCAGTTGCCAGTTAATGCTGTGTAGTTCGGATTATAGAACCGCTTCACGGGCCCAGTAGAAACAGAACGAAGTGACAAATGTTTCATATACTGGCGGGTATCCTACCGTGAACAGTTAACTAACTCTCAAGGTGTAATAACCAATGGTCTTTCGCAGTAGAAACACAATCGGTGTAACATTTGCCGGGTGCACCAGAAATACATGCAGTGCAAAATACAATGCATGTGACCCGAATAGCTTTCCGTGCTTCTGGCACGTGCAGTTTATTGCCAGGCATCCGGCATTTTATGCTTCAGTAGAAACACGCCGGACAACGAAGAACCGGTTCATGGATTGGTTAAAATAGTGGGCAACAAAACGGAGTAATGCGGAGTGCTCAAGATAAATGCAGGGCTTGAAATTAACGGAGGCCTCAGAGGCCATTGCCTCTGTTGCCCCTGCTCTTGGCCTTGGTGCCCGTTTGCAATCCTCCCATAGACTTTTTCATTTTCCAATGGAAGTGCCCTTTTCAAACTCCAAAAGACTCCAAAAACAGAAATGGCAGTGACCTTTCAGTGACGAATTTCAAGCCCTGGAAATACGCTCAATAATTACTCACCTGCTTTTGTAAGACCAGGATGATTCTGGAGATGACAATGTTGATGGAATTGCCCACGCTGGCGTCGTGGTACAGATCAGCAACCTAGCCTCCAGAGAACAGACAACAGCCAGGGGTTAAACAAGCACTGTGGGACCGTGGAATTAAAGTTTGTATGGACCGTATCGAATAGCTGCCATCTTGTAGGGCAGTTTCTTTATTCCTTGAAGACATGCATGGTTGCACATTTTGTGCTTACATTGTTGGCCAATTTAAATGTCAAAAGTTGCCCTACAAGATGGCAGCTATTCGATACGGACTATACAGGATTTGCAATGTCCTAAACCTTTAATCAACCATTTGACCAGAAAAACCTTACTCAAATGGAAGATAGAAGTGGTTCAAACTGTCCGATGCAACGATTCCATGCGAAATGTTGGGTGGATTCACACAGCCTTTTTGCATGTAATTTTGACATGCGCCGCTTTAAGAAGTGGAGTGGAGGGAAATTTGAGGGAAACGATGACCTGAAAATCAACAGAATCAACTTGGGCAGATCAGGTATTTTGTGATTTCCTCCACGCCGCTTTTTCTTGAAGCGACACGCGTCGAAATTACGCACGAAAAGGCTAAGTGTGAATCCACCCTAAAGCCTAGCGTACATCGACCTTGCAACTGGAAGCAACTAGTGGCAACTGCTGTTTCCGGCAACTGGGAGCAACTGATCAGTTGCTCAAAAAGGTTGATGTACGCGCACTTGCAACTACCGGCAACTGAAAAAATCCCAGTTGCCGCGAGTTGCTCATGTTCTACTTTCTGGCAACTAGTTGTACCCAGTTGCGGTCAGTTGCGTCGATGTACGCGTATTTGCAACTAGTTGCTGCCAGTTGCTCGCGTCCATCTGCGCACATCGACAGCAACTGCAAGCACAGTTGCTTCCAGTTGCAAGGGCAATGCACTCTGCGCTTTACCGAGTTGCTGTGTCGATGTGCGCGCTCTGGAAATGTAGATATAGCTGGATGCTCCCAGTTGCCGCTAGTTGCGGAACTAATCCGTTTCTGTCGATGTGCGCGCTACGCACACATCGACAGCAACTGATCAGTTGAGTTGCTTCCAGTTGCAATGTCGATGTACGCTAGGCTAAACAATTAGGTTTTTGCCACTGTGCAAATAAATCATGGGCATTTATTAATGTATGCATGGTTTGGCAATGAAACGGCACTCAATTTCAATCTCGCATCATCCCTAGTGTGAAAAGGCTTTATATTCGCTGGCAGAGTGTGACGTAATTTCCACGCAGACGCGTTCACTTCTTTGACAACGGTTCACACTAATTGCATGGCAACGCGTTTCTCCATTCATTTTGCACAGAAGCCACACGGGGAACATTTTCTGTTGAGTTTTTCTGTTATAACCATCACAAAATAAGGAGGCAGGATACATCTAGTGCATGTATCGCTGTGAGAGTATATAAGCAAACCACTGTGTCATTATTGTCCTTATTTTCTACTAAAATAATAATTAGAAAAATACACTGTGCGCAAACACAATGGATGTAAAATGTGAGCATGAACCAATAACTATAGTTACAGTCCTGCGCCCGCAGTGTGATGTCGTGACTCCGCCAGCGAAAAGGGAACACTACCTATACAAAGTAGTCTGTCTTTTGTTACCTAACAGCAGGGAGGAATTTGTTGTGATTGTAAAAACTAGAAAATATCTGGACCTTTATGAACTAGACAAGCACAAGATCACACAGAGGGTCAAGGCATTGTTAATATGAACATCCAATGGTCCTTAAAAACTCAGAGCATCTATGGCAATTGTCATCTTCACCTCAGATCCGTAAACAAGACTCCCAAAGTACCATCAAAACTTGCCTATAAATCATAACCAGCGAGCAAATGAAATAAAACGGTTTTTATCGGAGAGTATTCTTTTATTTTACAGATGACAACTGCATGGGGGAGGAAACAAGGTTCATGCTTGCTCTGTACATGTACAATGTAAGTAGGTGTAGCCAGGCATGAACTTTTTGATTCATTTTTCTAATCAACAGTGTCATCGACAACAATTACAGCGTGTTTACACTGGTCCCGAGCTCGGGATCAAGACTGATCCACTCATAAGAATTTGTCAGTGTTTACATTCTGTCGTTGATTTTGAGCACGGCACCAGAAGTTGCAGTCAAAGGTCATGCTCTGTGTGCATGTACCGAACAATGTGTGCAAGAATACATACGTACATTGTACAGTGTGCGAGGCCGCTTATTTAAGATTAATTGCTTATCTAAGATTAATTGCTTATCTAACTACAATGCCCTAACAGATTGTGGCATTCCCCCTAACAGCTCGCCAAATATTGGATTGACGAGGCAATTGAGATCAATTCTCTTGCCTACGGACACAAACACGTTGGCACAAGTGGGGCTCGAACCCATAACCCCTCGATCACGAGCACCAGACTATATACACATGCTCACAGTGTCATTGTAGATCAATCTTTTAAAATGCCACCAAGGACAAGAGGCAAAAATACTGGGTTAAGCTAAATCATACCCCCAGAGAATGGTGTCAAGACGATGACAAGTGTGCTCGCTGTTTCCAAAACACGCAACAGAGTGAAAGAAATGATGACGTAAGTGAGTAGTCCTGCTTACATAGAAATACACCCTTCAGTGGAGCAGGCACTGCCCTGCTGTTCTGAACTTTGGGCAAAAAGGCGGTAAGGCAATTTAGTCAAGTGGTGCGGAGACAAAAACATGATGGGCGTGAACCATTATGGAACAAAAAAGCTGACAGCAGGGTGCATTTGTCCCACATTTCATGACAGATGTCTTTCAACCAGGGCCGAAAGTAACTCAAGCTCGCTCTAGGATTTCTCAGCCCCTTTCACACTCGTTTTGCTCGAACCAGACTAATTTTTCCCTGGGGCAGCCTGGGGCAAGTTTGACTATAGGAGATGAGCAGCAGAGATTCACACTTGTGCATAATCTGGGGAGAATTCAACACCACTCGTTTCACACTATTATCTTTAACCCAGGGGATTATTTGTTTTATTTATTTAGTGGGCTTAATGAACTTTAATTCGGAACCCATATAGGCTGAATTGTACATGTATGAAGCTTACAAATATGTTCCACTAAACATTGAGATACATAGGGGTGGTGCAATTGACAGCCGACGGCCAGAGACACCGGGTCATCCCCGTACTCCTTATGAACGAATGCTCTGGGATCTTTTAAGTGTGTTAAACAACTCACTTGACCAACGGCTTTAAATACATCCCTTCCGATGGATGGAGCAATTGTGGTTGAGTGCCTTGCTTAAGGGCACAGGTACCAAGACCAAGTATCGAACCCACAACATCAAGTTTTTACCATTGTTGCGAGTCATCGATCTAAACCACTCAGCCATGGTATATCCCACATTTGTTCGCACGATGTTGTCTAAAAGTGCCATATGTGGACATGTATCGTTGGTAGCAGGAGAAATTCTTCGTCAAACTTTCTTTTGAAGACTGCTATAAACATGTCTATAGCCGTGTCCACATTGGACTTGTTTTTAGGGAGGTTTTACCGAGACGATGGTAAAATGAAAAATTGCTAAATTTTACTGCTGTCCACATTTGGACTTTTTGACACTGGAAACTTTGACCGAGACCGTGCGAGATCATGCGCAATGCGCTGTATGACCTTTACAGCCCGGACATATGCTTCCAGAGCGCTTTTACCGACTCAATGTGTCTGCATTGTCTCAGGACAAGTTCCTTGGTCAATTTTCCTGGGCAGCAGTTGACCAGGAAAAGTAACCGCTGGACTCGGGAAAAGTTACTGAGAGGAAAACGTCCTAGGTTGTCCGCACTGGACTTTAAATGGGAAAAGTACCCATCGTCTTGGTAAGTTTTCCCAAAAAAAGTCCAATGCGGACAGGCCTTGAAGTGGGGGAATAATCTTGGTGTGGTGGTACAATGTACATGTACCTTCTGTAATTCTGAAAATGTCTGAAAATAAGTTCTTTGCAAACCCACATCAACCCCACAAAAAGCCCCATAAACTGTTCAGAGCCACTTGCAGCAACAATGCCCCACCTTGTGAATTACATGGTAGGTTTGCAATGGAAAACTTGTGTGGGTAATGAGAATGAGAATTCTATTTAAAGCAAATTGGGCGACATTACCAACTGCCACAATCTTTGATCGGATCGGACTGAACATATACCGGTACGTCAGAGACCATTTACTGGAACACCTGAGCAGGCCTGCCGGTGGGCAATGGAAATTTACTTTCATTATTCATGGTATCTGATACAGACAGCCGTGTTATAACTGCCATGACTATTCATAGACCCTTTGCACGAGCGGCCATGACAGCTAGGGGGAAGTCACATTGTCACCGTGTGTCATGCACGATTAGGCACTTTGTGGATCTATTGTCACATCATTCAACTGTGAAAACCTGCCCACTGTCATGGCCGCCAGTGCGAAGTGTCTAAAATATGATACTGTAAATTTGCCAACTTTGATTTGGAACACCTCACATATTTTACTGATATAATCACACTTTCTGCAATGGGTATTGCAAGTTGGAATTTCATGCAAATCCCTCTGGGCCCATACTGTCCCAATTGTCTGGCATGTACTTGTCTTGCATGTCTGGCATGTTTAATGCCATAAATCCATTCTCATGTGGCATATCACCATAACCAATATAAATGAGAAACTGGAAATCTGACAGGGCAAAAGTTAAAACATTTCACACAAAACACATGCCGCAAAGTGACAACATGGAGCGTTGACAAATTGGCACATTCAGTATTATTAAAGCTGGAATCGGAATTTTCCCAGCACTTTTTCCCATTAAAGGAGCGTGTTAAGATTTTTCCAGAAAATGGATTTCATTTTAACCCAACATTTATATAAAATATCTCCCCAAAATACTATCCATGGGAAATTTGCATTCTCCAATTTGGATACAAGCAATAAGGTTGGTGTATTTATTGCACTGCTTTATGGAGCAGATAAATTAGTTTACATAACATCGGTGGTTTTTTTGACGATATCCTTGAAAATATACAGATTGAGAACGTGAAATTTCAGAATGGTAATGAGAAAAATATGACAAATGATATGGTATCGAAATCTCAACACCCATGGGAGTATCAAAAATATGATATGGACACACTCCTTAAACCCAGGTCTTTTCCAACTACACTAAACCAAATTTCGGGGAGTGGCCTGGGCGGGGCAATGCGGGGGTGAAAATAAGCCCCGGCGCCAGGCTTGAAATTGTTCAGCCCGAACGGTAGTGTGAAAAGAAGCAGGGGCGAGTTCTTACTTGTTCAAGTGACCTCGAGTAAGTAAACAAAAAAGAGTAAATATCTCATCTAAACTTACGATATTCATGAGCGTGAGTAGATAGGACTCGATGTAGTCGTCGTGGTAAGCATTCATTAAGTTGTCAGCAACGACGAGGGTTTCCACGTTGAGCTCGGACGAGAGACTACTGACTTCGCGTCGTCGCCGCCGCCTCTTTCGCTTGCGATGACGGTTGTGTTTCTTCAACATTTGCTCGGCGAATGAAAAATCACTGTTTGTCATCCACCATGATTGTTTAACGTCTTCTGAATCTGGAGATCAAATGAAATGACAAAAAATGAGTGTTAAATATTATTTGGGGTTTTGGGGGAACACAGTCACAATTTTTATAAAATGCTTGGCAGATTTTATCAAACTCAAGACCTTGGTTAATTCTGCAGGCCGTGGGTTCGAATCCATGCAGCAGCATAGCAGATTTTTACACTGGGGTGGGGGTGGGGGTGGGGGGGAGGGCGTTGGTTTTTGAGTGGGGGGTGGTGGTACGTGGGGGGCGCAGGGTTATACTTTTTAGTCAAATATTGTTCTTTTCCTTGCCTTTTTGAGGAAATTCCTCTATAATGACATTTTTTCTTCTGAAACTATCGGTACTGCAATTCAAGAAACAAAACATCTCCAAGCATACTAGATACTCTCACTTCCGATGACCGTCCCTTTTTTTGGGCCAAGAGGGCCGGAAGCCGAGGGCTTTTCCTGTCGCCTTAAGCACCGAAAGGAAAAAAGGTTGGAGAGAAAGAAAGAGAGAGAGTAGGTCTTGTGTTTTGGCAAGTTGTGAGTCACTTTCTTGCCAGACTCTCTGATTATCACACAGGAAGACCCTTGAAGGTCACCGGAATTTTTTTGAGACACTTCTTTAACGCCTTGGAGGTTGGGTTGACGAGAATATGGCACCCACAAATGAGCCTTTGGGCACACTCTTCTAAAAACTTCTCCGACTCCCTCTCACCCTGACCCTACCCCTCCCGTCCCACCCTGAAAACTACCTGGCGCCCCACCCCTAACACACACACACACATGTGTATTTCATCTGCTTGTGTATTTCATCCCTTTGAAAAACAGGTTAATGGAGAGCAAAAATATAGGTCAAAGTCCTGCCTAATGTAAACCTGGTCAATTTGGTGATGAAATGTCTGCCAGGAGCAATGTTGCTTGTGACTTTACTGAAGTAGTTCAGAATTTTGCCCACAGTAGACTTGTTTTTCGTAGGCAAGCACCAGGCCGATGTACAGTAATCTTGTCCGTGTCTGACGAAAAGTAGCACATTGTACATGTACCTAGCGAACTTCCTTATTTAAAGGCCCACTGTATCATTTGCAATGACCCCAAAGGTTAATGAACGAGTCGAAAGGGAAAACCTTCCTCAAAGTAAAGATTGAATTGGTAGCAACTATCCAATGAAATGTTTCCGCCCAAGCTGATATAATTTTACCAGAAAATAATCCATAAAGATGAAATTATTTAGATGTTTGCAAATGATTTACTTCTCATCTGGGCGGTCCGAAATGGGTGCTGTGTCCTGCGTGTGTGCTGTTTCAACGTGATGCATTTTCTATGAGTCGCAGGCACACGCAGTATATATATGACACGTGCCACAGAGTGCATGACGCGAGCCACAGAGTACACGACCGACTGAGAACGAATATTTAAAACGCCCCGCCAAGACCGAAAAAACGCATATGGATTTGTTTAAGTTTTTGGAAAATGTGGTACATTTGCCAGAGCTGAAATTTCTTCTTTTGATTTACCGGTATAATGGTTTTACTCCCAGAATCGCTCAAAAACAGATCATCTATACATGTAGGTCTTTTATTTTAAAAAAAAAAAAAAAGGTCCTGGGGACTTTGGACTTTGTACATTATCTTGTTGTATTAGAAATCTTGTATTATCAGGAATCAAAACAATGAAGAACAAATGATTGGCACCAAAAATGTTCCTTGTTATAAACAGAATGTTGTACAATAACAAGGGTCTTAAGCCGTGTCCGTATTGGACTAATTTTGGTAAAACTTACGGAGAGCTCCGTAAATTCTACCAAATTTAGTCCAATGCGGACGGCCAGAAAACACCCGAAATTGTAATGTGTCGACTGTCGATTGTAATTGTTCCGCTACGTCGTTGTAATTCTTACGGGGCGAGCTGGGTCGCGGAAGAATTACATTGTAGATTTTATAGCACTGGAAAGTCCCGTGCGGACAGGCATTGTAATGTAAAACGATCTTTACGGTCATGAAACGTATCGAAAATAACATGTGATATGTGTGTGAGTGAATACGCGCGCTTTCTTCACACAGACATGACAGCAGAACATCCGGTGTCACGTTACGCGATCGTTTGTAGGACGCCCTCATTAGTTTTAGGGGCGACAGCATTGTAAAAGATTACGCGGCGGAAAGCCTGAAATAAATCCACGTACGGACGCACGGAAGAATTACCACGATGGAATGTTTACAGCGGCCCGCGGAAACCTTTTACAAAATTTAGTCCAATGCGGACGCGGCTTTATTATCCAAGTTCGACTGCATGGTATTTAGCTCTGTCCGCATTAGATTTGTTTTGGTAAAACTTGCAGAGATGGTTGCTAATTTAACCAAATTAAGTCCAATGTGGACAGCTGGTAAACACCCGAAATTATTGATACTCCATCATTATAAAGTGGTGTTCCCATTGGACTATTTTTGGTTAAACTCCCGTGGTTGTGCGGGAGAGTAACACAATTTAGTCCAATGGGGACGCACGGAGAATTAGCGTCCCTGTAAAGTTACCGCGACCACCATGTAAAACATACAGGGCGAGAGAGGCCGCAGAAACTTTCCGCTCAACCGCGGGAGTTTTACAGGGCCCTCGAAAAGTCCAATGGGAACAGCGCCGCCCTGTAGAACTACCGCTGCCGCTGTGTAAAATGCCAAATGGATGACGTCACTTCCTGCATCATGCAATCCCACCACACATTGCGCGAGAAAATTCTGGTTATACCCTAATTATTCTGGCCCTGTATGTACGTACGCACGTGTTTTTTCATGCTCTTTTCTTTGCAAATATAATGGAAAGTTTAATCGAAGTTGTTCGAAATTTGATTGGGTTTCGTGCAGCATGCACACAATTAATAATTTCGCGCCAATATGTGTATCGCATGGCATGTCAAACATCCTGTTAGGTCAAAGGTTATGTAAACCACGCCCTCAATTGACCACATATGGCCAGCCGAGTAGCTAAATTTTCCGCTCGCGTCGTGTAAAATATATGGTAAGTGGGAACGCATGGGAGATTTACAGGAAGGAATGTTTACAGAGAGTCGCGGAAAGTTCCCGCGAGGGCGCGGAAAAAGAAGTCCAATGGGAACACGCCTTATGTTTTACAAAGCGAACTGGGTCACAAAAACATTACATTGTCAATTTTACATTGCTGGAAATTTCCAAATTGAAATTTCTGGGGCACATATTAAATTTTAAACAGTATCCTTTTCAACACGAGGGATTTTTCACACCCACTTTCACCTTCCTTTTAATACTTAGAAAGGGTTCAATCTGGGCTTGGGTGGCCAAGCGAAGAAAACAAAAATATCCTAAATATTTACAAATACCCAGTGGTAAAAACTACAGTAACTTTTCATCGCCAATCTTTTTAAAATGTGAACTTTTCACCAACCCCACGGAACTGAGAGCTCTTGAATTATTTGACTTACCCCTAAGGGAGTCTATAAAAAGTAAAGCAAACTTCCTCTAAAATTATCGATTCTTTTTTCTCGTTGCCTCTATTTATACCCCACCCTCAACCCCCTTTCTTTGCCTGAACAAACCCAGAACTGTCCCCAATTCAATTTTCCCAGTCGTAACCTAGATGAACAGAATTTGATGACAGTGTTCACACAACTGAAATGAGGTTTTGATTGGAGTGTTAGCAGTGTGGGGTATGGCTGTGAACTGGGTTGACCCGGTCATGCACTGGGTGGGAAATGCTTGCAGTGGAGGGAACACTTGGATGTATTGTGGCACAAAACTGTCCTGCAAACAATTGGACCAATTTTGTTAAATGCAAGTTACAAAAAAGTTAAAAACAATTAGTCAAACATTTTCCGAGGATGTAGAGGCATTTTTTACATGTGCTTGCAGGACCCTGTCCTGTATAACTTAGAGAATACAATTAATTTCTTTCGATTCACTTGCTAATAAAGTTGCTACTAACTTTTTTCTTAAAGACACAGGCTCGTCAGCAATGCGCGCACGCCAAATTCGTGCCACAAAATACGCAGCTTCATTCCTTCGCTATGGAGCTGCATATTTCGTGGTCTGAATTTGGCGCGCTCGCATTGCTGACGAGCCTGTGCCTTTAATAAAGGGTTAAATTGTGGAACGAGAGCAGGGTTTTGATTTTTGAGGGAAATTTTGGGGTATGAAAAGCAACAACTGGTAAAGTCCAACAAATTCAATATGGCCTTGTATGCTCAATATTGCAAGAAAGGTTATTTTTGATTGGTCAAGAGAAGTTTTAGGTTGAAGTCCTCATCCCTGATTGGTCAATGGGTGGGTACTTTTAACAGCAGGGAACAGTGGAAGGCAAAAAAAAGGTCAAAGTTTAAGCAATCTTAACGAAGCTAACAGAATAGATGACTAAAGTTACCGGGGTATTAAAATGGGTCTATACAATCAATGTTAATCTGAAACATATACTGCTATAAAATCTCAGAGAAATTGTTCACTGGTTTCAGTGTAGACCAAGTAACCTTGGCAACACACAAACGGTGATGTTTTCACTTGTTTTCTATAGCAAAAAAACAACTATATAGTAGAAAATACTATATAGTAGAAATGAAGAGCCAGTTGTTCTCGTGTGACTTTACTGCAGTCAGTTTTACTATTAAATGTAAAATATGTGAGCCGCTCCACCGAAAGTAGGCGCTTGTCGCACAGGCCAGAACTGAGATAATAACTAATTTATGCATGTATGTCAAGTAGGGCATATTTTATTGATACCAGGATTTCTGCATGAGAAGTTTAAGTGAATAAATACTACCAGAAAACAGTTTTCCCAGTGTTTTTCTAAAGCATACCTTCATGAAACTATAGGCTAAAACAATGGGAAAATCACCGATATTCCATGCTTATTTTCATTGCCTTAGGCAGGGGTTGGCACTATATCCCATACACCAGAAGAACACATGTTTTCCTATAGGGCTTTTGGAGTCAGAATTTGCATGGTTGCTAATATAGCCTTGACCAAGGCGTTGGGCTTGTCTTCTAGACGGCCCGCTGAAGATAAAACTGAACAAAAAAAAAGCGCTTACGAGCTATACGGAATCTGTTGCACGTATTGGCTCACACAACGCGCCGCGCTACGACTATGCACATACATGTATCGGTACAGTCCTATCGAGCTAGACCAGGCCGTACGCAGCTAGTACGCAGTATGTATTGCCGTACGGGTTTACTACAGAAGTCGTTATCTCAAAGTGGCTCGTTTTGATGCCGTGTGCAGTTTGATTGCGCTAGACTAAATATTCCCTCGTACAGCAAAAAAACCTGCAGACGGCCTTGGACAAGGCTATTGCTAATAAAGACCTTCTACACTATTTTTCTCTAAAGCGCTTTTTAAATATTTTTGCTCTTGTTCATCACAGAAATGGTCATAACTTGGTCAATTTTTGACAGATTGACACGCTGTTTGTAGTTTTGTGAAGCTTATAATTTACTCTATCCCAGGGGCGGATCCAGGATTTTCCAAACGGGGGAGCGTGAAATGTTTAAGCATGAAATGGTGAAGACAATAAAATGGCAAATGCGTACCGCGAAGCCCTAACGGCGTGGGTGAAACATTTTATTATTATTATTATTTATTATTATTATTTATTCAGCCATTCCTGCAATACACAAAATAGGCAAGGAGCAACAAAAGTAAAAATTACTGTGATCCAAGGACCTGCTGCCCCAAGATTTTTCAGATTCTAGATGCTCTGTGGTGCAATTTCAGGCAATATTTAACCACTTTAAGCAGGCAAAAGTGTGATGTTTATATGAGGCAGATACTCCAACAGTTTTTTTTTTGTTTTTTTTTTTAAGGAAAGGAGGGGGGAGGCGTGCGCCCCCCACGCCCCCTGTATCCGCCCCTGTATCCGATTGAGTCATTAGCTAAATTTTCATTTTTTTTATGCAAGAGCCTACTTTTGGTGGAGTGGCTCACATATTTTACCTGAAAGTAACCAATTCCATGGTTTCAGGTTATGTTTCTGCAGCATGTCTCATAAAACTTAAGGCTATGCGTGGTGGACCCATACACCCATACCGTAAACCCATACACATGTCTCATAAACCCGCCAATACATACACTGTACCCTCTGTCCCAGACCATGGAGCAATGCCCAGACCTATAATGTAGTTTCCACTGTTTTCTGTTCCCTAGTTCTTCAGTCATGAGGAACGCAAACCTTGCACTGTTCGCTTCAGACACAAACACGATCAATCATTTTCTTTTCAGTTTCAATGAAAAAGTCAACCAAAAGTAAAGGAAAACGCAAATCTCATCAAATTGCAGAGGCTTTTTTTCACTGAATGCAGTTGCACTTTACATTGTATCAGAATTGTTTGAGCGCAGGTGAAACGGTATAAAAAGGTAGGGCCTACACAAAATATTGATTTTAAAATTATATAGATGAACAGAAAACTGAACTTTTATTTGAATGTGGTACAAATTGGAATTGGATCGTGGTACAAATTTGTCAAATGTTCCTGGCTCACATGACGTCATCAAGTTTGTGCATAGCCACCTTTTCTACAGGTTAATCACTTGACGGCAGAGGACGTGTACATATGTACAGTATGTAAGTACATGTTCTGCCAATGTATAGTCACAGGGGCGGCAGACTTTTGGTGAGAATTAGATTAATACGTAACTTAATGTAGAAATGACTCTCAAAAGTCGGTACGTACATGTATTTGTGGTGCTTGAACCTGGTCTTGACTTTTGGCCAATCACATTTGCCTTTTATTTTGGGCCAAAAATAATCTCGGCATCGACTGATTAAAATACGTAAACCAGCAACTCGTGGAAATTTGTGATGCAGTGAACAACAGAGCACATGGAGGTACTGCATGCTACAGTAAAGGCCTGTCCGCATTGGACTATTTTTGGTCAAACTTACCGAGACAATGGGTACTTTTCCCATTTTTAATTCAGTGCGGACAGCCTATAGGACGTTTTCCTCTCAGTAACTTTTCCCGAGTCCAGCGGTTATTTTTCCTGGCCAACTGCTGCACAGGAAAATTGACCAGGTAACATTTCCCGAGACAATAAGTCCAGTGCGGACACATCGAGTCAGTAAAAGCGCTCTGGAAGCGTACGTCCTGTTTGTGAAGGTCATACTGCGTGAGACACTGCGCATGCTCTCCCACGGTCTTGGTAAAATTTTCCCATGTCGAAAAAGTCCAAATGCGGACAGCAGTAATATTTCACTTTATTATCGTCTTGGTAAAACCTCCCCCCAAAAAAGTCCAATGCGAACACGGCCTAACTCGTCTCAGGTGTTTTAAAAGTGGAAATGGGACTAAATGGTTAATGCACTGCTTTTACGAATACCAGAAACTCATGAAAATATGTTTAGGCCCTTGGCAATTCATGATGCAGTAAGTGAACAACAAAGCACATGGATGTTCTTCTACAGTATGTTGTCCCCTTACACCCCCTTCAAGAGTTCTTATCGGAATCTCAGAAAATGTAGGTTACCTGTTCCCATTCAAAACACTTAAGATTGACATCATACATTAACCCAGATCTTCCTGATTTAAAACACATTCTAAGGTCCTCCAGAGGGTGACCGCTTAAAATTCCTAGACATCTTCACTTGTTGTTATGCAATAAATGTGGACACCACTGTTCTATTGCTAACAATTCCACAGACTTTTACCTCAAACGAACAGTGGTTTTCATCACAAAACATGAAATTACGATATCTTGTCAACCTGTCAAGATCTCGAAGGTAAAGGCCCGTCTACATGATCCAATATTTGTTGGCCAACAAGGTCCAACATGAAGTTAGAACTTGTTGGATGTTGTTGGATGCGCTCGTCCACACGACCCAACATTATCTAACAAATCTCGACTGCAGTTGGAGAAAGTTGGGCGATGTTGGACACAAACGACCGGGCTGGTTGCACAAGCGCATTGTGCATCGAGCACCTAGCAAAAGTTGCTTTTGACGCGCCGCAGGAAAACAACACAGTGTGTCTAGAAGCGTGACATACATGTACGACCACCAAAGTGGGCCCCCCACAGCTTCATTCGATCTCGGTTAATGTGAACGGTACCGCTCTTCAATCTTCGACCTCACGTGTTCTTCTCTGCTATTGGCCCGTTTCCTCCATCAAGCTCCAACAAAGTCGGGCGATAGAAACATGTTCCAACATTCTCCAACATGTTGTTGCGTCCACACCATCCAACTTTCGGTCGGCCGACATCGTCAGACAGATGTTGGACCTTGTTGGCCAACAAATGTTGGATCGTGTAGACGGGCCTTTTTAGAGCCTCTTTGGTTTCTATTGGATTTTGTATACTAGTTTAAACAACATCTGTGCACATGTGGGAATGTGTCTATAAAATCCAACACGTACAATTCAACCTGTCTAATTGCCTTTCCTTGGGCCACAAGTACATGTATAGCTGTCGACTGTCCACTGGCAATTCCATAAATTCAGACTTACATACATTTAAGAGACTTTGAAGGCCAAGTTTTGATTTTAAACACGTTCTTCAAGCATCCATGATAAAAGTGTAATTCCCGAAAAACTGATTGTAATTCCCTTCTAAATAAGTACATGTATGTATGGTACAGGTACATGTATGTAAACAAAACAACTTGGTTTTGACGTACTCAATAAATACATTAAAAAACAGTTTTTATGATTTTTTGTTTAATGGTTGGTTTTGCAACACCTACATATATATATATATATATATCAAGAGAAAGGTCAAAACTAAAACAATACATATCATTTTTGAACCCAATGCATAGTTCCGAGTTTGCCCAGTTAACCCCGCCCCCTTGGACATTGTTGCTATGGTTCACACGCTATCGTCAAAAATGGCGACAGACAACACACAAAGCAATGGGACTTTCAACGGAAAGCACAGATTCATTGAAGAAAACTCAAAGGTATTCATGTTTCAGGGTCAACAGTTATCTTCGAACACACTGAGTAAAGGGCCAGTAATACAGGGATGTCATATCATGAAATACGTGCTTTCGTACCTTTGAACAACGAAACGACCGGTCTTGAAACCAAAAATTCACCCGGATCGTCGCATACAACACTGTACAAATTGTATGGGGCCGGCAGAACATATCGCGTGATCATGTTGTTGTGAGCGTAGTGCACTTTGACCTATGTTGGTGACATCTGTTAGCTCTGTTGTGATTGGTCGGCGGGTTCGGTTGATTGACAGGTCAGAACTATGCATTGGCATCACACAAAATGCAATATAAAATTGCAAGGTACATGTACATGCAATCTACTTCTTGATAAGTACAAAATAGATAATTCTTACATTTATACAATGGCACTTGCAATATGACACAACCATGTGCGTGTGAATGTGCGACTGCAAAGGGAAGCAATCGTTTGGCAAAATGAAGGCAATTAAATCAGGGTCTGCCATCTGACCGCACCATTAATTACCCATGATTGCATGTGATCCCAAGGAAATTGAACATTCCGGGATGTGGTTTGCGTGTCTAGGGCATACCAGACATTTTTATCGTGACGCGGTCCTGCTTTGCTCGTGCTTATTCGTTATCGTGCCATCACGTACATCAGATATCCTTGAGATCATCAATTTAAATTTCTGGTGCTTTTTATGCAGACCGCATTAAGTAGTTACCATCGTGTAGGGCAACTTGTGTCATTTAATTTGGTCGACAATTTAAGCACAAAATGTGCAACCATGCATGTCCTCAAGAAACAAATACAAACTGCCCTACAAGATGGAAGCTATTCGATACGGTCTATAGGCCTAAATATATGCAGGTCCCACACTACATATGGCATTATGGCTAATTTGTAGGCATAACGTGCATTTTTGAATAATTTACTATTAGAAAAATCGGTTTTATTTTTGATCGAAGTATTACTGCAACTACATGCTAAAATGTCCACTAGACATGTACATCAACATTATTCTTCAGTTATGTAATGCTGTTCCGTTTTCAATAGTTTTTCAATCACGTAATCTGTCTTTGCAGTGCTTCCAACCTGCTCAAGAGTAACTGGCCCAGAAACCATGTTACCCAGGGCACCTAAAAATGGAGGCTAGACGTCAGGCCCAGTGCACCAATATCCTCCAGTGGTTATTTTTGGTACACCACATTTGATCCTCATTAAGCTCCAAAAGCTCACATCCTTTACCCGGGCTTTCCGAGAGGAAATGTTTACAAGAAAACTGAAGTGGGAAAAAAGCTCAGTTAACGAGCAAATGATTATCCTGTATGAGCTCTACAGACTACTCTGGACCATACTGTTGAACTTTGGACATAGGCCTGTAGTGACATATTCCACGAATAAATTGGACTTTTTTGGGGAGGTTTTACCGAGACGATCAAAATGAAAAATGGCTAAATTTATACTGCTGTCCGCATTTGGACTTTTTCGACACGGGAAACTATTTTACCGAGACCGTGGGAGAGCATGCGCAGTGTCCCTTCGCAGTATGACCTGCTTCACGTCCCGGACATACGCTTACAGAGCGCTGTTACCGACTCGATGTGTCCGCATTGGAGTTATCGTCTCGGGAAAAGTTACCTGGTCATTTTTCCTTGGCAGCAGTTGGCCAGGAAAAGTAACCGCTAGACTCGGGGAAACGTTACTGAGAGGAAAACTTCCTAGGCTGTCCACATTGGACTTAAAAATGAGAAAGTACATGTATCTATCGTCTCGGTATGTTTTCCCCAAAAAAGTCCAATGCGGACAGGCCTTTGTATGCCTTTTACAAAAGTTGCACAAGCTAGACATTTTTTCTTTCTTGAAAGCTAACTCTAGACCCTGTGGGGATAAATGTTCAATTCGTTTCCACTTGAAAAGCAATTACTTTCCATCTGAAGTATTTTTTCCCTAAATCTGAAACAATATTGTGAGTGTAACAAGACTGAAAATCCAACTACCTAGGCACAAGGGCACATTTTTGAGGGGACCTTGAGTGCCAGAGGGTATGTCATGTGCTGCTGTAACACCTGTTGTTTGGTTTCACATTTTGAGTACAGCTGACAGCCACTCTCCGGTGATTGCTTCCCATAAAATTGACTCCCAAAAACTGATCTCAACAACTGTTTCATGAGAAGAAAAAATACATGTAGCAACATGCTTTTCGATTCTGGAGTTTTACAATGCAAATAAGCACCATCGGTTTGGACAGGGAATTTTGCTAGAGTGTGTTGTCAGCATTACTGAGCATCGAAAATTGTGGTTGATCTCTCAGGTTCCCGGTAAGTTCTGTCCAAGATTTCTTGTTTAACAGTACAGTTCTTACTTCTGCCTCAGCTCAGCCTCTGCGCGTCCACAAAATTTTATTTCCGTTTGCACATGTTATGTGTGTTATGTGCGAGTGCACAAAGCACAATACGCCACGTCCAAGATGTATTCGGGCACGCACTTTTTGTTCCATGCGATAAAACTTGCCATTTTTGTTCAGTAATGTTGAAGAACACAAAAAAGTTTGCAAAAAAAAATGCAAACCGGTTTCTGAATTAACCGGTGAACAGTGTCCTCTGTAGTTCAGCTCCAACATATTTTTCCGGCTGTTTTTAAAACCACTATCTTCGTCTGTGGCTCCAGCCTGGTGTATCCCAGCAATATAAAGAAACATCTTGGGCCAATGCTAATTTGAGCATTTACCCCTCTTGAGCATATTGATTAACACCAAGAGAATCCATGAAGGTAAACTACACACAAAAAAGACATCAAATTCAAAACACCGAGCCTGACGGTAAAACACCGAGCGTTTCGAAAACGTGGAACAGATTTTGCGTCTACGTCAACTCGCCCAGATGTATCACGTGCATAACTACGCCCTGGTTACTGCTATTTACAGACTATCGACTGGTTCAAACAAATCATGATTTTTTGCGAAACCCAGTCTTCGGACAGTACAAACTCCGATTCCCCCTTTAAAATCTGTAGAGATATGGTTATTTCAGGTCACTTGAAATTTGTATTCTCTGGTTGACAGATATTTCATGTTATTTTTAAACGCCCCAATTCTATTTTCCAATGTGTTACTCCACAATGAATGACTCAAGAGCACAGGGGTCACAGGAACCCAGTCCATCTGGCGGTTGGGTTGTGGCCATGCATGTGGGACAAATAGGATCCTTGTATTGGGGAAACTGTGTCTTGTTGAGGTGGGTACAGTCACCTCTGGGAATCTAGGAATTGGCGAACCCTGGAGTCAAAGTAGCAACTTACAGGAATACCACAGACATCATCGATCATATTGAGCACTCCCACAAGTATGTTCATGTATGTCAAAGTATGTCAGAGTATGAGGGCAATGTATTGGCAATAGGAATGTGAACGTTGGTAACCTCACTGACTGTGGCACATGGTCTATACTATAGGCCTGTCCTAATGGACTTTTTTTGTCAAATACTGAATGAGCCAAAAACATGCATAATATGCGTAACTGAGCAAAGCAAAACTTGATAAGTTTGGCATCCATGCAACACCAAAAGAAAAGTTAGGTTATTTGGAGGAAAGGGAGTATACCCTTGTGCCTCAGAGCTCAGCTGGTAGAACATCTGACTGGTGTGTCAGAGCGATGGTCAGAGGTCTTGGGTTCGAATTCCAATAAGGACCATTTGATGTCTTTTATCCAATGTTTCGCTATTTCGTTTTAATGTTGATCAGGCACCATACCAAATTGCGTTTGTAATTTACTTCAAATATTTTACAAAATCTTAATCCCCCACCCCCCATGATCTCAGGAATATTATCCAAGGCAAACCACTCCTACACCCCGTTTACACTCGATTCGCCTTTGCCGAATCGAACTCCGCAATTTCCAAAAAGGGGAGTTGAAGCCGGGTAGGCACGAAGTGTAAACGCAAAAGGTGACTTGAAAAAGGCGGATCAGACCCGGGTCTGATCCGCCTTTTTCAAGTCACCTTTGGGGTAGGGTTGAACCCCGCATTTGCGGGGTTGAACCCTGCAATCGTCAAGGTCGCTTGTAGTGTAAACGCTACCCGAATACAGATTCGGCAATTTGAGTGTCCTTGGGGCGGTGCCCGCAGTGTAGTAGATTTAATTGACCAATCTGGCACTAGTGCAGCAACACCTAACAGCTCACGCATGCGCTGCAGTTACATTTAGTGGTGACTTTTGCAGTTTCTGAAGCGAGTTGAAGCGATTTGGGGTGTAGTGTAAACGCGGCAAATGTTCAGTTTTGTGGTCGCAATAAAAATGCTGGATCTGTATCCACCTTTGCCGATTCGAGTGTAAACACGGTGCTACAGTCCAGTGGCAATAAAAGCCCCTTTTACCACCTTTAAATGCATCAGGACAGTCATGCAACAGTCAATGTTGTGTTGTCATTAAGGAAATAAACCATTAAACCACATTTCATCAGTACCCTATCACCAGTTGTGCACTTCCACAAAAACTCCCTTATTTCAAGGACACAAAAAAACCTGATAGTGACACATTAATTAACTCCTATGCTATGTTTGATGTTACTTATCAACATTCTTGTGGTTAAGGCAAGTGGACAAAACAGATAAATAAAGTCAAGGCTGAGCTTGTACTTTAACTGCCAACAAGTGCCAAATACACCGCGTTTACACTCGAATCAGCAAAGGTGGATACAGATCCAGCATTTTTATTGTGACCACAAAACTGAAAATTTGCCGCGTTTACACTACACCCAAAATCGCTTCAACTCGCTTCAGAAACCGCAAAAGTCACCACTAAATGTAACTGCAGCGCATGCGTGAGCTGTAAGGTGTTGCTGCACTAGTGCCAGATTGGTCAATTAAATCTACTACACTGCGGGCACCGCCCCAAGGACACTCAAATTGCAGAATCTGTATTCGGGTAGCGTTTACACTACAAGCGACCTTGACGATTGCAGGGTTCAACCCCGCAATTGCGGGGTTCAACCCTACCCCAAAGGTGACTTGAAAAAGGCGAATCAGACCCGGGTCTGATCCGCCTTTTTCAATTCACCTTTTGCGTTTACACTTAGTGCCTACCCGGCTTCAACTCCCGTTTTTGGAAATTGCGGAGTTCGATTCGGCAAAGGCGAATCGAGTGTAAACGGGGTGAAAATCATTACAATCGCTGTGTTTTCCTTCTCAATTCTACAAATAAGGCCTTTTTCGGGTTGAACAATTTAAGCCCCAATACACATTTTATCCCACTACAAACTGCTTAATCCAGAGATTTTCCGCCTAGGGTTAAGCTTTACTTACCCTGGGGTTCGTTAATCCCGAGTTATATTCCCATTTGTTTTGTTAACTCTGAGTTTTGAAAAACCTGGGGCGAGCTTGCCCCGGGTTAGCGAAGTGCAGTTTCCCACTAGACACGGGAAAAGTTACTGAAATGAAAACGTCCCGGGATGTCCGCATTGGACTTAAAATGGTAAAAGTTCCCATCGTCTTGGTAGGTTTTCCCAAAAAAGTCCAATGCAGACAGGCCTTATAGCTAAAACTACCACTATTTCCTAACCCCGGTTGAAAATCCTGACAACTTGGACAGTATACCTGTACATATAGTTTGTACTGGCCAATACAATCCCTGAACATTTTCTCAGACACTTTTGGAAATTGGATTAAGGAAGTGAGGAAGACCACATGGCTCTTGATATGGAGCTTATAAGGAGATTTGTATCCTGAAGTAATTTTTATCTCCATAGGGAATTTTTCCCAGGGTAATGGCCCAAGGGATCATGGGGACAAGACCAAAAAGGTTTCAGAAACTCGGGGTTTGGTACAGGGCAGCTTACGGTGTTTCTAGTGGGCACCTCACAATTAATACATGTACCTCAATAAACTGTGCTTGGGCTTATAATCCAGAGCCTGAAATTAGACCCAACAAAATTGTTCTGCCATTATCACCGTGTTTACACTCGAATCAGAAAAGGTGGATACAGATCCAGCATTTTTATTGCGACCACAAAACTGAACATTTGCCGCGTTTACACTACACCCCAAATCATTTCAACTCGCTTCAGAAACCGCAAAAGTCACCACTAAATGTAACTGCAGCGCATGCGTGAGCTGTAAGGTGTTGCTGCACTAGTGCCAGATTGGTCTATTAAATCTACTACACTGCGGGCACCGCCCCAAGGATACTCAAATTGCCGAATCTGTATTCGGGTAGCGTTTACACTACAAGCGACCTTGACGATTGCAGGGTTCAACCCCGCAATTGCGGGGTTCAACCCTACCCCAAAGGTGACTTGAAAAAGGCCTATCAGACCCGGGTCTGATCCGCCTTTTTCAATTCACCTTTTGCGTTTACACTTAGTGCCTACCCGGCTTCAACTCCCCTTTTTGGAAATTGCGGAGTTCGATTCAGCAAAGGCGAATCGAGTGTAAACGGGGTGTTAGAATGTGAGCTTTCGATCTGTCCTTACTCCTTAGTATAAATGATGTATTAAGTTTAAATGTCCCCACACTTCAAATGTCCCCAAAAGAAAAAAGTACAGTGAAATGGCCTGTGGACTACCGCTGGGCGACTAGTGGATTTTGCTACTCGCGAGTAGTTGCAACAATTAATCACGAGTAGTTGGCAAAGTATCAAAAGGGAGGAAAAAACATTATGTTTCAAATAATGCATAGATAGTGAACTTCAGCAAGGATTATTTCATATTTCTCAAAAAAAACAAAACTATCTCGATTACCTTTGAGTAATGAAAATCAAACGGTCTTGCTCCGCGATTAGACAGCATATGTTTGCCACAATTCTCCTTCAACCTGTGCATGTAGCTACTGTCACATATGTAACATACCACCATGTATCATAAGTAATCGTGAATTTACGAGTAGCGCAATGAAACAGTTTATTGAACCACAGGTCGCCAGTGTGCTGGGAAACAGGCCTGATAACAGGCCTAATCGCGATTAACCGCGAGTATGTAACGGTACTGGCGGCGCCGTGATTAATCGAGTAGTTTAAAAATGATAGTCACGAGTACGAGTACCCGCGATTAATTGATCTATCGAGCTATTCGCCCAGCGGTACTGTAGACATGTCCCCAAAATCACCAGACCTACTGTACATGTAACACCGCTGAGCTTTTTCTTGTGTGTTTGAATTCAAGCTTTTTGTCATCAACCCATGATATGGCGAGATAAGAACCAAAGTCACCCTTCTCAGGCAGAACATAGCCATGATCAGGCATGCCTTTAGGGTTCTGTAAATTTTCCAAAAAAATGACAGCAAAGATTATTAGGCATGTGGAATTTACCTCTCATGCTCCTTATCTCGTTTTATATTGTGCATTTTAAAAACATTTAATTTTAATTTTGTTTACAAAACTAGCGTAGTGTTCATTGGAATGCATGCCCAATGAACATGATCATGACATTGGCAAAAGCATGAAATCTTAGTCTACAATGTATGAGCCTATTTTCTATATTCATTTTAAATCTACAATTTTCTGAGTGTATACTTTTGTTTATAGTATACACCCATACATACCTGACCTTTTCAACTTTTAGCGAGTTTCTATTGAAGATCCGGAATTTTACCGGTACGGTAAACCCATTTGCCGGTAAATAGCGGGCAACGTGAAGCTTCCACTGAGCCGATCTATCCAGGAAATAGCCAAGCTTGCTGGCCTTCCATCACGATTTGCCGGGTAAAGGTCACATACAGGGGTCTAGCACGTGCATTGGATCAGTCATTGTGCAGTCACACGTTTACATTTTCTCCCCTGTATGCGCACTCTGGCAAAACGGTGTGTGTTTCTATTGGCACTTACCGGATAAATTCCCCGGCATTTTCCTTCCTCAAGAAGAAAAATTGCCAGGGAAAATCCCCCCCGCCATTTACCGGAAAATAGCGGATATGACCTGTTTCTACTGAGCACATTTTCCGTTTTTTCTGGCATTATCCGGTAAATGGATCTCAAACACGCCTATTGTAGACTACAACTTACAAGTAAGCCAGACATGTATGAAAACCAGTACTGTACCTTTCAACTTAAGTTAAAGCCAGAAGAAACAGCTAGGGGAAGAAATTCTTCAATCCTAAATGTTCTCATCTTCCAAATAGCCCAAATTGGTCTCGAGGGTAAATCTGATATATACAAAAATTCCTGATGTTCATGGGTGGACAAAATATGACCTGTATTTCACTGACCAACATGTTAGACACATGTGCATTCACTCCAACTTATACTTCCTCTAATGTAGGACCAACATTAGCAGGGCAACCTTGGGGAGCCAAGGAGGTCTAGTGGGCCAGACACAACACACCTGAAATCTATAGAGAGAGAGGCCCAAATACATGTAGCATCATAAGCAAATAGTACAGTGCACTTGTTGCAGTTTGATTTTTTGTTTGTTTAAAGTTCAGCCCCTGGTTACACATTCAGTGTAAATGTAGCAAGTTGTGTTTGTATTTAACTTTAATTGAATTGCATGTTTGGGCATTCACTAGTATTCATGACTTCATGAATGCTTTCTATTGTGGTCTCAATTGCTTCGAGGAAAAGCCCATTTTTTAATGCTTTTCAATGCACTTTTAGTGATTCTTTTTATAAAAACTTCAGGATGCTAGTTCAGGATGTTAGTATAAAAACCTTCTAAAACTGAACTGAAGTGGAAGTTCAACCAAAAACAGCCAGTCATCTGCTATGTTGGAAAGATACTATCCATGGGAAGAAAGCAGGAAATTTGCAACCTCCAATTTGGATGTGGAAGCAAAAAGGTTGGTGTAATCACTGCACTGCTTTATGGAACGGATAAATGAGTTTAATACAAAACATTGGTATTTTTTGGACAATATCCTTGAAAATATACGGATTGCAGGGGTGGATTCAGGTTTTTCCAAATTGGGGGTGGGTTGTGAAATATTAAGCATGAAATGGTAAAGACAATCAAATGGCGACCGCGTAGCACGAAGCCCTAACGCCAACGCCTAAGGACACGGAAAAAATTTGGATTCTAGATGTTCTGTGGTGCGATCTCAGGTAATATTTAACCACTTTAAGCAGGCAAAAGTGTGATGTCATATGAGGCAGATACCCCAACAGCTGCGAAAGTTATCGATAATTTAAAAAAAAAGTGTTTAAACATATTATTCTATTGGTTTTTTTGTACTCTCCAAATTGTTCACACAATAAATGTGCCCCCAGGGGTTATTTTAATTTTTATTTTGACACAAAACTGTATGCATTTCATGCAAAAAACAAAACAATCAAGGCCGGCCAAACAAGAACCCAAACTGGTGGGGGTTATTTTTCACTTCCAGACTCTGTTCTGAATCTGGGCCTGTACAAGGTCCAGCCATGTCAAAACCAATTAGTTCTAGTAATAGTTCCCTTGCTGGTATGCATGCATGCATACTGCACCATCCTACCAGGGGTGCATGCGAAATATCTTCACCCAGTTTCCAAGTCCAACCATGGAGGTCCAACCATGAAAAGAATACGACCTTGCACATGAAATGACGTATTAAGCCAGGATAAAGTAGAACATTTTGTGTCATTTAAAGCTGGCATTGACTTTAATAAGGCCTGTCCGCATTATACTTTTTGGGGGTAAACTTACCGAGACGATGGGTACTTTTCCCATTTTAAGTCCAATGCGGACAGCCTAGGACGTTTTCATCTCAGTAACCTTTCCCAAGTCCAGCGGTTACTTTTCCTGGCCAACTTCTGCCCAGGAAAATTGACCAGGGAACCTTTCCTGAGACGAAAAGTCCAATGCAGACACAGCGAGTCGGTAAAAGTGCGTGAAGATCAAACCGCGAAGGGACACTGCGCATGCTCTCCCACAGCCTCGGTAAAATGTTACTGTGTCAAAAAGTCCAAATACGGACAGCAGTATAAAAATTTAGACATTTTTTATTTTACCATCGTCTCGGTAAAACCTGGACACGGCTTAAGCCAAAAGTTACTGCGACCCCGCTGTAAACCTTCCCTGAGCAGGACCATTTTACATTGTGGCTACGGTAACAGGGATGCTAATTCTCTGTGTGTATACCCATTGGAATTCTATTGCACAACCACAGTGGTTTAACCACACAAAAAGTCCAATGGGAACACCACTCAAGTCATCCAGGGCAGAAACTTCCAAAAGAGAAAAAAAATAATACTCTAAAGTCGAAATAAAATGTTTTCCAATGGTATTGTTTTCCAGACACACCCGCTGCGCTAATGTTTCCAGTCTGGAGCAAATGTCACCAAACTACACAAATTGCCTGCAGGCATTGAATGCAGCTGCACCATTATTTAAGAATGTACTGACATTGACTCTTAACCTTCATGTAAGTTGTAGGCCAACAGCCTTGCTCGTTTTCCAGCAATTAAATGTTTCTGACGTGGCCCTGCATAAAATACGCCAAAGGAGTGCCTGTACTAGTTATGTAGGACATGCCCATGGTCTTCTTGACAAATGATGAATGCAACATTTCTATAAGCAGCGTTGCTTTTTTGGTTACAAAATTAAGTTTAATAGAGACACAGAAAACTAACGTCCCTGGGCCATTCCACGAAAACGGGACAAAGTGTCCTAGACTGTGACACTTCTGGAGTTGATTAAGAGACCGATTACCCTCAGCATATAAACAGTATGCCTATATAGCCTCGTGAATCGAACACCACCTTTAACTGTTGATATTACCAAAAATGTGGTAGGAATGATCTATAGTCACATTACTACATGTTATTGCTACGTGGTGCACACCAATGCCAAGACACCAACAGTCTTGTTGCTTTATGCCGTTCTCTCCTACATGTACGGTGAAGTGAACACAGTATTTAACAATAAGACAGTTCTTATAGAGCGCATCACACAGTTGCCTCAATGTGCTTTACACAAAATGTTAAGTAGATTAATTGTGATGTATTATAAACCAACCCTAGCAGAAAATAAGAATTCCTTTAATAAGGATTTGAATTCACTCTCAGTTGTAGCAGTCTTGATACGTGAGTCATTTATACGTGAGGAGCAGTAAGTTGAAGATGATACGTTTACTGACCAGTAACCAATGGAGATTGCAAAGTATGGGAGTGATGTGGTGTCTGAGTGAAGAATGAGTGACGAGTCTTGCGGCAGAATTTTGAATGCGTTGAAGTTTATTGTACTTCACACCTGCAGCATGCACCGCATAGCAACAAACATTTAGTCTGTTCAAGTGGATACTAAGTGTGCAATTGAAAGGAAATAAGTCAATACACCAGACATTATTCATGTGCAACAACCAGTCAAATATTAAAATGAAACAATTTTAGGTGCAGTAATTTAGGCAAGCTTGTAATCTAACCATAAAACTTGCTTTTAAATATGTCGTGGAAAGAGAAACAGAAACGGTAACCAACAAACAACATTGTCTGAAAACATGGAAGTCATTACAAACATCCTTGACGCATATGCAGCAGGCACACACCCAAAATCACCATCAATCACATAATGAAATTGTTGAAATGTGAAACTGGAAATTAATAAAAATAATGACAGTGCAGTTGTTGTATTTGTATCGAAAACAAATAGTACACATCTACTTTCCTTTCTATTTGTGTAGACATGTCAACGACTTCCTACTTATTTCATAATGACAGAAGCAAATTTTCAGTATTGGTTTTGAGCATATGTATGGTAGACTTATTATTCATGAATCTTGGATTTCAAATTGTTTGCAATGTTAGAGGAATTCAGCTGATCATCTGAAGAGTTGCATGCCTGCCTATAAAAAAATGCACAGTGGTATACTCTAGGCTTGGGCGACTCCATCATTTTCGGAGTCGACTCCGATTCCATTCGGAATCGATTCCATTTTTCACATGAATGTGTGAACATGTTTAAGAGCGTGTATATTATGCAAGGGGCCTTGCTAAAATTTGTACAAATGGATGGTGCTACACGATTGTTTTGTCCCATAACCCCCTTTAACAAAAGGGGTAGGGAATGAAGTAACTTTTTGGCTGAGGCGTGTAGTCACAACAAAAAGCTGGCTGTGTTGTTTGCTTTTTACTTGTCTGCTTATGAGACTGCGTTATTGTACAGATGACGATTTAATTATTGGCACTCAACATCCATGAAATAATGCCGGCCTGTACCATGCCACATTGTGTAAATCATCAGAGGCGGAAAACTGAGTGTTTCAAGAATCAGCAATCTATCATTGGGAATTAAATCTAGATAAAAGGGAATCGATTCCTAAAAAATATGGAATCACAATTCGGATTCCTAAAGTGGAATTGATTCTACTCGACTCTGCCGTGGAATTGCCCAAGCCTATATACCTCCCTCAGGTTTTCCCTACAAATAGGCCTATTTTTCTCGATGTTGCATTGGAGCGCAATTTGGCAAAGTACATAATATTCGGTATGGTGCCTAATCACCATTGAAATGAAACAACAAAACGTGGGATGAGAGAAAAATTATGGACCATATCAGGATTTGAACCAGAGACCTGTGAATCACCAGGCAAAGGAATTTATAACACCCCGAACTGCTTGACACAGATACAAAATCAAATCTGACAGAGGCCACCAATGCAGCGTTTTGTACAATGTACGTACGTATACAAGTATATTTTATAAAGGAACACAAATCACATATATTTTAACAACTTTACATCAACCAATACTTGGAAAAAGGCACTCAACATCCATCACATTTTAAAACCAGCTGAGGGCTATTGAACCTAAGGCATGTTGCATGTCTAACAATTACTGCTTTCCCCAGACACCACATATTAACACTTGCGTTTTGGCATACCACCCACAGGCTTAAAATTGTAATGCTCTTTACAATGCAAGTGGGAATTCAAACAAAAATGTGGCCCTCCTGGGACTGATATACTGCCCTAACAACTTCACACTGTGAATGTTGTTATGCCATCTGGTTAAAATTCTGTGAAGTTCAAGTCCGCAACAATTTCACTTTCTCAAATGAAATTAGTTGAGATTATTAAATCCCATGCACAAAAGAGTACGAGCGGTTCAACTTCATGGAAAAGTCTGAGGAACGTGTAGTGAATACGAAAACCACAAGGTCTTGTGTACTTTTACAATGTTCAGTGAGTTTGCTTTAAAAGTCCAATAGTACATGTATTCTGCTGCCACCATAACAGCAAGTGGCATTTCTAGGGGGTGGGGGGACCACTGTGCATTGGCAAGTGGGTGCCATGCGCCTCTTGAGGTTTTCAAGAAAAACAAAAGAAGAAAAAAACTCAAAAAAATGTAATTTTAAAAATGCAGCCACAAATTACAAATGTTAAACATTATAATTTACACAAGTTTATGCTGCTTTCTTCTCACTCAGAGCCCTAAAGGTGAACCTAATTGAGCCAAAACAATATATTTTCTCAATCTATCAACGTGTTTACACTGGTCCCGAGCTCGGGATCAAGATTGGTCCTCTGATAAGAATGCGTCAGTGTTAACCGCAATGATCCCGAGTGCCGCGTTTACATTCTGTAGTTAATCTCGAGCGCGGTGCCAGAAGTTGCAGTCAAAGGTCGGCATGCTCTGTGTGTGCAGTACTGATCAATGTGTGCATGGGTTGTGCATGTACAGTGTACAGGGCCACTTGAATTTCGCGGGCTTTTCCCCCGCTACGACTGTGGAGCGGATGTGGCAGGTTGCGGTAAAGATTAATTGCTTATCTAACCGCAAACTGATCCCGAGCTCGGGATCGAACCCTCCGCCAACGCGAGACCAAAATCTTGGGGTCTGATCCGGGGCCAATTTGGTTCCGAGAGCGTTTACACTCAGTTGTGATCCGGGGCTGATCCCGAGCTCGGTGTTCGACCCCGAGCTCGGGATCAAGTGTAAACAGGGTGTATATGTTTCTCTAAACCCTAAGTAGGGCCTACAAGGATAATATTTTTTTTAAAGTCACTCATCAGATTACAACCCGAGACCTCTGACAAACTGAGCAGATACTACATGAGACACAGTGGTTTTCCAGCCGCCCTCATCAGGTCGACCTGCGAATTTCTTGCGCCGCAACGAAACACTCGGCATCAAGCAAAAATGTAACACTCGGGTCACAAACCAGAACACATCGTTTGAGTATCGCTGAACAAGCAGCACCTTGACACAAAATAATCGCAACTGGGCAATTCCCGAAATTCAAATTTACACTTTAGAGACTTTGAGGGCTTGTAATGCTTCACGTATTCAAGTTGTTTGATTTTAAACACATGTTCTAGTAGTCAAACTGGCATCCTCAAAAAGGATGCCCAAAGGATGCCCTAAGGATGCCACGGGGATTCAGGGGATGCAAAGGATGCCAAATAGATGCCAAATGGCTGCCAAGGATGCCCAAAGGATACCAAAAGGATGCCTAGAGGAGGCCAACTGGCCAGAGGATGCCAATCTAGGGATACAAAGGATGCCATGAGGATGCATAAGGGATACCGAGGATGCATAAGGGATACCATGGATGCCACAGTTGCAGAGTAGTCATTTTATTGCATGGCATCCTTTTGGCATATTTGGCATCCACAGATTTTAAGAATGTCATTGTGGAAGTACTGGTACACTTTCATAATGTACATGTATAGACTGCAGAGTACCAGTCTAGCTATAGTGTGGTGCCCAACTCAAACAGTCTGACATGTAAAGTGTATACTAGCCAGAACCAGACTACATACACTCCATGCTGCTGAGTTGGCAGTTTAGTTTGAAAATGAAAGGATGGTGGGAAAATGGATTAATACTGAAGTCTGTCAGCTAAAATAAACATATTTATCAGCCACTATTCTTACTTTTAAAGGTAATGTTAACACTAAGATGATAGATAGTATACAAATATTGACTGCAATGAGGGGCATGGTTAAGATTATAGGCCCAAGGTGATCTCGAAGCCATGACTATGCCCCGAGGCGGAAGCCGAGGGGCATAGTCATGGCTTCGAGATCACCGAGGGCCTATAATCTTAACCATGACCCGAATAAACAGCAGTCAATATTTGTTTTATATACCGAATGTGTAGATTTTTGTCATCTGGTTGGTTAAAAGTAACGAGTCATCATATACAGTCATGACAGTGGTCCTTCGCGTTTCGATTTCGGAAGCTGGTCTACGGCGGAAAAGTTGTATATTTACAGCAAACATTGTAGCATAATCACCTGGCACTTTAGTAGCACATTTCACCTGACACAGTTTTAACTGTAGGCCACTTCTCTTACTTTCTTAAGGACTTCATCATCTACGACAGACGACAAAATGACGTCGAGATTCCGCCATTACCGTCCTGATGAATGTTTACGTGAAGAGCACAGCTGCATAGTTGGTGCACAGCTATAGCTATGCTAACACATGTAATGCGCGCGTCCGGAACCCGCTAAATGACTATGCCCAGCTGCATAGTTGGTGCACAACTAGCTATATGCTAACACATGTAATGCGCGCGTCCGGAACCCGCTAAATGACTATGCCCGGGGCATGGCAAAGACTATTGACCAGTTGGCATACGCGCCGGGTCTAGCCGATTCAATGCCCCCACTTTTAACCAATCAGATGACTGGAATCTACGCATGAGGTATATAATATATTTTGTAGACCTTTTTGGTCACACATGAGCAGAATCCTGTTTCTTATGTAGCAAAATTACTGTGTTAGTGTTGTATACATTGTACATACGTACATGTACAACATGTATGGTGTACTAAGTTGCTTTACAGCAAAAGTTGTGCATGCACTTCCCCCACTTAAAATATGTTCAAAGAGGGAAAAAAAGGGTACACTGCACCGGTGCTTGTTAATTCAAGTCATTTAAAAAAGACCAGAGGTAAAACAATTTAAATATTTAGGTAGATTACCGTGCATGGACACCCAGGATTAACCTAGTACATACACATAATTCATATTTCATGATAAAAATACAAAATTAATAGGGACAATTGTTATGGTTTTACTAAGGAAAATGTCCAAACAAACAACGCAGTGGCATATATTTACGGTAACCGTAACATTTTTATGAATGGCTAAGTTATGGGATTAATTGCAACAGCGCAAGTGCGTCAAGCAGTGATTTGCGTAGGGCATACCGTACCGGCCATAATGGCCGCGGCAGAAGCATTTGCCCCATAAACAAGATGGTGTCGATAACCATGAAGGGGTTTATTGCGCATGCAGTTGCAATCCCGTAACGATAGCCATTAATTAGTGTGTTACGGTTACCGTAACTATAGCCACTGCGCTATGCATGCGAACAACGCAATCCTCGGTGTCCGTGCATGATAAAATATCTCTCGCCAGGGTATTTTTATTTTTTTTTTTCGTGTGCCCTGTCTGAGAAATACATTGTATAGGTTGAACAGCTGGTTACAATTAATACTGTGGATACTCGGGGCAGTGGCAATTAATGCACATACATACATTTTGTACAAAGCATTTTATGGACATAAAAGTCAGGTTGAATTTCATGCAAACATCGTTTCGAGATGATTTTACAAACTCCTGCAAAAGCCCTTAAACGGACACACCGGCATTGTTGGGCTCTTTTGGGCTCAAAATAGACCCATACATGATTCTGAAAGTCATTCCGAAATAGACTGAAAAGAACCTGAAAAGAAACCGCCAAATTGTGCCATTTTGTTGCATTTTTTTAAAAACTTGAGGTCACGTGATTTATCGGAACCAGAATCTGGTTCCGATAAATCACGTGTCCTTGGAGTTAGTTTTACTTCCAGCCGTATGGCCGTGTGATACGGTACACAGTTCATTCCTGAAGTTTATTACTGCAGTATACTGCATCAAATTCAGCTCTGATTTTTTTTCAAAATATTTATGAGTATTTGACAAAATATACTATTTATTCAAGTTATGAAACAAAGTTAGATATAACTCTGAAAAATTGAACATAAAATTTTGACACAAAGTCCGAGGAACCGAAGCGAGTTCCACCGTGAACAGTCTACCGGACAATGTGACATTTAGCCCCACGGCACATACACGTTGCCCGCCCAAAACCGGTACCGGTGCCGTGGAACTACAATTGTACATTCGTGAAGACAAACCATGAATGTCAGCTCCTCTATGGAAAATGGAAAAACCCATTCGGTCGTCCAGTGAAATCTTCAGCAGAAAATGGGAGATATCCAAAGCAAAAAGCTGCCAAGTGAAGAGCGAATCGTTTCCGACAAAGTCATGATCGAGTCGCGCGTGATAGTGAACGGCTGGTAAAGCATATATAACTCGACTGTTTAATTTGAAGCTTTTGTGGTTAATTACGGGACATTTTGACAAGGACCATAAAAAATAATTTGCCAAGGATACTGTATCACTAAATTACAGTAGGCCGGTGTGTACCTTTAATGTACAAACTTCACTTGTTAATTTATCTGTTTCATCACTTTCAACAACGCACAAAAAGTCTCATATTTCCAGGCATTTTTTTTCTTGTGAAACCCATCCTAGCTGCAACAATTAAAATATATGCCAGAGATGTGAAACTAAATGCCGCATGGATGCCGCATGGATGCCGCATGGATGCCAAAAGGATGCCCTCATTTAAATATTTCGGCTTACTGCATCCTTGGGGCATCCTTTTGGCATCCTTTTGGCGTCCTTGGGGCATCCTTGGGGCATCCCTGCGGCATCCATTCTGCATAATGGTATCCCTGCGGCATCCATTCTGCATACAATAATGGTATCCCTTAGGCATCCTTTTGGCAGCAGTACTGGTATCCTTGATGCATCCTCCCGGCATCCACCTTTTTTTGGCTTGGGAAGCTTCAAGCATCATTGATGGAAGCAAACAAAATATTTTGTTATAAAATTGGTGAGCTTACACAATATTTTTACTTGTGCAATATTTTCTGATTCTGAGAACAAAAATTAGGTCACCTGACAAACATGGCACTTGCCATTTAGAAGTGATTGATCACACTTAAGGGGCTAAAAGCCAAAACATCCAACTTATCACATACTGCAACATTTACCAGTTAAATTGTGCAATTTCCTCCCTAGGCTAAAATGAATTCTTGGTCCCTAATTGAGATCTTCCTTTCACCCTAGCTCGTCTGAAAAAAAAATGTCACAGCAATGAAACAAAAATGTTCTGTAAATGTAAATTACTTAATTTTATACGTTCATTGTATAACAAAAATGAGCTGCTTAAATGTTGGTCTAGTGTTTTTGTGTTGCACTAGATGGAACGTTCAAGCATTTTGTCATTAATGTTTTGCCTTTAAACAGCTAATATGTATACTCTTCTGGCCATGGTCTACTATACAAATATTGACTGCTGGTGATGGTGCAAACTATCGTCCTGAGGTGATCTTGAAACGGCAGTCCTGCTATTTTCCCGAGGCTGCAGGACAAGGGAAAATAGCAGGACTGCCATTTCAAGATAACCGAGGGGTGGTAGTTTGCATCATCACCCGAATACAAGCAGTCAATATTTGTTGTATACCTCATACGTACATTGATTTTTTGTATCAAATGATTGGTATTTCAGGACAAAATTCAGTTTTCAGAGAGCCAAGCCAAAGTGCACATTGTCCGCGAGAACGCGAACACCCGCTTTTAACCAATCAGTGAACGAGAATCAATGTATGAGGTATATAATAAAAAATATCCTGGCTGTGGTCTAGTAAAAATAGAATATTTCAATCACTAAACCCATGGTCTACATGTAGTTAATTTTTAGCCGAAATTCAAGACCTGTTAAGTCTGGTGCCTCCAGCAAGGTGAGACAACAACTTTAAACATAGTGAAATTTTTTCAGACAAGAGGAAACTGTGGTCACACACAAAAACTAGATCACTGCACTATTTTGGAATATAAATTTAAAAATAATAACTGCCTCATCCACATGACCTAAGGTTTCATAAAACAACAATATTCATTCTACAAAAACATTTTACATTTTAAACGTATTTTATACTTCACTAGATGCAAACCATGAGAAAACCTCATTTGGGGGAGGAAAAGCAGTTATGATTGGCCCTTTGAAAACAGGCCTACTTACAATATCACCAAGGTCACCAAGGCTAAAAGCCTCATGCCCTGCTGAGTTGGCCCCGATGCCCCTTCAAGATATAGGCCTACACTTTCTGAGTCTAACACCGCGTTAACACTCGAATCGGCAAAGGTGGATACAGATCTTGCATTTTTATTGCGACCACAAAACTGAACATTTGCCGCGTTTACACTACACCCCAAATCGTTTCAACTTGCTTCAGAAACCGCAAAAGTCACCACTAAATGTATTTGCTGCGCATGCGTGAGCTGTTAGGTGTTGCTGCACTAGTGCCAAATTGGTCAATTAAATCTACTACACTGCGGGCACCACCCCAAGGACACTCAAATTGCCGAATCTGTATTCGGGTAGCGTTTACACTACAAGCGACCTTGACGATTGCAGGGTTCAACCCCGCAATTGCGGGGTTCAACCCTACCCCAAAGGTGACTTGAAAAAGGCGAATCAGACCCGGGTCTGATCCGCCTTTTTCAATTCACCTTTTGCGTTTACACTTAGTGCCTACCCGGCTTCAACTCCCCTTTTTGGAAATTGCGGAGTTCGATTCGGCAAAGGTGAATCGAGTGTAAACGGGGTGTTACTTGGCCAGCATGTGCTATCCTCCTAAATTTCATGAGGCTTGTATTCACTATAACCAGTAAAAATTTGAAACAAAGTTGGCTGTGGTGCCCTATTTCCAGTTGGCCCCAGTAAATAACCCTTAAAATTTCAAAATCAATGCCTCCTATTTTTACGTCAAGGCAAATTTTCACAAATCCAAACCATTTCACAATGACAATTGAAAAGTAAGCAAATAAACCATTAGGCAAACGAAAGCGGTTTCTCTATTATTTTGGTCACTTGTGTGGTTACTAATATGCCACTGATGATTTTGTTTGTTCGATTAAAAAAATAAGCCAGGAAATAAATGTTATTCAATGGGTGACCATGATCATTTTCAAGGTTTCAAAAGGTGTCCAAATCACAGGCATCATTCTAATCAGAGACCATTTACATGTATTGCTGTACTGCACCAGAATCCCCAATGGAAAAGCAGCAACATATGTGAGGAAGTGGTTTTTAATCTCTTTGGGGAAAACTGGGTTGTGGTCATCGCCAAGACACTCCACTTCAATTTTCGGGTTTTAGAAATGGTGACTGACAATTACTACTCAGACTAGGACTTGTTGACTCCATGGGCCATTAGTGATTACATCCAGGTCATTTCCTGGTTGAATAGCTTCCTAAATCTAGAAGGGGCGTGAGTCAGTTTACTCTGGGCCTTCCCTTACTTTTAAGTGACAATGACATCATGGAAGATCCTACATGTACATGTACCCTGTATACATGTACAGGTAGGCGTGTCCATTAGGTCATGACACTTCTAGATTTGATTTTTTGTCAATTAATATTGGGCTTCACAGAATGATTACTATTATGAGTATTAATGAACAGTATGGACTCATGAATCAAACAACACCTACACATGTTGATATTAGCCAAAGTACAAGGAGAACGAGTCAATAAACTATAGATTCTCTAAATGGGTCTGTCCACAGTAATGGGGTACATTTCTGTAACATTCAAGATCTTACAAATGTAGGTCCCAGTTCACTTCAAATGTCTTAATTTTATCTTTAAATTATCAAGCTAAACTGAGGAAATAACTTTTTCACCAAGGAGTAAGAAAAATAGTCCTACAACATACATTTGTGAAAACCTCGTGCACAAATTTTCCTATTACGCATGTAACAAAGACGGAAAAAAGTGTCACAAAATTTTTGTCCACGTTACCTACGTAATAGGAAAATTTGTACACTTGCTTTTCAAAAATGTATGTTGTGGCAGCAATTTCTTACCTTTTTGGGCAAAAGTTATCTCCTGAGAACAAAACAAGGACATTTCTTTAATTCTGAGATAAACTAAAGACATCTGAAAGGAATTATTTACTTATTTTTCAAATGTACCCCATTACTGTGGACAGACCCAAATGCAAGCAAGGCATTTTAGGCCTTTTCACATTACCCACTTCCGACCCGGGTAATTTTCTACACGGGTAGCTTCAAATAATTAACCGGGTTAAATTTAACCCGGAGTTTCATTTCACACGTCAATTTTTAACCCGGAGTACTTAACCGTGGTCGCCTCTTACACGGGTCATCATTGACCCTTTTCCCACTGCAGTTCTGCACTTGTACCGACCCGGGTACACCAACCGTTAACCCCGAGATTGGTTGGTTAACCCACCTCCTGACCAGGGCTAGAAGTTACCCGGGTTAAGTGGCATTTTTGGAAACTTAACCCGGGTAATTCGTAACCCCGAGATTTACCGTGGGAAACGAGCCCTTAATTAACCCAGGTAATCTCGGGGTAAAATTTGTTTGTTACCCGGTTATCTCGGGGTTAAAGTGTCCTGTTAAACGGACACAGATGGCCGACATGGTGCACTTACAGTCAGGGATGGTCAGAGGAAATTGAGCTTAATTTAGCTTTACTCATCAATTTGCCTTGGGGCCAACCTTTATCAAGTTCACAACTTTATGCCAAATTCTGTGTCATTATGCATCAATTGTACGGTACGGTACGGTACACTGACTCCCTAGCCTACTTATGATACTTACTGTACCATACTAGCCAAACTTTAGGCCTACAAATGACAACAGTACCGTAGGTATAAATGTACATTCAAAACACAGTTCAGACTGAGTGAGTTTCCACTGAGCACGATTACCGTTTTCAAAACGGTTCGATACTTTTATAAATCCTTCCAGTAAAAATAGCTGTAAACGGTTATTTTCCAGTGTAAGCAACGGCAAATTAAACCCTGTTTGGACTTTTAGAGTAGTTTTTGCCAGTGTGCCACGCAATGATATTTTGGCAGTAGAAACAGCTGATAACGCTTTTTAATGGGGCGCGTCTTCCAACTACCACGTGTACATGCCCATAGTGTACCAAATACCGATATTTTGTCTTCAAACAACCAAGATAATGGTTAAAAGCAAAATTTGCTTAAAACACATCGGCAAAAAACGTTTAATGCTGGTGCTTGCAGTTGACGCATGCTCTTTGAGACAGCCCAGCTAACACATAACGTTCTGTGAACGTTCGCTGAATGTTCGTTTTTGGTCACGTTTGTTTTGAACGTCGAGGGGACGTTCCCCGAACGTTTGTGGAAGTTACGTTCGTTTTGAACGTCGAGGGGACGTTCTGCCAACGTTTGAATCTAACGTTGCACCATAACGTTCTAAAATCGGAGAACGGTCGTTTTTGGTCACATTCGTTTTGAACGTCGAGGGGACGTTCTGTGGACATTTGAATATAACGTTCTAAGAACATTTTTTAATAACGTTCGGAGAATGTTCGTTTTTGGTCACGTTCATTTTGAACGTCAAGGGGACGTTCTGCGGACGTTAGAATCTAACGTTGCAGTGGAATTCTCTTAGAATTAGTCAAATGAAATGGATAATTTTCATGGTTGCTAAAATCACACAGAACACTGCAGATGAACTCTTAAATTTGAAAATGTTGAATCTCTTAAAATATTTTATACAAATCCATGCCTTATAATGACAAGGAGACTTTGTTTTGCAATTTGAACATGCAGCTTGCATTGACTGGTAAATACCAAGCCAAATTCCAAGCATTTATGACATTCCCACAGCCTTTAATGATGGCACCATGCTGAAAATCGTAGGTCACAATTCAGCCAACGCTCAATATTTTTGCTGTAAACCATTATGGTGTCTATAAACTCCAGGGACAACAGCATTGCATAACTAGTATTAACTGCCTTTTAGAAATTTCAGCTACATAAATGTACATATGTTAAGAAAAACTTCAAAATCCTTGCATGGTTTTTGTGTTGAATGAATTTAAAAAAACTGTTTGCAAAACATGCACATCATAAAAAATGTGACCAAACCCCCACCTAAGGGCCGGGGCGGGGCTGCACGGGGTGGGGGCGGTGACATTTAATAGGTGCATAACCCTAAAACCTCCCTGTATTTTGTTCATTTTCATACAAGATATCTGCATCAATAACCTTTTAAAAAGCATTAAGAAAATAATGAAAATTACCCCATATGATCAATTAGGGCATTCTTGCTTTAAAAAAAGATAAACATACCTGTAACTCCACAATCGCTGTCCTGCCCGTGTCCATGATGCCTAGTTTCCGTGTGTCTTTTGTAGATAATGTGTGGGTGTCCTTCAAAGTCATTTGTTGAATAATCATGAATGGGTTCTAGAAAATAGTCTCCTTTTGTGGTGGAAATCACTCCATGCTGAAGAAAAAGACAAGAGAGAAATACGTTTTGCGAGCTGTCAATGTATGGGAAAAACTGTTTGCCAGTTGAGACTCCATGCAGGGATGCACTAAGTTATGGAGCATGACATAAAAAGCATGTTTTCAAATAAAATCCTAGACATCTAAATATATTTGCACTAGCTGCTTGGAGTCATTTTTGTTACTTTTTGAAACTAAAATTAACCTAAAACGGTGTCATTGAAAAAAATGTCTTTGCACATGCACCAAAGGCTCACATGTACCATATATGCATCTTCCTGTCGCAAGGGTATTTGCTCCACACCGAGTTCCACTGACAAAACCTTGCTGCATCCAGTTGAGCTAGGCTGTATTAAACCCCCGGGCTGTTCGACCAAAGAGAGATACTGAACACTTTTGACCCGGCACTTTTGACCTTTTAATGAAGCCGTTTCGACCAATCATCTCGCGCGTTTTACCACCTCGCGTCATTTTAAAAAAATGTCTTTGTGAATTAGATTGCCTCAAGCAGTGGGACCTACCATTATCCAGCACTCAAGAATTTTAAAATAAGACATAATCATACTAATAATTCGACCTTTCCGTTCCGGCTCAAGATTTGTTGAAAAAAATCAATACAAAAATCGTAGCCGACAATTCCCACAATTCTTATGGGGATGATCTTTCATGTACATGTATAATATTTTATCCTGCACTTAGTTTTCGCAATTTGATGCAAGCTTAAACAGATGTAGGCCTGCCTATCTCTTTTTTGTGGATCTGGTGGTCAGTTATTACGGAAAGTATGTGTTTGGACAGTAGGCCTATGCTATGTTCGTCTTCAGAAGACTTTCCGATATTAACCTAATCTTAGCCTCTTCTCTTTTCACTATATGATAAAAGCTCCATGACATTGTCCCTGACCTGAACTCAGCGAGATCCGGTCCGTTGGTATTTATACTATTTGTATACTGATGATATCGATAACCCCCATCGCTATTTTGAGTGTGATCTCAAGTACATGATCGGATATCTGTCTGTCTGTACACCGAGTGGGCCATCATAAAACACGAGCATTTACAGATAAGATTGAATACCCCTGCCGAGAAATTTGATTTATTTTTGATTCATGGTTCCGCTGATATTGTTTACATACACGTCGTGCAAACAATGAAATCAGAGTATAGTTTCTCGAACAGAATAGGTGAGGGAGGTTATTTGTTTGCATCGCTTTGGGCATTAATACAACACGAGTATAGTCGGAAGTACGTTGTTGAAGTGTGTCTACCGACTGTGAAATCTGGAAATGCCACGACCTCAAACTGACACGTGAAGTCATCAAGTGATAATAAAAGAGTAGACTGTGGGGTTAAATGGTTGCTGTATCGTTCGGAAGACATGCAGCAGTCAGAAAAACATCATACTGGCTTGTAATTTGTATCGGTTTAACCTTTGGCGGCAAAAATGTAAGAGCGCGAATTTTGACACGTGTCTGCATGTAGCGAGAGTAATGTGCTCTCTGCAACATATTGTGCATGGTGATACATATATTTTTGCGCCAAGTGTAAAAAAGGAAATTTGTATAACGAATCTAGGCAACAGACGTATTTTATATGTTTTATAAATATATATAAATTTGAAACATCTCGTTTTTAGAAGCTTTAATACTAGATTAAACTTACCAATCCTTTGCAGTTGCTGATGGCAACACTTGATATCTCATGCCCCGCGACGTGCCCGTGATAATGGCAATCATCCACGGTCCGATGGCTGTGGCTGACCCCATGCTCGTCCAAATATTCCACAAGAAAGTTCCGGCTCACAAGATTGGTGTTGAGCGATAAATTCAGGTGAAACTCGCTCCCGTATGCTGAGAGTTTATAGTGGACCTGTCGACTTTCCAAGTCAGGTCCCAAGCCTGATGGGACGTTCCTTCGAGTCCTTTTGCGACTGTTTATGATATCGTAGGAAATGTGGCCGCCATTTTCATCCACTAATGTTGGTATGACTACCTGGTGCTGTGTTCCTAACCTTGAAAACCTTGCATCGTCTGTGGATTTTGTGGGGGTAAAGATTGAGAAAGTATTCAGATCAGGCATGATCACTGTAGTATATATTATACGGTTTCCCTTTGTACTCTTTTATTTCCATCTTTATTTGGCAAAATTCCTGCAGGGTTGGTAACCGTTGGCAATTTCCTTTTTTCATCAGAAAAATGTTTATGACGTAATCACTGATTCAACCAATGAATATCCTTAATCATCAGGAAGGCAAGCCGATTATTGGCTGATTCGGTAATTAGGTCATATACAAGATTTTGGTTATGATCGCCAAAACGGGCCTGTGCATTGCATTTATTTGGACCAATTTGTACCAAACACTCAACATTTAAATATCTCTAAAGATGTGTATTTTATGTATTCTAGTTCAGCTTTAGGTTGGTACATGCTCCCTACTGTGCCGTTGCATGCACGGACGAAATACATGCACACTACATTCCAGGAATCTATTAGGAATTTATTAGTGTTACCATTTTGAGGGTCGTCTATTACAATGGGTGCGGATTTGGGGATCATCTGCCATACAATACAGAGATAACAGTTGCGTTGAAGGCCGGGATATCCATTTCCGTATGACTATTTAAAGTCTAGTATCTCGCATTATGCAATGACTAATTGTTGGAATTTATGAGTCAATATCATGGAGGAAACAAGATGGTTATAGCATAGGTAATTAAGTTGGTTCATTTTGAGATTCTAGACCGTAATGATGTGATATGGAAACTTGCATATTACTGCAAATTTTAATCCTGTAAAGCAACATATTTTATCAAGAATTATATGACCTAACCATGTGACGGTTTACAAGCTGTAATTTGACACGTAGACTGTTTTCAAAACACGGACCGATTGAACTTCAAAATTGAAGTGGTATCAGCACAACGTAGTTTTTTTACAACTGAAAATACTACTCTTTATCAGTTCATTCATTTGTCCGACCTTTGGAAAATCGACACACAACACAAAGTATAATACAGCCTTTTTACAACTGAAAATACTACTCTTTATCAGTTCATTCATTTGTCCGACCTTTGGAAAAGTGACACAACACTAAAAGTATAATACATACCAGGGATTCTCTTTATGTATTGTTACAACGTAAGGGTAGTACTACTTTGGTTCCTTTCTGGACGCGGTACGTGTAAACGTAAAGGCTATAGTATTGAAACCAATTTTTCTTTTCAAAGATTACTCTCTAATGCAAAAGAGTAAAAAAAACTCACTCTTCAAAAGAGTGAATCCCATAGCACTCCAACCATGAAAATCACTCCAAATTAACTGAAAATCACCCCAAAAAGGAAGCCGAAGGGACAACTCGAAAAAGAGTTGCAATGTAATAATTTAAAGGTTACACCTACCATGTATACTATACAGCACATTGTCTTTCCTGATCCTGCGTACATACACAACAGCCAAAAGACTAAACATCCACGCCACTAGAATCCAAACAATGTACTTTCCCATAGTTTAACCAACTCGGGCCCCGGCCCGGCCGGTGGCCTGACTTGCGGCACGTGAAACCCGAGCGTGTCTGGGTTAACACCCACCGCGGTAAACCGTTCTCCTACACCCCTTTGCCCTGTCCGAGACACTGGGTCCTCCCCCGTTGTTGAAGGGCAAAGGGCGTCCGGCGATCAACTTTTCCCAGCCGGCGTGCTGTTCCGTTGTTCCCTTGCCAGTTGCTAACTGCCAAACGAGTAGGAATTTTCCGGCTAGTCGTGTGTATGTAGTAGTCTGCCTGTAGCAAACTCTAGGCCCGACGCTGACAGGTTTAAAATTGCCCGGTTATGTCAACTCTGCGGTTGCAGACCACCGCGGATTAACTTCCATGGCATAGTATCTGTATATTCCACTATCAGGTTATAATTAGCGTAGACGCACTAGGCAACAGGACAAACTCATTTTGGGATAGCGTTACGAGGACACTGGTTATAAACTCCAACCACATTTAGGCAAGCTCGATGATCTAACCACATACCCTTCTTTGAAATTAGTTCCTCTGGGTGAAGAAAATTATGCATGAACGCAAGATCCTGTCTGTTATTACACGTGCGCAAAGCCGCAAGTTATGAATGGTGGCACTCCGGCTGGCGTGGGTTTTATCAACAGGGTTAGTTCCTGGCAGTTAACCAGGAGAGCTTCACACACCAAGCCCAGTGTCGTCTGCTGAATGAAACAACTCAGGCTACGAAGTCACCGAGTTTATTATCTTTGGTACCAAATGAAGCGTATATATGCCTCACACAAAAGTTTAGGCCAAGAACTTACGGGAGCGTTTCAGCCTAAATCAGTTTCATCTGCTTGACGAAAATATTGCCGCAGGCTAATCCTGCAGTACTAAAGCTTGTCTCTCCAAAATTGAATACATAAATCATTCGATCCATTGGTGCACCTGTGCGTGGACTCCGAAACGCTTGGACTCCTGAAATGAAAGTTCACCATGAAAGCTGGGCATGCGAAACGCACGTAGACAAATGTGTGGGAATTAACTGGTTGAATCCCGTCTTTAATCCAGTCAGTTGAAACGCAAATGTAGATTTAATGTTGAACAGAAGCCATAGATGTGCTTGTGAAACACGCGTGGGACGCGGGGCATGCAGTTGATGGGGTATGAACTGTACTTATGTGCACATTTACCAACGTACGGTGTGTAGGCCTATCCGTTCTCTCGACGTGTGGGTGTAGTTGAGTGTCGCATACACACCGCACACTGTGCTCCACTCACTGTCCCACTGTTTCGGTGACCGTGGTAAACTTTCAGCCAATTAGCGTTCGCCAATCAGCGCGCATGACTGTAAGGACGTTGTTCATTGGATACGGAAAGGCTTTCAATCAGGCCCACTTTCGCAACCGTTCTGTTTCCGAAACGACCGGCTTCGTCTCCGGCTCAAGCTTGGTGCATCTCTACCTGCAAATATTAACGCAGCTAAAGAAATATTTGGCTCAACATTAATTTTAACGTTCACCCCTTTTGAGCGTATTTAAGGCAACTAAGAGAAACTGAAGCAAGTAAACTACATACAAGGAAGACAGAAAATTGTAAAGACGGAGCTTGAAGCCGAATCTAGCGATTTCGAAAACGCGTTTCTGACGTAAACACTGATTCAACCAATGGTTTGCTTTGGTCGAAAGCAATCAAAGCCGTTCATTGGTTAGATTAATTAAACGTCACAAAACATGTTTCTGGTCGTGATCGCGAAAACAGGGCCTGGGTAAATAGTGCATCTGCTGATGTATTTCAGGAACGCAGGTGTTCCCAAATAAAGCCTTGTCACAATTATTTGGCTACGACTTGAAAGTACACTGCACGAGTCAACGGCAAGTGGCCAAGCCAGTTACCTAGTGTCTTCAAAACCTAGCCATAAAAATCGAACGCAGCTTCACAGATTGCATATAGTGTGTCAGGTCGACAACGTCGTCATTCCAACTTACCTCAAAGATTTTGACATTTTGATACCATATAATATGATTTTTGATACCATATTTCCTATTTTTATATCATTATAATTCTAAAAATGTCACGCTCCAAATCAGTATATTTCCAAAGATATCCTCAAAAACCGACCAAAGTTTTGTAAGCCAAAATGAATGAGCTAATTGGTTTGTCAATCAACCCAATTATTTTAATACATTAGTTACACGAAATACATGTCACAGATGGAATTTGTTATTAAATGTCAAGTGATGTTTCGCCATCAGTGAAGCACAGAGACTCGAAGTAGATAGCCCGTCACTTTCCGCCAGTTGTCAAATCGATGAAACATCACAATGATATATGACGTCACACGTTGGTCCTCTGATGGCCAGTATTAACTTGAAATGGTCAATAGTGTCACACGGGGTAAATAGTTGAAGCAAACATCCGTGCCATTTCCGGAATTCAAGGTCTAAGAATCTGTCTTATCATCGCAAACAGCTGGGATGTATAGCCCAGCCAAGGAGAAATTGTTCTCCCTGTGCAATTTAACGCGAATCATGTCCAAAACACGAGCAAGTCCTTGGGATTGTAATTAGGATTCTTATGAAATTGACCTTGATTTACGTGTCCTTTTAGCGTTTAGTGAAAGGTTATTTGGCAGAGTTTAATCATGTTCAACCGTGCGTGAACATGCCAGTCACGCTATCCGTTTTCTTCGAAAGCCGGCAATTTTATTTGTTTCCCCCACGGAATCGCCATCAGCAATGCGCGCGCGCCAAATTCGTGCCACGAAAGACGCAGCTCCAGAACAAAGCTGTACGTGCAAGAACAATAATAGGCACCATTAGAAATGGTACGCGTACGGGAAACGTATGCGGCTCGGAAAAACTTGATGGTTGTATCAAGAGTTTGCGCGGTTACTTTGTCTGCACAACATAGGTAATGTGACTTCTTACATCAATATAACCATGGAGGTAGGCCTCCCTCCATGATATAACCATGTACACATCCGCACATTTCTTGAACAGCCACGTAAAATTGTGATATAACAACCCAGATTTTGCAAGCCGCACACGTTTCCCGTACGCGTACCATTTCTAATGGTCCCTAATAACGATCTTCGTTGCTGTGTGGCGTTGGCTTTTTTTGACGCTCCCATCAACTCCTTGGGCGGTTGCCTTCAAGACAAAGGCCAACGCAGTGGCGGATCCAGCCTCATTAAAATACAAAAAATACAATGGGTTTTAGGGGGTCCGATCCGCCGAATTCCATTGTATTCCTGTATTTTAATGAGGCTGGATCCGCCTCTGCAACGTCACATCAACCGACATTTTGAAATTGTAACGACGTGATGGGAACAGGCGAATTATTTATTATTATTATTATTATTATTATTTCTTTCTGGTATTCATACCAAGGATTCCTCAATAGTGCTCATTACACTGTCACTCGCAAGCGTGAGGAAACCCATGCAGAATTAGAATTAGAAATGGCCAGAGACACCGGGGATGATCCCCCTTGCTCTTCACGAAAGAATGCTCTGGGATCTTTAGAGTGCGTTTCCATTACCTAACACACTGGACCAACGGCTTTACATCCCTTCCGAAGGATGGAGCAAGTGTGGTTGAGTGCCTTGCCCAAGGGCACAGGTACCGTAGCCGTGGGGAGGTTCGAACCTGCAACCCCAAGTTTTCACCTATGATTGCGAGTCAATGACCTAAACCGCTCGGCCACGGTACCCCTATTGGGTAACAATTTTCTTTAATTTTTCCCCGGATCGGAGCCACCGCTCGCGTGATTGGTTACTAACAAAAGCAGAGGCTCGTCAATGCGCGCGTCAGGCCAAATTCGTGCCACGAAATACGCAGCTCCATGCCTTTGCTATGGAGCTGCGTATTTCGTGGCACGAATTTGGCCTCAGGGGCGCATTGACGAGCCTGTGCCTTTAATCCATCCCACGGTTCGGTGTGGTAAAATTCTGTTTTCGAGTATTGCCAAGGTTACTTGGTTTTCCAATGATGGTGAAAGTATATTAGTTTACTTAGAACCCTACAAATTAAAGGCACAGGCTCGTCAGCAATGCGCGCCCGCCAAATTCGTGCTCGAAACACGCAGCTCCATGCCTTTGCTATGGAGCTGCGTATTGCGTGGCACACATTTGGCGGGCGCGCATTGCTGACGAGCCTTGCCTTTAAAGGGCCCCTTATTTAGGATTTTTATCAATGAAATCTATGCTTTAAAACCACTCTACTCAGTTAAAGTCATAAAAATCCTGTTTGGAGCTTGCTTTGGGGGTTAAAACAAAGGTTTTTAGTTTTTATGCTAATGCGAATATGCATATTCATGACCAAGGTCACTATGTCACAAGAGGCAAACACAGAAAAATCACATTCAACTGTGCACAAAAGATTCCACTTTTGTCTCAATTTTCCTGAAACTTTTGTAATCCATGGCTGTTTGAGTTTGTTTTACTTGTTGCCTGCTGTAAGCCATGACAAAACTGGGGGTAGAAACTGCAGCAATTTGCCACAAGTCCAACTTGAAGTCTTATGTTTTTTCTTAACTTTTCCCTTCTGTCTTCCTTATGTGATGCACTCAAAACAGCGCCCTCTGTCTGTGATTTATTGCAGTGAAATCTTCAAAGTTGAAAAAGGCCACATTTTATTGATTTTACATCCAAACGAACAATAGTATGTCTTGCTGAACAAGTAATCCGTCATTATGAAGCAAAGCTTAGGCATAAAGTTGTTTAGCATGTCACAGGCCCTTTAAACAATCTTTGTTCTAGCCCGCGACAGCCGAGGACCGGACGCGTTGCGTCTCGTCATCCGCCGGTCCAGAGCCGTATATTTAGAGAGTTGCGCCAACTTGAGATTTGAAGCCATTTTGTTTCCTACCTTCGCTGCGCGCCCTCCAGCGTGCCATAGGTTTACGTACAAAAAGGCAAACATTTCAACTGATTTTATCGGCAATTTCGTCGACTTGCGTTGATTTCACGACGCATTTTGGTTTCTGTTATGTAAAGCATGGACACATTTTATTATTTTTTGGTATTTTTATACTTTTCTTTCCAAAATAATTAAAGTTCAGCTCCGATCTTAACTTGTAAAATACCGTTGGAAAGTAAAAAAATAATACAATACAATTCTAATTTTTCAAAAATAATGCATGAGCTTTTTTTTTTTAATCAGGCAAAATATGTTGATAGAATTCATCCTCGTACGCCTATTTCCCCGCGATTTGCGATCGTAAACAATCACCGCTACACTAGTTGGCTGACGTCATGAAATGAACGGAAGTGCTATAATTGTCTTGATCTGTGCGCTATAGTTTTCCCGATATTATTTGGATTTGTTGTGAGTCAAAAATGACCGACTTGAATATGGAATGCTACCCCGAGGAAGAAGAAGAGTTTCCTCTAGTTAATGATGAAGAGGAAGATGACGATTCTGCTGAATCTGCAGAAGAAAGCGACGAAAGCAGCGAGGAGTTGGAGAGAGATATTGTGATTCGTGGTCAGAGGCCGCATCTGTTTGAGCCTCTGGCCAGAGAAAGACGCCGAGGAGATGGAGAAAATGGTGAAGCTTATAGGCATCAAAGAAGAAATACAGACGCAAATCGCTTGCAAAATAATGAATGGTTAGTATAAATTTACTTTTTCATAAAGTATAGCGACTAAATTTGAAGCACAAGGCAGAAAAATACAGATGCAAACTAAACGCTGATCGGAAAATCCGAACGCACGTCGGCCATTTTTATTTCGGCCTTTTCACATTTCAGTTTATTTTTCTGATTTTCAACATAATTTGATTCAATGCTACATTTTTAGACGTGATTCTGATGAATTTCATAAAAAATCTAATTTCCTTGCCTAGATAAAATCCACGAATGCAACAACAAAACAGCAAAACATCGCATGACTTGTCTTGGACCGTTGACCAACTCGACCGTTGCACGTTTAATTGCAGAAGTCAACTCGTCCGTAATTGTGTCACAGTAAACAATGCCAATGTGTTGTTCGCGGCTTCAGACCACAGATTTATATTAACAATCTGTGCTTCAGACCTTGTGAGTATGCAAAACATGAGAGACAGGCTGAAACATTTCCGTTTCCTCCCAAAATCTTAAATTTTTCTCACTCGAAATGTTGGGTTTTTTCTTCAAGTCTGCACATTCCAATGCTGGATAAAGCATTTTAAAGTAACCAAAAATGAGAAAAAAAGAACTTTAACATCCAGCACAGCGGTCGAGTTGGTAAGCTGTCCAGTTGGCAAACTGTCAAGTTGACTCAACTGTGAAGTCGAGTTGGTCAACGGTCGAGTTGGTACGACGGTCGAGTTGGTAGGAGGCGAGTTGGCAAACGGTCGAGTTGACTGCTACACTCGTGATCGTGATGCTTTTAGTTTTATACGGAAGCCGAGATTTTCACTCATTTAGTCCAATAAGCTTAAACTTAGTCCACTTTAATTTTATTTTACAGGTGTCAATGTGGCAGCTGTCTTGTCCACCCATCTTTTGATGTTGGAGACCTCTTGTGTTGCAAGGAAATTCCAGAAGTGGTGGATGAAAACAACAGGCTCAACGTAGACTGCATCACGATGTGTGCATCATTTCATGCAGCCATTTTGGACCCCATCTCGCTCTACATTGGCTGGCTCGAGTACACGGAGCGATGGAGACAAACAGCCAAGTCCTTTGAGGACAGAACTAATGAGTAAGTCTTGTTTCTTATGTACAGATTCCTGTCAATTTTCATGTTTTTTGTTTAGGTGTTTTCATAAATCAAGCAAGTCCTTTGCAAAGAAACTTTAGTTGACAGTGGCAAACTTGAAAAAAAAAAATGAATTTCAAGACTAAATTACAAAAACACAACCGCATTCCTCATACAGGAAATTGGTCCAACTGATTTCATACCGCTGATACAGAATATTTAGCTAAAACTGTCAAGATGTGCTAACTGCTAATCAGTGTTTACATTTCACATATCTTGTAAAGTGCAGGTATCACTTAAACAAAGGTTTCTTAATTAACCTTCATTTTACATTTTCTTTCTTCATCTTATGTGTTTGCAGGAAATACAGGTACGTCGCCTACAGGAGGTTTGTCCGGTGGTGCTGGGGTTGGTTAGGCAAGGACATTCGAGTGCAAATACCAGCGTGTGTCCATGCAAAAGTAATGATGGAATTCCCTGATGATCAAGGAAACTACAGAGGGACAATCTTGCGACCACTGGAAGTTGAATAGACTAATAGTGAACTGAGACAACAACAGACTGTATTAACTTAAACTTTTATTGGACATATAAACACATAGTAACTGTTTCAGTTATCAACTTCATAATAAAATAACCAGTGCTAATAATACAATGCAAAGGTATTCAGAAAACTTTCCTTGTATTGTTTCAGTTTCAGTTCTACCCAAGGAACTTATAGGCCTAATAGGGAATCGGTGCGTTTTGGACCACCGTGTTGACGCTATGGGAATATAATTGGTTGCCATTTTGTTGTCATTTTGTTGTCGCCTGTGGAGGGCAAGTTATTGTACCTCCAGATTTTCTCGGACAAGTGTGCGACTTGGCGGAACATGCACGTTAAGCAGTGGCGGATCCAGGCATGGGCGCAGAAACTCTGCTGGCATTCTTTGTGTGCCAAGTTGCATTACTCGCACAAGAAAATCCACACAATAAACTCGCCTTTCATGAGCGACAATAAAATGTCAGCTGTTCCCATAGCTTTTAAAATACAGTGGTAAAACATAGCACCTGATTCCCTAATACGACATCCTTAAGTCATGACACAACCACACGGCTTCTTGCATGCTTGAAAACAATCACAGGTTAATCAAGCCTATACACCTGTCTGCACAGGAAATTTCATAAGAATGTTCTTGTTGACATGGAATTCTAATTGGGGTTATTTGGAATGACAAATTCAAGATAGTGCTGTTGTACATTTTGTATCATACAACAAGCAATGCAAGAAATATGTCTTTCGTATTTTCTCACCATCATCAAAGACCAAAATATCTATTAGAAAGCCATGTGTGACAATTTCCTTCAACAGTTCAAGATATGTAAAAGTTTTAGCAATCTCCTAATCCTTGAGATCAGTGTTCTGTTTCCAGATAAGTTCACTCATCTAACTCATCAAGAGTTGCATCAAATGATCTTGCAAAACGTTCCAGGGCCTCTTTGGTTGCGACAGCATCAGCTTTGTCTGGGTGTTCATAACGGCTGCACAAGTAATCTGGAGCTTGCAGTTCAGGCAACTCATCCCACAAATCTTTCTCCCCAGTAGCTACAAGGTGCAACGTCTCTTCCATTAGACCTGCTACATACTCTGCAAGAGACAAACAAAATTATCCACAAAATTTAATTATCTAGTAAGTTTGAAATGACCATCTGTGTAAAGTATTTTTTAGCAATTTTCTACCGCGCCCGCGCCGCGCCCACCCCCCCCCCCCCCCCCCTCCCCCGCCCTCCCCGGGGGGAGGGGGGTGTAGAAAGTTTGCCCAAGTGTACATATGAAAAAGGGGCAATTTGAAAGTGGGGGAAATTTGAAATTGTAACAATTTTTGTGTTCTTAATGTGGGGGGGGGGGGGGGGGGTGGGGGTGTTGGGTCAAAAAGTAATGTATGTTTGTATGTCAAAAAAAAACCTAAAATTTTCAGTTATATAATAGCATTCATGGTTCACACCTATAACATTATTTTTTGTCCTCAATGAAGGCACACTAGTATCTGTAGGACAACATTTAGCAATCATGTGAAATTAAAATGCGCATAAAAAAATTAACATTGCTTTTATACAATTTTCAAATTGTATACAACAGACACTGAAAACACTGTCAATTTGACTATTTTGACACTCACTGTATGTGCATTTCACCCGAGTCTTCTTAACCACACAACCACCTCTTTTGGCCTTTGGGTAGGATATGGTATACTGCTTGGATCCATCAGGTGTGAGAGCTTGTGGTCTGTTCCCATTTTCATTCCAGTGTAGAACTGACAGATACAACCTGTAATTACAGAGAGAAAAAACAAGAAACTATCAATGGATTGCATTCCTGCCTCACTGAAATCACCATTTGCTTGAGTGTATTTGGGTTTTGCTGGAATCCAAGATATGAGCATGCTGTCTGCGAAAAAAAAATTGTGATGCACATTAGGAATTAATTAGCATGTTATATGCATGAATCCAAATACACTTTCGCAACACTTTTTCGACACAGATAACAACATTTTTGGGCAGTATTGGAATTTTGAAATTTGCTTTAATATCTTTGGTTCGATCATAACACCGACTGCATTTCAAAAATATATCAGAACTGCATCTTCACGTTGGCAGTGTACAATAATTGAACAAACACCACGAGTATGCAAGGCATATCTGTACAGCCATCCTGCAGTAGTCATCGTATTAGTTTTGAACTTACCTGCATTTCATTCCCTGATATGAAAAACACAACAGCTTCGGTGCAAAGTACAGAATCACCCCATGGTATGCTTCAACTTTGCTGGTTTGTTTCACTGGTGAGAGTTTCCTGACATCCTTCAGCACGGATTTCTTGGTCATAATCTCCTGCAGTTTGTCATAGGCTTTTGAGTCTGAAAGTATAAATTGAAGGAAGGGAAAATTACAACACTGGAAATACAAACTACAGAAAGCTGATTACCTTTCTTTCCTTGTTGGGGTGGGTCTACAAAATAATATAAGTAAAAAACTCGCACTGTTTGTACTCCCGGTTTGCACTCTCATCTCTAATAACGCATGAAACCATTTTGACAGAAATATAAACTGAAGCTACATGTACCTAAGTGTATAAATAGCAAGAATTTAATGTTCATTATGAATCCAACCATATCTATACTAGTAAACAAAATTTTGTAGATTCTTATTTGTGGGCCAACCAAGGAACTTATAATAGGGAATCGGCGCTTGTGACCATACTGTTGTTGCAGGCTGGGTTATTGTACCTCCGGATTTCTTCGCAGCATTTGACGAGCTGGCGCAACTTTTGTTACCATGTGCCTCAAGCACAACACAAGAAAGACATCACGCGCAACAGCAACACGGTAAGCATTCTTGTTGCACCAAGTCGCACACTCGAGAAAACCGAAAGGTACAATAACTCGTCCTCAATGAGCAACAAGAAAATGGTGGCCATTCCCATAGCATTAACAAGGTGGTCAAAAAAGCGCCGATTCTCTTTGGGCCAACTGAAGAATCGCTAAACTCGAGAATCTCAACTCTGTGCCATTGTGCACGCTTACGTAGATATTGAGTAGTGCTTAAAATTGATACAAATCAATTGAAAAGCATACCTTCAGCAATCCACTCTCTGGGTTCCAACTCGCCATGAGCACAGGTGTTGAAATGTTCACCATGTCCCTCGTGAACATTCTTGACATGGTTCAGAATGCACCTAAACTTGGTCTCCATGACATCGCTGTCAGCATCTGGGGTGGATGAAGCTGTCCAGTACACGTGGTTAATGATGCTTTGTTTCCACTCTCCTATCACCTCGCATTGTTTCAACTTCTCAGCTTTAGTCAGCTTCTTCTTGAGGCCTGTATGACAGTGAGAAAAACGGTGTGAGTGGTAAGTTCCAAACTGAAAATAATCGTCAACGGATTCCTAACTTAAATCAGATATCCAGGCCATTTGCATCTAAAAGTCCAGATGCCTCAATTAAAATTTCTGCATTTTTCCCAAAACTTTCAAGCATAACTGTGGGTAGGGTGCACACTAACCATCATCTGAAATATAAGACATCAATTCTATAAGAAACAAAGATTTTGTGTTCGGAGCACACAACACTTTGAAGTTTTTTTCCCACTAATTTGAAATTACAAGCTTAGCATCATAATTTCATGAATTATCTCTGTGCACCCTGAAATTCGAAGTACACTGTCTGCCATGTTTTCTGGAAATAAATAAATGAACAAATACTGACCTTTAGCAACATGCCAAATATCATAGTAGTGTGTGATGTCCTTTTCATTCTTGCGCAAGTGAGCATTTACAGATACATGGCGATCAGTTATCAAGGTTGAAATCTCCAGGTTATTTTGGCGAAGATGTTCTATACCTCTCTTCAAACCTTCTAATTCCATAGCATTAGAACTAGTTGTCTCATTGCTCTGAAAAAGAAATTATAAAAGGAAAAATAAGGAAAAAATATCGAAATAAATTATCAAAACCGAATGTCACTTTTATTAACCTATCATATTGTATCATCACATTATTAACCCATTATATTGTATTGTCACATTTTTAACCCATCATTGTATTGTAAATAAGATCAGTATCAGAAAAACACAGATAAGCACATCCTTCCTTCAACATTACTGTTTACTAGTGGTGACCTCACACATATTTCTATAAAAGACCAAAAATAAGTTCATAACCCGATGTAGCAAGTACTGGTTAGTATGGGTTAGATAAGAAAAAAATATGATAAGAAAAAAGTAACTAAGTTTTTGTCTTAATACTGTAAATAGCGGGATATTTTTGCGGGGTTAATTTTTCGCGATTTCACCAAGTCTGAACATTTCATTGGGTTTTAATTATTTATAGACATTAAGGTCAATGTAAACACAATATTTTCGCAAGGTTTAAATTTCGCGATTAGCTGTATGACCACGAAAAGCGTGAAAATTAAAACCCGCAAAAAATTTCCCGCTATATATACAGTATTAGGGATTTTGTTTTAAAATTTGTTTGTTTGATCTCCTTCACATTTGGGCTTCTCATTTCTTTCAAATTTAGCATCAAATAGTATAGATTGTAGGTGCAGATCTCATACCTGGACAAGTTGTGTGTCAACAATCTTGCTGGTGTTGAGGTCCATTAGAGTGTAGCTGCCAAACTTGGCTGAATGCCCAGGGCTATCACACCGTGCATCTCCACCAATCACCAGTGGTGTCCCTGCTTGCTGTAGAGATGAGAAGACTTCTTGCTGTTGGTGTCGATACCTCAGCGCTATTGCAGGCTGGAGAAACAGGCGCTGGTGCTCCATGAATGTACTGTAGCTCACTGCTTGTAAGTTAAGGTGCTGGAACACTCGTAACACAGACTTTGGACTTGTTCCAGCATACAATATTGAAGCAGAAATCATCACGTTACCAGCCCATGTAGACCCGAGTCTTGGTTGGCTGTCCCATTTAAAAGAATAGTCACAGCCCAGACAGGCCTGGTGAACCCTGATCATACTGCCAAAGCACTTGGGGTTCCTCTTCTTCACCGTGCACGGCATCTTGCACTTTGGACACCACTTAAACAAGTTTAGTAACTCGCTCTCGAAGACCAAATACTTCGGCTCATTGATCATGCTTTGGTGGGATCTGCATGAGGAAGAAGAATACATAAGACAATTTTTTAAATCTAACTATTTTTTATCTCTTTTAATTTAAAGCATTATATGTAACACAACTTTGTAATGGCACTGTGTAGTTAGCCTGAATGATAAAAGTTTTATTAGAAGTTATACACATCAACCAGAAAATGAACCTTACTCTGCAGGAGAGCAGTAGCCAGCAGACCTAACATTGTTGCACACTGGTAGTTACAGTTTTTAACAGTGGCATAGCTGGGGGGGGGGGGGGGGGGGGTTTGGGGGGGGGGGGGGTCAGGGAAAAATCCATTATATTTCAGGTAATGTTTAGTGCTCAGGTGCTAAACTTTGATGCCTCCTCCTAATAAAGCTTACCTATTTACGGTAATCTTTGGAATTTCATCAAAGTCCGAGTCGCTTTCACTCTCTGACATTGACGATTCACTAGAGGGTTCATAGTCAGAATCCTTGTCATCATCTACCTCCATGTCCATGGAATCGTCAAATTCTTCTGGCTCGGTATGATGCGGGTTGTCCTTGACAAAGTTTACTGGATCAGTCTGGACTTCTGTACTTACTAGATGTACATGACCATGTGAACTGCCAGCTTGAGTTGCTGAAAATACAGAAAATTATGTGTTTTTAATTTCTAATTGCTGGCAAGTACTGTAAAATTAGAAATTTTTGGGAGATTTTTATTTTTGCAAATTATGGACATGAAATCTCAAAAATAAAAACTATCTACAATGATTTTGTGCACCGGGTTTCTATTTATTGAGTTTACTGACATCAAAACCACAAAATCAAAGTTCTTGCATGTTTTCAGACCTAATCTACAAAATGACAAAAATATAATCTTGTGAAAATATGTCATGTTTTAGGATATACAGATTTAAAGAAAGATCTGGGCATTTCTTATAAAAACCCAAAGCAGAACATGGAACAAAGCAGGTTAGCGCAGCGTATCTGTTCTCGCTTTGCACCAATGAGTCCCGTGTTCGAATCCCGGTCCCGGCACTTATGTGCATTTGGTTTCCAGTCCATACTTGCTTCCGCAGGTTTTTCTCTGGGTTCTGAAACTGGGCTTCTTAAATAATTCTGTTTCCGGCAAATATTTGGTCTAAGTGCTAGCGCTGCAATTTCGCTGGCTGCACAAAGCACTGCGCCTCGATACCCTTACATTCCTTGGGTGATATGTCGCGCGTTATAAAAACAAAAATTTATTTTATTATTTAACAAAACTTGTTAACAACTGTAAAGCAAGAAATAATTGTGGCATTAATCCATCACCAATAGCAACAATTGACTATTTCAGTGGCATTAAAATTTCACTTTTTTTAAGCCATCAATGTTTGCCATTGTACAAAAATGTATGACCCAAATTTTGTGTGCATGAAAATTTTACAATTTATAAATGCCAACATAATTTTCATGCTTTGCTATGACAGTGGGTAAAATAATCAAAAGGCATCCCAAGCTCTTACCTTGTGTATTCTTGAATGGTGTACACTGCACAGCACAATTCTTCCTCTTGAAGTTAACTAGTGGTCTTCCCATCTGCAACTTTTTACTGGTCATCTAGAATACAAAGAAAGATATGCAAACTATAAGCTATATGACACAAGACACAGCTTTACAAAATGCATAGACTGGTTGATAGGACTCATTTTTTCCTACACATTTTGATACTACATACACCTTGTACATGTTCTAGGTTGGTGATGTTACCTCAACGAGGAGACTCTACCGACAACGATGATACAGATACAGATACAGATACATGTTATTGTAAGTTGCTAGAAACCACAATACATCACATCCGGTAAAATGTTTCCCAGTTCCTCGATACTAGTATTAAACCATCATACCTAATTATCAAATTACACGTGTAGAAAAAAATGTAGCACTTGTTAGCTCAGTCAGTAGAGTCTCCTGCTGGGAACCTTTTGATCGTTTGCGGTCACGTCAAGACTAACCAGAAGCCATATAGTTCAATCAATATTCAATACAGTTTCCATTTAATTTAATAAGCATGATCTGAAAAGCTACATTTAATGCAATCCTCATATCACACAGGCTACAGAACTTACTAGTACTCACTTCATTGTGGCAGTAGAAGAATCATGGGGTCTCTGCAATTCTAATGGATTCCAAACAATTCTTAACAAGTGCATCTACATGTAGTACTGTGTGTGTGTGCCCTCTCATGTAAAGCACTTAAACATAACTAAAACTTACCCCTATTTTAGCATCTGTCTGCATTCCTGAATCGGGAAACATGGCACGCCTCTCTTTCAACTTTTTCCCCTTCATTTCTATCTCATGATCTTGTACGATGTCATCAACCAGCTGCAAAGTACATAATAACACCAGGATATTCTTAAAACCAACACTAAGGGCATCAAAATGCAATACAATTTCAAAACTTTTTACTGATATTTTGGAAGAAAATTTGCCTCTGTTTTTGTAACGTTAGCTTTGTTTTTTAACATTAGACTGATTGTGAAAAATGGAAATATACAAATGAATAATGTTACCTTTCTTCTTGTAATAGCTGCCAGTCGTTTTGACCTATCTTGGCTTGTGGTGATTGGTGATGGGGTTATGATATCCACGGCACGTGTTGATGGAGTTGCCATGGCATAGTACCCAAAACTTGTCCTTGTGGGTGAACTCGGTGTTGTTACAGTTGTAGTTGTTACCGCAGACATGGTTGTTGTTACTGTGCTAGTTGTCGATGTTGAGCATGTTGACCCGGTTGTAGACAAGATAGGTGTTTTTATTCTGTGTGTTGGCAAGTCTAGACTTTCTATTTTGATGGGTGACTTTGTGAATTGCTCTTTAATCTTTGCAAAGTCAAAAAGTTCATGATATGGAATTGCCGATTTTGAAGTTGGCACAGCTCCCTGTATAAGCAATGGCGGCGATTTCCGATGCCCCAGTGCAAAAGGGATGATGTGGCAAGTGTTAAAATCGGAAGCCACAAAATGTCCACTGCAAATGTGGACATTTCCATGATAACTGAAAGTTCTTGTCTGTAACACGAACTTCTCCCATCGCTTTCGAGTTTCATCAGGTGCCTCGAATACACTGTAATCAGTAGATTTCAAGTTGCTGCATCCCCCTATCATACAGCGCCTTCCAACCGACCTCTTACCGTTCTTGCCCATCACCGATACATAAAAACAGCCAAAAATAGCGTAAAATAACAAGAATTTATATGTGAATTGACGTTCGGAAACACTGGAAACTGACGAAATCGCGCGACTAAAATGTATCGACCTTTAGCCTAACGACGGTGCTTCTAGCTATCGGCACAGCTGATTTTGTTTTGCTGCGGGAACTCGTACTCTCCGTGTTCACATCGTGACGTCATGATATTTCTCCAAGTTGTATCGACCTCGTTCAAAATGGAAATCAGCGCTAAGTTGGTTTTTTGATGATTTCTCATATGGGTCTTAAATTTCTTGCAATAAAAAATATATTTTCTGCATATATGAATTATAAGCTCTCTAATGGTATGCATATTATCGTGATCGGAGCTGAACTTTAAGGAATTTCGCTATTATTTTTGGACAGGAAAATCGAACCACACATTACATAGGTCTACATGCAATAGAGTTTCTAAATAAATAATGATACTTCCACAAAAATCTTGCAAAAGAATTTCTAGACTTTTTCAATGGCTTTTCCATGACTTTTTCCCACGTAGACAGGATAATGTGCTATTTTCTGCTGAAATGAAGCTTTTAAGAGTTTAAAATTAATCACTTCTTGCACAAAAGTTAATTTCCCTAGGTCTATTTGTAAAAAGAATCTTATAAATTACCTCTTTAACAAACAAACCAAAGCTTCACAGAATACCTTTTACTGCTTCATGTAGATTTTTAAGAAACACACGTACAAAATTTCATTCAAATCTCATACCGGTACATATTTCCTCACAAATACGTTTACTGTATTTCCCCAAGCATAAACATGCATATTATTACTGAACTAATACAATGAACAGTTAGCTGAATGCATGCCATCTCTGATTTTATTTTTTCAATTATTATTTACAGATAATTTTTTTTCTGTTTTGAATTTTCTTCGCTACTGAGGGTTTAAATAAATATTGTGGCACTTGCATCCCTGAGCAAGGTTCTTAACATCAATTTCTTCCAAAGTCGCAAGTATGTGTAGTGTGTTAATGGAATTAAGAACATCATGATACCAAGTTAAAACTTCCTATGAATAGAAACAGCAAACTGCAGTACAAAGAACTTGGTGTGTCATCCTGAACTACTTTGTGCATTGAAGCAGTGGTGGAATCGAACCACCCACATCAGCATTCTCCAAGTACAAGCAGTTTACTGCACTATTAGAGGTGTGTTAAAATACAAATGTTTCCAAGTCCTTACCATCCGAGTCTTTTAAAGTCCTGACTGGCCGAGGCCGAGTCCATGAAAATCGGGGCTCGGGTCCGGACTAGAGTCGAGTCGAGCTCAATTCGCACATCCTGCAGCACTTTTGTGACCCAAAAAACAAATTTGTTCATGCTAAGATACTTGTACGTGTTGCGTACAAGTATGCCAAGATTTTGGTTTTACTTAGGCCTGTTTCAGCTTTTCCTCTGTGCCACTTTCTACACACACAGCTGTCATTGAAAAATGAAGATATCACGAAAAGTGTACTAGTGTGTTCTCGCGGAGTCGCTAGCGAGATCGAGTGCATGACATGCATGAAGCGCGCACGGCCGGGTGCGGTTGAAACCCGGAGGTCAGAGGGAATGAAGGGAATGACAGCTTAAGATTTATTACGCGTAGCTGGAACCACGTTGACTGGACTGCACTGCTGCAGTCGGAGGTACCCGGAGGTAGCCGGAGGTTCATGTAAAATTCGCGATACAGCTGCAATACTTAGTTAGTTATGTAAATTTGACCAAAGTGTGGAAATGTCCCTGTTTTGTCAAACGGTCATTCAATTTTAGCATGTTTAGCTAAAGTTTTAAAAATTAATGTCTAACTTTAAACATGGTAAAAGAAAATGTCTACCTCCGCCGGGTTTATATACCTCTGACGGAAACAGGACAACTCGCACCCAAAGTGAGCCACCCTGGTCAACTCGTAACCGGGACAACTCGAACCCATTCCATCGTCATGAAAACGTTTCATCGTTTTAATGGCACTTTTGCCCCCTACTTGGAATGACACTTTTACCGTAAAGTTTGCAGCGACCCCACTTTTGCCTGCCCTTTTTGAGAATTTTGACCCGATTTCAGCCACATTCTGCCACAACTTTCCTGGGAATTTGCCGGGATTTTTTTTTACCAGGATTTTCTGTCGCAACTTTGCCGACTTTTGCTGTGATGTTTGCTGGAACTGTTTTTTTGGGGTTGGAGTTGGGGGGGGGGGGGGGGGGGGGGGGGCGCCATATTTCGCAGGACCTTTAAAAATTTACAACCAAATAATAACAACAAAAGGGGGACGAGTTGACCTGGGTACGAGTTGTCCCGGGTACGAGTTGTCCAGCATTCCCTCTGACCTCCGGGTTTCAACCGCACCCGGCCATGCGCGCTTCATGCATGTCGTGCACTCGATCTCGCTCGCGACTCCGCGAGAACACACTAGTACACTTTTCGTGATATCTTCATTTTTCATATTGTACTGGCAAAAGTATTTCTAACACACATGATATACCTACAGCCCGACTTCCACGGTTAAAATCAGCAGGTCTGCTGTCACGGAAAAACGTTTTTTCGATCTGTTTTTGATGAACTCCTGTACAAACCTACGGGGAAAATCCTCACGGTAGGAAACAAAATGGCTATTTTAACCACGTGACCAAAAACAAGAAGTCGCTACATGTCGCAACTCTCTAAATATACGGCTCTGCGCCGGTCCACATTCTAGCGCCCTCTCGAGTATCTCTTTCTCTCTTTTTTTACTACGGCTGTTGCGTGCACTCGTTATTTTGCATTATTTACAAATCTCACTGAGAAGTTGCTAAAATTTCATTTCCATTATGATTTGGACCAAGTTTTGTTCAGAGAACTGAGAAATTCTATGCACCGTCATTGACACTCACCATACTTGGAAATATAACTACGTAGCCTACAAAAATAAAACAGCCGTCGTAATAAAGGCCGTCTATGGTACCAGACTATTGATGTGTAGTCAACAAACGGTATCGCGAGAGGGTGTCGATGTCAGACTCGTACTCACAGAGCTGAGAAACAAAATGGCGGAACGAAAATCCTTGCTGAAGGGAAGTGTCGTTGATCGGCCTCTCAGTAAGGGAAAGACTGAGGTAATTAATACATTGGAGAGATTAGAAGTAAAGTAATTATTACTGAGATAATACTGATAGCTTGTGTCCAATATGTGATGTTGGTAAACGCGAGAAAACCAGCCATTTAAACATACGATTCGAATGCTGGTTTGCATGTCATCATGGTCATCATCAGTTCGCCCCATCGATCGACACTTCGCCCCATTGCCGGACACCCTCTGAGACCCCATGCCATGCATGCGCTAAACCGATGGGACAATTATGGGACAACTCAAAAACGTTCAATTTTTTCCTTAGTAAATGCATGACATTTTTTCTTCCTAATTTTGCGTTTTTTATGTCATGTTCACTGTCATAAAAAAATAAAATCTGATCAACTTCTCAACTCTTGTGTTATTAATATTATAGGCATACTAGGGGGCCTACCCTCTTTTTGTTGGCATTGACGTTTCCGTTTATATTTTTACTTCATTTGTATCAACAGATCAACATTAGCACATTCGCACTGCTATTTTCTGAAATGGTGCAATACTGCCAGAGTCGGGTCGGATCAGTTCCAGAACTGCAGAGCAAGTGAGTATAGACCTTGTGCATAGCGGCCATGATAGAGGACAAGTTTTCATATTTAAATGATGTGACAATAGATCCACAATGTGCCTACTCGTGCATGACGCACTGTGACAATGTGACTGCCCTCTATCATGGCCGCTACGCATAAGGTCTATTGCCGCACCACCAGATGTTTGATAGTGGATATCTTTTAAATGTTATTTCATTTATCAAAATATGATCCCTGGCTCACTCCTATTAACTGTGGTATTTTATTTCTCAGGTTATCTGAAATGGGCCAGCACGTTGGTGTCCGGATTTTGGATCTTCTCATTCTCAGAGAGAAGGGACCGAAGAGGGAGACAAAACTTCTAAATATGCTACTCTTTATAAAGTTCGTTGTTTGGAAGGTAAATAAACGTGCATCTTGGGAAATCAAAGGCTTTTACTGCACAATGTGTAGTGTTTTGTTGTACCTACATTAGGCCAATGAAATTAGATTACTAGTTTCTCGTCAACCATTTATTCAATTTTAGTGAGTTTTTTTATTCATTATTCATTATTTAATCCAGAAAAAATTCAATCCTTTACACAACTGCCATTTAGAAACTGATTATTAAGGCTCTAAACTCGCCCGGAAATGGTTTGGTGCCAGTATCAATTCCATTGAGTTATACCGGGTAGCTTGTGTTTGAAGGAACAAGTTGAGATGACAAAATCATGGGAAATGACAAAAGGAGATGTCTGGTTATGAAAGAGCAAACACAAAAGCTGCAAAACACAGATCACGATTGCACAACTGAAATGGAAACGTTTCACTTGGGATTACGTTTCGCTTGGAAACGTTTCGCTAATTAGATGCAATTAGTTTGCATCTAATTTTCCCCATTTTGTGCAAAATCACATGCGGGCGCTGACGAGAAACTAGTAATTTAATTTCATTGGCCTTACATACCCTATGTATTTCCACAGTCAGGTTGTGCAAGTATACAAATGGGGGTTTGGGGGGGGGGGGGGCGTAGGGTTTAGGTAACAGTTCAAGGAGAACTGTTAAAATTTTGGTGAAAAACGTTGTTTGCATTTTATAAAAAAGGGTCATTTTGGAACAGTTTTCTAAATTACACGAGAACAAAGGAATGTCCAAAGTTCGTATGGAACGAAAAGCGTGTTGTGTATGTGAACTAACTTTGATGTGTTTTAAACTGTCTTCCAGGTTCTTTTCGGCAAAGAAGCTGATAAGTTAGAACATGCAAACGATGACGAGAGAACCTGTATCCTTTTGCAAAGATGCATTCGTCCCATTTGCTTAAAGCAAGATACAGGGGCATCGGAAGCAGTTTAACATTAGACCGGCCATGCTTAATGATAAGTAGTACGTAATAATGACAACGGAAGTGTATTGAAATTAAATTCATAAATGCCTTAGACAGTTTACGCATCCCGGAATTTTACCGACACGTCCGCTAATTATTCTTATTAGCAGTGGCTAGTTTTTATGTATTCAGCCCATTATCTTAAAGGCCCAGTGGATCATTTGCAATGACCCCAAAAAGTAATCGACGAGTTTACTAGGGAAAAGTTCTGAAAGTAAAGATTGAATTAATAGCAACTATCCAATGAAAGGTTTTCGCTCAAAATGATATAATTTTACCAGAAAATAATCCGTAAAGATGAAATTTAGATCGTTTGCAAACGATTTACTTATTTTTGGTTCGCATCTACGCGGTCCAAAATGCATGGGCGCTGTGTACTCCGCGTGCGTGTTCCAACGTGATGCATTTTAATGGATCGCGCGCACACGCAGTATATGATGTGCGCCACAGAGTGCATGACGCAAGCCACATAGTACCCGATCAACTGAGAACGAATATTTGAAACACCCCGCCAAGACCAGGAAAACGCATATGGATTTTCATGTTTTTTTTAAACGTGGTACATTTGACAAAGCTGAAATTTCTTCGGATGAGTTTGTTGATGTCTTTCTTTTGATTTATAATGGTTTTATTCGCAGAATCACTCAAACACAGATCATCTACAGGGCCTTTAAGTTATAACAAGGAAAAATTCAGGTCCCAATTCGATGTTTTCATTCCTGATAATACAAGGTTCCTGTTGTAACAATCTGTAAAGTCCCAAGGACCTCATTAATGAGGCTCAATAAGCCTTTTCGATATCTCGCGCGCGCAAGGGCCTTGGGATTGAATGTGGATAAACAAACCCACACTTGGGCGGGGTGTGCTATCCGTCAGTGTACGAACGCCATGTGTATACAGTGGGGGCTATCAACTCGGCACTTTTTCTCAAAAGCCAAGAATCAACCTCTCACCACTTTTTATTTGATACATACCAAACATACTGACAAACATGTCCCGAAACAGAAATGTTGCAATTGCGAGAAATCATCGAGGATTTCCTTCATGGCGGGGGAGTCCGCGTACACTCCATCCACACACGCCGTACCAATATGGCGCGTGTTGCATTGCACATACCTACCTGCGAGCGTGTTACTCGGACTCTCCCCCTGATGATTTCTTGCAATTGCAACATTTCTGTTTCAGAACATGTTGGTCAGTATCTTTGATATGTATCAAATAAAAAGTGGTGAGGTTGATTCTTGAACTCTTTGGTTTTCGTGAAAAAGTGCCGAGTTGATAGCCCCCACTGTATACACACGGCGTTCTTACACTGATGGATAGCACGCCCTGCCCACGTGTGGGTGGGTTTGTTTAAATCTACGTTCAATCCCATAAGCTCTTGCGCGCACTAGATATCGAAAAGGCTTATTGTATTGCTCTTTTTGCATTGGTCTGAAATTACAATCCATTCAAAATTAGTTTTAAACAATTATCCCAGTATTTGTCAAGCATTTTCCTTGACCATAACTTCTAAAGACTACATCATTGAGAAAGAATCACTCGTCAATCACTTCATTTCCGTACCAAAAGATAAAGGTCAGTGGTGATTTCATAATAAAAACTTACTTAGAGCGTTTTTCTACTGCAGGCATTGACATTAAACGCCTTTGGCAATGCACGAGGCAAAACTTTTGGCTGTTTTTACCACACAAATTTCTTTGCACACTATGTGTGGCAGTTGAAATCGGCCGACTGCATGTAGAAACGGACATTGCGAGCATCAACAAAAACCTTGGAGGCGGGGCATTAGATGTGCACTAGTGACCTCATTGCCAGTCCATAATGTGTATATTGTTGTATTATCTGCCATAACACTGATTTGACTTTAACCTTCCCTAACCTTCTAAATCATCCAAATTTTGTCATAGGATTTTAGCATATTTTGGTCGAAAATTACAACTCAAAATGCAAATATAAGGAATTGTAATATTCTACTTTCGTACAGCTGAAAGTATTGTTTCATTAACTTGTCAGACATTAATTTTAGACGGAATTTTTAAAGAGACCCACAATGGACAGCAAAAACATATCTGACAAAATTCAGTTTTCTGTGGTTAGTAGTACGATACAGGTACAAAAATATGTATGTCCTAGAACAATTTCAAAATAATAGATTTTGACGCTATTATCCAGCGAAAACCTTTTTTTAAAGAAAAAAAAAAATTGTCACATGATGGCCTTGATTTACACCTGATGAATTATGGATTCTTGATGTCTGTTCACAGACAAGTTTGGGTGTGCACAAAATGAAATACTGTAATTTTTGTCGGTGCCAATCTGTGGGAAATATGGTCAAAGTTGTGGGAGTTCATAAAAACTAGAACAGGAAAAAAAAAAATCTCTATACAAAGTTGAAAGATTCATCTTCTTTTTTACGGGATACTGAGTATTTCAGTCATAGGAGAATGAATGAACAAAAGCTCCGTCATGTTTTTTTTTGTATGCCATGGATTCAGGTCAACTTTCAAGCTCTATTTAACGCCCTATTTTCTATTAAACCAAGGCCCTCCAGGGGTTTTCCCCCCACATGAAAACTAGAAACAGTTTCCCCTTACATCATGACACTTCCGGAGTTGACGTTTTAAAAATACAAGGCTTCACAGAGAGTGATTACCTTCAGCATATGAACAGTACATGTACTGTTCATATGCTGACAATAAACGTGTTCTTCTAAATGCAAGTGTGACATTTTACAACTTTTTTTGAAAGATTTATTAAAATTTTAGTTTGAATTGATTAAGTACAGGTTCTTTAAAGTGGGTAAAACCACTTTTATCTCAGTAAAATGTCCAGAAAAAAGTGCAAACTGAGCTTCATCATAAGTGGCATTGTGCATTGGAGAGCGCAAACGTCAGTTCCTCCCCACGCCCACCCAAGATGCCCCCTTTCCAAATTACAAACTTAATATCAGGAAACGGTTTCAGGGGAAGAGGCTTGCATGCCAGGAAAAATGATTTCCTTTTTGTCGGGAAAAAACAGCCAAATGTTAATTGGATGTCAAAATCTAATTACTTTCTCAGCCGAATTGGCAAGTGCTACCCAATCAATTTTACTTGGCAGTTTGGGAGTGACTTTTGAGGTTTCAAAAGGCATTGGAGCTATTCTACAAATAATTCTATTCCAGGGCCCTTTAAACATAGCATGGCTCCAGATTGGTAGTCCCCGTTTTGAGTAAAAATACCAAATCCATGTTTACCTTTTATCAGCGTCATTTGTGGTGAAAACACGGGCAGTATGTAGATGAATGATGTAACTTGCGTCGGTGTGCATCAATGTCAATTGGGAACCACTCGGTTTTTAATTCTTTTTTGAGAACTAGGCAGTAATGATTAGAATGTAAAGATTTAATTATTAGACATAAAAACAATTTAAAAACTGGCTACATTGCTCTAGAATAGCTCTGTTTTTCCATACCAACACTTTTTTAAACATTATTATTATCATGTTAAGTAAGGTTGTTTTTTTGCCCTTACCCGACGTATTTATTAACACTGTATACTCAGTGCTTTCCCGAGACACTATGAAAAACTTCATAGCGTGCTCGGGTGGGACTCGAACCCACGACCTCCTGCATACATGGCAGACATCTTAACCACTCGACCACCGAGCTAGCCGGTGTTGAATGGCTCGGTGGTCGAGTGGTTAAGACGTCTGCCATGTATGCAGGAGGTCGTGGGTTCGAGTCCCACCCGAGCACGCTATGAAGTTTTTCATAGTGTCTCGGGAAAGCACTGAGTATACAGTGTTAATAAATACGTCGGGTAAGGGCAAAAAAAAACAACCTTACTTAACATCCAATTTCCCCGACGCAAGTCCAAATCAAATTCTGACTAATTGCAATCCCCGTTGCGAAATGATTCGAACCGGCCATTCAACACCGGCTAGCTCGGTGGTCGAGTGGTTAAGACGTCTGCCATGTATGCAGGAGGTCGTGGGTTCGAGTCCCACCCGAGCACGCTATGAAGTTTTTCATAGTGTCTCGGGAAAGCACTGAGTATACAGTGTTAATAAATACGTCGGGTAAGGGCAAAAAAACAACCTTACTTAACATCCAATTTCCCCGACGCAAGTCCAAATCAAATTCTGACTAATTGCAATCCCCGTTGCGAAATGATTCGAACCGGCCATTCAACACCGGCTAGCTCGGTGGTCGAGTGGTTAAGACGTCTGCCATGTATGCAGGAGGTCGTGGGTTCGAGTCCCACCCGAGCACGCTATGAAGTTTTTCATAGTGTCTCGGAGTATACAGTGTTAATAAATACGTCGGGTAAGGGCAAAAAAACAACCTTACCGTAATTTTCGGAATATAAGCCGCGGCTTATACGTTGATTTTGCCAAAAAAAACGTTCACGGCGGCTTATAAACCGGGCGGCTTATACGCCGAGCTCTAAAGATAAAAATCATTATATGCTCATGTACATTATGTAATGTGGTTCCTGAAATAATTCTATCAATCTTTTATGGGAATTTTTTTTGGTAAAAAAACGATGTTGAAGGCCGTCGCACGCGCACGAAAAGGTGTGCAATTTTCCCAGGTGCAGAGTGTACCGATCTTCGTTGTGACCCATACATCGATGTGACACTGCACAAGAAAGTGCAGGCAACCAGTTCGCCATCGGACCATGCCATCGGTCGTGAGTACTCGTCCAACGCCAAACAAATCGTTTGGTGCGTCTGTTCCTTCCGTGTTTTCTTCAATTCTTTACTTTTAGTCGGCGTTGTTTTAAAATCCAAAGAGTTCTGTGTTTGTCATTGTCTGTGGAAATGTGTGTTTTAGATGGAAAATCATTCAAGTAATTTTAATTAACGATGTTTTTCCAACAATGTACAGTCACTTTGCCCAACTTGAGCCCCTTCGCCCAAAAGCCATTTCGCCCAAGCGGCATACGTGTACGTACGTCCGCAGGCTAGGCAAAGGCTAGACTGGTTCCCTTGTCCACATATTTACTTGACCAGTCTAGGCAAAGGCAGGCAAACGGTCCCCTATTTTAATAAGCCTTTTCGGTATCTCGCGCGCGGTGCATGCACGTGGCGAGGTCAAAGGTAAATTAGGAACACGACGCCCCCATAGTTCATTCACCGCCATTGATACAATGGGGGTGAATGAACTATAGCGGCGTCGTGCAAAAAAATATGGGGCGGACGCAAATGCGAGAAATCATCGGGAATACCCGGTACCAAGCAAAAGACGATATATCTATGTAGCATTCTTTTTCCGCTGAATTACAAATATTAATATCAATCACCCAATCCCCATGAAGCCCCTTTATGTCGGTTGCAATCAACATAGAATGATCTATTGAGATAACCGAATTCGGGAAAAAGAAGGCATAGCGTTTGCACAGCCTTGGTATACTCCGCTCAAGACGCCCATTGATGACCATCGGCTTCAGTTTTTTGCCGCTGGCCGTGCAGGCAAGAACCACCGTGAAGCTGGTTTTCTTATTTATAAACTCTTTTTGCAAAAATGGAGATGCCCCATGAACCGTCCAATTATTGCTGCAGTTTCGGTCTAAACCCCCGTCCATCTGGTCCAGTACAATGTATAATTCTTTGTCACTGTCCTTTGCGTTTTTAGTTTAATCGTGATGGACCCAAACGCATGACAAATGCAATGTAGTGGCAGTACAATACGAAAGCAATCAAACATAAAACGTTTGGCATATTTTATTTTGGCCGGTGAGATCAAAATCGCCAAGTCACCATGTGCATTAAAAATAACCAATCGCGGTGCGCGTAATGGAGAGACTCGGCCGGCTATTATCGTACACTGCATAGCATATGCGTCGGGCCCGGGCGAAAGCAGTGTACAATTTGTACACGTGGGCTGCGTTCCACTCATGCGAACGTTGGCAACGTTCGCCTCTGGTTACAGTGCTCTTTGATCTTGTGCATATGCCTACAAGCTGGGTATTTGGCGAACGTTGCGAACGTTTAACAATGCCTGCGCGTATTTGGAACGAAGCCCTGCTTTCACTTACCGTGTTTGTGCAGTGGCCTACCAGCCTGGTGCATGCACTGCATGCCGTGCGGCCGCCGTCGGAGAATCCAGCGAATATCTTGATGGCTTGTGGCCTTCGTGATCGATGTCTTCTATATACTCTCCTTTATTTTTTGGAGATTTCTCATTATGCACATTCCAAGGCATTTTTAAAATATGTCAAGTTACATGTACTTTATCTATTTACAAAACTTTGAGTGCATTGCACCTTGCAATAACTTATTATAAACATGTAACGCCTTTTCCGATAAAGCCACTTCTTGATTTCAATAAGGTTTTCTCTTGAGTGTGCTGTCATCAAAACAACCTGGACCACAAAGCTCTCTCTGTCGCGCCGACAGAGAGTGTGACAACTGCAGTGCCTGGTCGCACGCACGTGGCCCGCGATGAGGCACTTACGGCGGCAGTTCTTTGTGATCGATCTGTGGCCGACAAAATGGTGCGGCTAATAAGCCGGGCGGCTTATAAGCCGACGGTGAATCTTGTTTCTGGAATTTTCGGGCGTCGCGGCTTATACCCCGGGCGGCTTATATTCCGAAAATTACGGTACTTAACATCCAATTTCCCTGACGCAAGTCCAAATCAAATTCTGACTAATTGCAATCCCCGTTGCGAAATGATTCGAACCGGCCATTCAACACCGGCTACCTCGGTGGACGAGTGGTTAAGACGTCTGCCATGTATGCAGGAGGTCGTGGGTTCGAGTCCCACCCGAGCACGCTATGAAGTTTTTCATAGTGTCTCGGGAAAGCACTGAGTATACAGTGTTAATAAATACGTCGGGTAAGGGCAAAAAAAAACAACCTTACTTAACATCCAATTTCCCCGACGCAAGTCCAAATCAAATTCTGACTAATTGCAATCCCCGTTGCGAAATGATTCGAACCGGCCATTCAACACCGGCTAGCTCGGTGGTCGAGTGGTTAAGACGTCTGCCATGTATGCAGGAGGTCGTGGGTTCGAGTCCCACCCGAGCACGCTATGAAGTTTTTCATAGTGTCTCGGGAAAGCACTGAGTATACAGTGTTAATAAATACGTCGGGTAAGGGCAAAAAAACAACCTTACTTAACATCCAATTTCCCCGACGCAAGTCCAAATCAAATTCTGACTAATTGCAATCCCCGTTGCGAAATGATTCGAACCGGCCATTCAACACCGGCTAGCTCGGTGGTCGAGTGGTTAAGACGTCTGCCATGTATGCAGGAGGTCGTGGGTTCGAGTCCCACCCGAGCACGCTATGAAGTTTTTTTCATAGTGTCTCGGGAAAGCACTGAGTATACAGTGTTAATAAATACGTCGGGTAAGGGCAAAAAAACAACCTTACTTAACATCCAATTTCCCCGACGCAAGTCCAAATCAAATTCTGATTATTATTATCATTACTTTCTGGTACTGAAACCAAGGGGATTCCTAAAAGTGCCCATTGCACTGTCGCTCGCAAGCGTGAGGAAACCCTGGCATGAGGAGAAGACAATGAATTTAGAAACGGCCAGAGACACCGTGAAATCCCCTTGCTCTTTACGATAGAATGCTCTGGGATCTTTTAAAGTGCATTACCTAACCCACTGGACCAACGGCTTTACGTGCCTTGCTCAAGGGCACAGGTACCCCAGCCGGGTATCGAACCCGCAACCCCAAGTTTTTCACCCCAGTATTACGAGTCAGTGACCCAAACCACTCGGCCATGTTATCCCACATAGTTTGCTTCGAAAGATATATTGTTAACGAGCAACAAAAGAAATTAAATCTTGAAAATTTCTTTTGTAATAAAGTTGGCATCAAAATACAATGTATTCATGAGACTGCACAAAGCTTCTGTGTGCTGAAAATTCCCACTCTCAGATTGACTGCATTTTCCAATCAAAAAGTGGAAAAAATGTTTGCATTTCTTTTTTTGCTTCGCCTTGGTATATTTTGTGGTTTTAGCTTTCAAAGTCAATTTCCTAAAATTCCAACCAAAAGCTACATTCCTTTAAAATGACAAAATATCCTGGTTTGTTGATTCATGTTTCTTACCAATTATATTTCTATTAAATTCAAACATTTGTCATATTTCGGTAAACCATCCATAGTTTCCCTATTTCTTCCTGTTCGGAGAAGCAGTCGCGGATATTTCAAGCCTGCAGGCATTGGCTTTTCAACCTTTCATGTCTTTGATCAATTTGCATTGTCAGCCCTTCTATTCTTCATTCTTTCATTTTTCACAAGGGGACAAATCCATTACACTCTTTTGGTGCCTTTCAAGTTTACAATTTATGGTCGACTGAAAGAAACCCCAACTATCGATCACTTTTTTTGGTACAGGATAAAAACTAAACATCAAAATTGGAAAGGAAAGTTAATACCACCATCAATGGATTTTGCTTGCTTTTTTTTTCCCCTTTGTGGGGCCGAAATGACCAGAGACAATTAAAAATCCACTTACAGTATCCAAAACAGAAGAAATATTAGTACATGTATGGCCGTACAGGTAACAGTGGGATTCACATTGTTGGCCCTATTCTGTTCTCACAGCTGTATTATGTGGGGGGAAAAAAGGAAAAACACCACAGGCAAATGGCCACAAGCCAAGGTATTCACCAAAAACAATTCCGCCAAAAATTGTTAAGACTCTAGTTATGCAAAACATGAAGAATGTGATGTCGCTTATATATAGTTCGTATCCGGAATCTGTGCAGAGTTTTTGTTCATTTTTGCAGAATTGCTAGTTTTATAATTTGAACACAGTACATGTACTGCAGTCGATTTCACGAAACACTGCGCAACTGTTTGGAAAAATTTACGTGCAAAAAGGCTCCGTGTGAACCCAGCCTCACATCCTATTTTCTTATCATGATGTCATTGGTCCTTTGCAAAGAGGAAATTGGTCCACCTTTTGGGCAAAATACCCCCTCCCCATTTAAACAACCAGCCTAAGGGACTGTGTATTCGTACTTTCCCTGCATGCTTGTGGTAAGGTGGAGGAAGGGGGAAGTAATGATCTGCTAAACTGTAATGGATCGGCCCTTGGAAATTGCCTCTCATGATCGATGGCCCATGTCAGGAAATATTATTTTATCAGCAGGATGTCGGTGTCTGGTTGTGGGTGGACACTGGACAAACATTATCGAAGTGTGGCTCGAAAACTAGGGCAGTGTATGGTCAGACACGGTTCTGACCTAAAACTAAAATGGTCTGATTCAGTTTATGTAGGACCACTGAAGAGGAATATTCTTTAGAGACTGTTTTTGATATATTTTCACGTTCAATCATAGACCCCGTTTTTATTAGGGAAATTGTTTCATTCAGCAAAGATTAGTTAATCATCATTAGTTAAAGGCCCAGTGGATCATTTGCAATGACCCCAAAAAGTAATCAACGAGTTTACAGGGGAAAAGTTCTGAAAGTAAAGATTGAATTAATAGCAACTACCCAATGAAAGGTTTCCACTCAAAATGATATAATTTTACCAGAAAATAATCTGTAAAGATGAAATTATTTAGATCATTTGCAAATGATTTACTTATTTTTGGTTCGCATCTACGCGGTCCAAAATGCATGGGCGCTGTGTACTGCTTGTGCGTGTTCCAACGCGATGCATTTTTATGGATCGCGCGCACACGCAGTATATGATGTGCGCCACAGAGTGTATGACGCAAGCCACATAGTACCCGATCAACTGAGAACGAATATTTGAAACATCCCGCAAAACGCATATGGATTTTCCTTTTTTTTTAACGTGGTACATTTGACAAAGCTGAAATTTCTTCGGATGAGTTTTTTGATGTCTTTTTTTTGATTTATGATGGTTTTATTCGCAGAATCGCTCAAAAACAGATCATATACAGGGCCTTTAATGAAGTGTGCGTTCACATCTCACTTGACATAGATCGAACAAAAAGTAGTACCATTCACATTAGGTAACTGCCAATGAAGATTAATTTAAAAGGGGGACATCACGATGGCCTAGTCGAGTGCTCTTTGTGGTTTTCGAGTTGTGCATAAAAAAAATACTTGATGATATAATGATATGGATTTATATCGCGCACTTATCCGGGGAAATCCCCGATCAAGGCGCCTACATTATCACCCTGATCATAGGGCTCCATTAAATCACTCCATATACCATCTCAGCTCCCTGGGGAGTATACAGCCCCGGCTGCCTTAGGCGCCCAACTAATCAAACATTAACCTTCGCTACCCGCTCAGGTACCCATTTTGCTCCTGGGTGGAGAGAAGCAATGCGTGGAAGAGTACCTTGCCCAAGGGTACACGCATCATGGATGGACCGGACCGGGATTCGAACCCACTACCTTTGGAACTAACCCAGGTTTTGAATACGATCCACTAGACCGCTCCGCCACAGTACACGACTTGCCAGCCACTTCACACTCCGTGCATGTGCGATCAGACCTGCAAAATCCCTTCGTTGAATGAGGCTATTTTGTTTCATTAAACTAAAGATCCTAATCTTCTGCATGCAGACTAGCTCAAAACATGCAAGGCGCCAAATTTGGAAACAAACAATTCGGTGATTCCTGTGATAAGGTCTGCCCATTTCATTGTGCAATTATTTTTGTCGAACAACCGATGGAATTTTTAAAAACATTTTACAGTAAAAAGTTATTTTATGTAATGATGCATGTTTTTAGAATACCTGGAATGATCTTAATCTGCTGGGTGTGACAGCCAACATGCCACAAACCAGATGAATAATGAGTACATAACTGAAATCAGACAATATCCTAATCCACTTTAGGTGCTTGGTACATAGCGGTACCTCTATTCTTGGAATAGGGCCTGCAATCTCACGTGGTAGTATACAAATATGGACTGCAATGAGGGGCATGGTTAAGATTATAGGCACAAGTTGATCTTGAAAGCCATGACTATGCCCAGAGGTGAAGCCTAGGGCTTGTAATAAAATTAATCTTAGGGGTTCATCTCATTGTTACTGTGCATCGTGCAAGAGTACAGTAGGTGATTTGTTGATCAATTGTCACATCATTTGAATATGTAAATCTGACCCCTAACATGGCCAGCAGTGCAAATGGTCTATTACATGTGAGTGAGTTTTGGGTTTAGCGCCGTGCCGGCATCAGTGGCCATATTCACGGCGGGAATATGTAAATATATAAAACAATAGGTAGTAATCAACAATAATCATGTGAATTGTGGAGCAAGTACAAACTTGGAGTCGGAAGAAACAATTATCACGTTGGAAAAGAATAAGAGACATTTCAAAAGGATTGAAGAACCATTGTATAGAAGTATTACGGTAGACTGATTCTTGGCAGTTTTCCAGGAGAATCCCATGGGAGGCAGGCTATGGAGGATCCCCCAGACACACGGCACCCTGTCTAAATGGGTCCCGCAAGGCCGGCCGTTTCCCTTGCAGTTTAAGGGCCCGGGCCCCGCCGGTATTTTTACAGGTCCGCTAACCTCCGGGTGATGAGGGGACAATGGCACCGAGTGTCTGGTCAATCCTCCACGACCCGTCCTCCAGGATTAATAGGGCTCCCTGTTTAACTGCCCAGTTAATTCAAATATATGAATTGTGCGAATAATGTATTATGTCTGGATTTACTTTGTGAAACTCATCCCAAGGGCAGAGCAACATCTTGTCTCACCAGGGTGAGCAAACCCTGGGGATATGAGTCTCAAACCATACAAAAGAAAGTGAATAAACTATACTCTCCAACAAAAGAAACTGTGCATGATAAAAATTGCTGTATTTTTTCAGCCATGGCAGATAACTCGCTGGAATAAACTGTTAATGAAAGTCCATGAAATCTTTCAAATGGTTAACCGAACTTGAAATGTACAAAATGTGTTCTTCGTGTTCTCAGAGGTTGCTGAAAACTGACTTGCCAATATTGAAGTCACAAAGTCAGTATCGAGTGTGTCCCCCTTGTGCATTAATCACATGCACTGTGCATCTTCGCCTCATGGAGCCAATGACACGCGCATGAAAGAGAATATTGACTTTTGGGTAGTCCTTTTATACGGCTTGCTAACGAGACCTGAACTTTATGGAATTCTGTTACATAACAACCTGTAGGACCCCTATTGTAAAATCAACACCCAGGCATGCCTAAGTCCTGCACTGTGCCATGAGCAGGTTTTGAGTGCATAACCTTTTTCTAACAATGTCAGAGAATATTGTCTGTGAATTTGGTGTTTATTTTCCACCTTCTTGAAAAAATACAGCAATTTTTACCATGCACAGTTTCTTTTGTTGGAGAGTATATGTTTGTATGTAATTTGGGAAGCTCATCCCAAGGGCAGAATAACATTCTATTACATGTACCTACGTACATCTGCTAAATAAATGCATGCAAAAAAATGCATGCATCTGTTAAATACCGTTTTCTGCTTTTACCCACAGGTAGTTTGAACTGTGCTGCATTTACAGCAGGAATCCTTGAAGCTATTCTTAGTGGATGTAGCTTTGTAAGTTTACGACTTTGATTCGTCTTTATATTCCGAGCAACAAAAGAAATGCAAGCTGTAGCCGAGATATGCATTTTAGAAATCGGCCGTTTTCCCACGAAATATTTTTTTGTAACTGAATAGAAGAGAGCTCGAAAAATGTGATGCAGTATGAAGCGCCCCCCAGTGACAGATTGTGCCAGCGAAGAATTCTTCAAGTCTGATCAGTCTTAGTTCAACGAATTGTCGTGTTTTGCGCTACAAGCTTTGTCACGAAAGTTTAAATGCACAAGAGTCTGTAGCACACGTGAGGGCGCGCAACGTTTTTGTCTATGTGTAATAGCACACATTTACGCCTGGGGCCAATTTCATAGAGCTGGTTAAGCATGAAAAATTGCTTAAGCATGAAAAACTTTGCTTGATAACATTAGGTTACCAGCAAAAATTTCATGAGATTGTCATGGTAATGAAACAGTCATCTTACACTGGTCATACACTACTTCTATCACATGAGGATTTCACTGGTAACATTCCCTACTCAGCAAGAGTTTTCTGTGCTTAAGCAAATATTTGTGCTTAAACACCTCTATGAAATTAGCCCCTGGAATGATGGCGGCTCCCATCAAATCAGTGTTGAATTCTATACTTAATTTTACACACGTCAACAATATCGCGTTAGTCAAAATCAAACACCATGTAGGTCATTCTCCTCAAGAATTCTGTACAATGATCGGTTTTCCCAATAAATCTTTTAAACAGTAGAAAACACGTCGATCGTATATATTTTTTACATTTTGTACGGTGCACTTGTCATTGAAATATCAGAGATTTGACATGTCATACCGCACTAACAGTGGAATAACTACAAGAGGGTGGGTTCACGAACCAACCGGGGTAGGGTTATCCGACCAAGTGCGACTCTTATCTGTGAGCGGTCATTGGCATAATACAACGATCAATCGGTTTATGGTATTGTGAACTGCACGTTGTTCAAAAGAATGACGTATACATTACATTCTCTTGTACATTTTTTTTCAGCCACTTTTCTTGTCCTATTTCATGCTCACTTCTCAATGTGTGTCTTTCTCATTTCAGCCTGCCAAGGTAACAGCTCACTGGCACAAAGGAACGACATTTATGATCAAGTTTGAGGATTCGGTGCTTGCGAGAGACAAGGCGTTAGAACAACGGTAGCACAGTACAGTTAGTGTCAGACATTAACATATACTAACTCTGTACTTCAGACATTAGTGATGAGGTTTCAGTCGCACACGGTTAGGCAGTGAATTTTGTGTCATCGATATGCAGTGTTTCAAGTCCGAGTCACTTGTTCACCAAATTAATGAAACTGAATCTGCTATAGTTTCGTTCACACAATATGAAATGATGACGTGCTCGTGTGTGCTCCTTGCCGGCCTGGAGTCACGAAAATAGTGACTCCAGTCCTACAACACTGTCGATATGTACGTACTTGTGGCATTGTCACAAATACCCAAAGTGTAGTTTTGTTGTGAACACTAGTAATAGCAACGCTTCTATACCTTGGTTAAAAACGGATCGCAAAGAATAAAAATTGTGGGGTTTAACTAAACATAGTTGTAATCACTAACTGTGCACGTTGAAACCGTACTATTGTTATGACCATGTTTATGTTGGACTTTTGTGGTAAAACTGGCAGATTCTTGTTAGTTTAAATCCAGGGTATTTTTTCCTTAGGCGCGAGGTCAAAATACAAACGGTTTGTAAACGGTTCAAGTTAATACCTCTTTAAACTGTTTGTCTGTGGGCAGAAAACTGTTTGTTCAGCGAACACGGGTGGGTTGAACACTGCCAATTATCTACCGTTTGGCGAGACCAGCTGAACCGTATGCTTGCTCACTGAAAACCTTGCAACGGTGTATCGTTTATGTACCGTTTACTGTTTCGACCTCGCGCCTTATACATTGAACAAAGATTTTAATAAAATTACCTCCTTGAATCAACAGATCATCTAATTTTAAGATATACTTCCCACTTGCACTTCTGTCGGAAATGTTGCATTTCTGAGATAAATAAATGATAAAATTACTGCATAAAGTAATGCACAAAATTACGGCGTGAGCGGTTTGTGCGTAAGCTCGACAACAGAGGGCGCTGCGCGTGAATGGTCATCTTGTACACTAACTGAGAAGAAAATGTCATTTTTCTACAGAAAAGCAATATTTGTGACAAGTGCAGGTAGGAAGTTTATTTTAAAATTAGATTATCTGTTGATTCCAGGAGGTAATTTCATTCAAATCTTTGTTCAATGTATAGGGAAAAAATACCAAATCCGGTATACAAGATTTGCAAATGTTAAAAAGCAAAATAAAAAAAATAAAAATTGTTAAGTTCCAAGAAAAAAAACTAAAATTAATTTGAGTTCATTGTGTTATGAAAAAATAAAAGAATTATTGCGTCTGTCCATATGGTGTTAAATAAATGTAATTTTGCCCATACACGACACGGTATATGCACTATACAAAGTATGTTTCCCGAGAACACGCTAATAACTCATAGCGTGCTTGGGTGGGACTCAAACCGGCGACCACCTGCATACTAGGCAGACGTCCTAACCACTCGACCATGCCGATGGCAAATGGCGAGTTCAATGTTCACTGTTTGGCAATAAATCTTAACCAATTTACAATGAAAAACAATCACAATCCAAATTTACCTACAAATATATCTTTAAATTCAGATTCTCCAATACAATCCTTAAAAAAAATAAAATAAGTAAACTTACTTTTGCTGAGCTTCTCCGAGGTGTCAACTGATGAACATAAGAAATGTCCATGCCTACATGTACTGACTAGTGAATGTCTACAAGAATGTGTCGCATTCAAATTAAAGTGCACACAGAAAAACTAAAATGATAGCGCCCTCAAGCAGTTCACCAAATGATATAGCGCCCTCTACCAACCAAAATTAAATAAGGAAAGAATTGAGAAGTTGATTGTGGCTTCAGACCTTGCGCAAAAACATGTATATGAGACTGACATTTTTAAAAGTATTTCCTCACAATCTTAAAATTTTCTCACTCCTAAATTTAGATTTTTCCATCAAATCTGTACTTACCGATGCTTGACGAGTCATTTTAAAGAACAACATTTCTGATCAACTCTTACTGACATTTTCCTGCAAAAGCATTTATTTTCTCTAAAAATAAAAGAAATAACTACTAACAGAATTAGGTCCAATGTGAATGAAATTGACAAATAAATTGGTCAAATTATTCATGAAGAGCAATCGGCTGATAAATTTTAGACCAAACAAATCATGGCTGACAAGTCCTTAGGGATTAAAAGTAGGTTTGGCAAGTCTTAAACATATGTTTAAAACCGGCTAGGGGCCTGGACGCTGATAAATGGCCCCCGCCGCCAGGCGAAGGCCATTATCAGTGTCCAGGACCCTCGCCGGTTTTAAACGGATTATTTAAGACTGGCCAAACCTACTTTGAATCCCATTCATACATGTAAATTTATACCTTTTTGTGTAAATCGGTAAAACTCACCAAAATTTGCATGTCTTTTTGCAATGTTTTGCACTCACTTTTTCCTTCATCGCATTGTTCGTTCAAACTGCTAGCTGTGCGTCAAGTTGTTTGTTTGATAGCGCGCCTTTACGCGTAATGCGTTGTATGCCATGCACATGACCGGGTAGATTTTGTCACAGTGCACATTTTGCTTTCGGGAACGTGCAGTTTCTGTGTGCGTGTACGTGTTCCATATGTGCTGACTAGGACGCGGGCACAAACGCGAGCCAGTCTTTATCATCTGTTTAAGACTGACCACGTGATGTGCTCTCAGCCAATAGGGATGCGTAAACTGTCTAAGGTATTTATGAATTATGTATAAAAGCAGCTAATAAAAGCTTGTGTAAAAATAAGTGATTATTAGTAAAAGATGGGCTGAAGGCCCCACATGAATTTCCTGAGACTCTCTAGCTATTGACCCCCTTCAAACACGTGCAAATACGCCATTTTGGGAGTCAAATAATGCTGAGTCATTGTGGAAGCGCTGTGTGTGTCTCTGGTGGGTGTAACGCGGTTTAATTCACCAATAGGAGCCTTAGCATTGCGCGTTACGCACGCTATGGACACGCGCACGCACATTGCTTCCACAACGACGCGGTATATTTGACTCCCAAAATGACGTCATTGGCACGAGCTCAAAAAACTATACCGAGCAACAAAAGAAATGTAAAATTTGAAAATTTGTTTTGTAATTAAGTTGACATCAAAATATTCACCACAGCTTATTTACTGCATAAAGCTTCTGTGTGCTGAAATTCCCACTCTCAGATTGACTGCTTCTTCAATAAAAAATTGCAGAAAATGTTGTGTTTCTTTCTTTGCTCAGTATATGTCCTACCCTGACTATGGCGTATGGCCCAAATACAAAATTCTAAAAAAAAAAAAACTAGCTCTAAAATTTTAACCCCTCTGAACACTAGTTCCATAAATCCCAAAGCGTCAGTTTCCGAGAAATAAAAAAAATCTGACCTTCATTTAAACCATGGAGGAAGGAAATTCCTCCACGCTCATCTTAAGTTGTGGTTCATGTTTTGTTGTTCGCTTCAAAATTCCAGTATTACGCAGATCGTTTGTTTAGTACTTTAATTTCACTTCCCTGAATGATCTTCAACTCAGCAAAATTGTTGCGGCGTCCGTCGACAAAAGTCTCGATGACCTTGATCCTCTCCAAGAGGAAAGGATCCACGTTGTACGGGTTCTCGGACAGAACCACCAGGTCAGCTTTCTTGCCCACCTTGATGCTGCCGACCTTTTGGTCCAGGTGGAGCTGCCAGGCCGCGTTGACGGTGTAGGACTTTAGAGCCTCATGGATGGACACGCGGTACTCAGGGCCGTAGGGTGTGGTGGGGTCGTCTCGGTGGCAGCGAGTTACCGCGGTCTTCATGTTGAGGAAAGGGCTCGGGTTCCCAGGAAAAGTTGGATGATCCTAAATCAAACAAACTCAACTTGTGTGTATTTCAACCAAACTTAATGAAAGCAAATAGTCATTCTACAAGGTTACTAATTTGATATCCTGTAGTTTGCAAGTCTTAGAATCTGTTCACATTAGGGGATTGCTTTATTCGCCGAAGTTTTGTTATTCATCATTAGTTAATGAAGTGTGCGTAGTTAATGAAGTGTGCAGATTTAACGAAGAATGAAAGAAGAACAGTGCTGTCCATAAAGATCGACTGAGGCTGCGGGATGCCACGATAACTTGGCTGCGTATGTACGCCCAGCATCAAGCATTTAAACTAGCCAAGACTTCTGCATCGGTATAGCGGAGGACTTGTTAACACGTTTAGGGGAAATTCACTTGTTACTGCTTTTAACATCTACACTCGCTGTAACTGACGAGGGAAATGGGCAAAACAGTTTATAACGAAGCAACATTAGGGTGTACAATGACGGTGCATCAACATAACAACCATACTTTACGACGCATGGTTAATGAGTTTATTTGTTTTCCTCTATACTTCAACTAAAAATAAACCCTCACCTACAGACAGCAATGTTTGAAATAATCTCGGCGTTAACTGGTTAAGAGGGGCACGTCAAAGAACAAAGCTTTCCAGATGCTTGACAAACATGTGTCAGCAAGCCTGCCAAATTGATTTGAAAATGGGAGTGTGCACATGTCGAATGAAGTTAATTGATTGCTTTCCGGTGACTTCACGCCTTCCATCCACCATTTTGGTTTCCATATTTTAATGACGCACGTGGCTCGAGTGATAACCGGCAAAAAGAGCAAGAAAAGCAAATTGGTTGCACTTACCTCCGTTGCTTAACCTTGCTTTATGTTGTTGCGCCATGGCTGTTGTATCGATAAAGATTAAAACGTATTTCTTCAGGCTAAAAATCACGATCAAGTAGAAGCACTGTCGTGTTTACAAGCCGAGTACATGCTCAATATTTTGAACGTATCGCAGCGCGCGCGTGCGCCATCTCCGAAAGAAAATACGCTGGTGAGTATTTTTTACCCGGGTTCATGTGCGTCTATTGGCGCGTGCGTGATCGTTGACCACCAAACATTCCCGGATGTTCTACGTCACGGAAAGCAATCAATTTGCTTTATCACATTAGAAAATCTCTTTGAAACACCAGCATCTGATAACTACCTGGTGTATGGTCCAAGTCACGTTGCTTTTGGTTGCCGCTGAGAGTGGGGTCCAGCGGTTGACTCGGTCTCCAAAGATGTCGTTTATGTAAGTTAGAGCATAGAAGCGGAGATGGTCCACGAAAAACGACGGGGCGAGGTTAAGTTTGCCAGCACGAGCGATCTGGTCTACAGTCATCAGTCCAAGATGCTCCATGCGGTGACGGTTGTCAAAGCCAGGATACTTGCTCTGAACCTTGCATTAATTAAAAGAAAAATAAACTCTCCAAAAACAGAAATGTAATTTTCTTAAAATTTAAATTCCTGACCAGAACAGAGGTTTGTTGAACACAGTGAACAAGGTATTGATCAAACAATCACGTTTGAGTGATTATCTCCAGGTCCAATTACTGTTTGAACAAAGGGATTCCCACAGATGAAATGACATTTCCTGGGGAGAATACCATAGTTAAAGGCAGTATACATGATTGGTAATCTCGAAAATCAAAAATTTTCACAGATTTACGCCTAACTTACACAATATAAACATGATGACCGTAGAAAACTTCCCCTGAAATGGTTTTGTCTGAAGTGCTATAGTCTTTGAAAAATGAGTAAAACAATTAGTTTTCGTCTCATGAGACGAAAATTCAATTCACCCCAAAACCATTTCGCCCAAACCACTTCGCCCGAGTGCCATTTCGCCCCAAATCACTTCGTACATGCCGACTGAATTTCCCGAGGTGGGAATTTAAAGGTTTATATCTATCTATCTATCTATTTGAACCAAACCATACCTTCTCATACGCGTTCAGGACTTGACCGATGGCTCTTTCCCCGTGAGCATGTACCGACATCTGCTTCCCTTGAACATGAAACCTCCTGATTGTATCCAAGAGAGCCTTGTTGCCGTAGTTGAGATGTCCGTAGTTGGGTGCCTTGGGGAAGCCCAGGTTCTCAGTCAGCGGTGTATTTAGGTACGGTTCACGGACAGCCATGGAGCCTGCATGCGGAGATCCGTCAGCTATCAGCTTTATCCCAGCTTCCCACAGTCTGGAGCTGAAGTTGCCGATACCCTCCGGGAGGTCTGTCGCTAGAGTAGGGTCGTCGTCTTCCAGTGCATTTATTACCCTGTACAGACCTAAAGAAAAAATTGAAGAGCTTCATCGCAAAACGTTGTATATGGGTAATTCCCAAAATTAGGGGTCCAAGATGTTTGGTGTCCCAGTTACGTACGACACTCTCTGCTTCAAAAATCACCACTTATGACCACAAATTCTCAGTAATGGACTGTGGCCTGTGATTATATGGGGCAGCATCATTTTCTTCAATATTTTATTTTTCTGATTCCTCAAAAATATTCAAAACAAAAGACCATAAAGGCTTATAATTTGTTCCATGGTATTGGATAGGAGTTTGGTGTCCCGGGTTACCTACGCCAATGAAAATTGGCTGTAGAATGAGTTTGCATTAACCTTGGTGCCATATCTACACACAAACATTAAATTTGAGTGGCATTTGTTCAAATGAAAATAATTATTTTCTGAAAAAATCTGAAACTGCAATTCTGAAACTGCAATCGTGAAGCTGAAATTGTGAGCGCAAAGCCCGAAGCCCTAACGGTGTGGGGTCCGGGGCCCGCTTAAGTTGCACTGACATCTTGATGAATTAATATCCCCAGTTGGTGCATTTTATGGCTTCGAGAATGGAATTTTGTACTGAATGCTGGCTTGCACAAGTACCACACTGTAGACAAAAAGCAGAAAATAAAATAGGGGAAATATGTCGGGAGTAAAAAAGCTGAAATTAAATTTCACACCCCTGACTTGACATGTTTAGGACCACCTATTCATACTTAGTAATTGGGGCAAGCTGGTCAGGGGTTTGGGTCCTATGATACTCGTATCTTAAGTGATCTCTGGGAGGGGTGGTTATCTCATTGAACAGTTTATCCATCTGTAGGGATTGTTAGGCTCGCATAATAGCCAATGTTGTAAAGACTCGGACTCAGATTTTCACTGATTTGACTTGAGACTCAAAGGCAGTATTTGACTTGACTTGGGACTCGAGCAGAGGGAGACTCGGGTTTTTATTTGTTTTCTTTTTGAGGCCGAATTGTATTTCAGCACTACAAAAACCTAAGACTAAGCTTTGTTTAAACATGGAGCATCGGCCACAATCAAAAATACCCTACACAAATGCAAGTTTCAGCGTTTAGACCCATTTTGAAATTAGCTTGAACAAATTTACTGTCGTGACTATTTGACTTGACCAACACGCCCGACTTGACTTGGCATTGGTGTCCAATGACTCGACTTGACTTGGGACTCAAAGGCAATCTGACTTGACCAGGTATCAGTGGTTAGTAGACACTTTTGGACTAACTCGCGAAACCTGTTTGACCAAGTCTCAGTGGCTATAGTTGACACTTTTGGACTAACTCGCGAAACCTGTTTGACCAGGGCCCTTTTCCAAATCTCGACTCCGTCTTCATGCTCCAGGCTCAGGCTCCAGGCTCCGGTTCCAACCGCCTCCGGCTTCACTTTAGCAAAGTCAAACCAAAAACCATTTGGAACAGTATAGTCGGTCCTTGTAGGCCTACCACTCTATTTCACCCGCTTTTTCTAAGCGCTAGCAGACGAGTTTTGTCGGCGGCAAAGTTTAGCAAACCTGCAAAAGTTCACGAAGTTTTTGTTGCTGTCACGTGATTTTCCAGTTCATGACGTCATGAAGCCGGCCGAAGTCACCTCTTTAGTCGACTTCGTTTTGGAGCCTCATTTGGGCCAAAACGAAGCCTCAAAATGAAGCCTGAAGCCGAGCCGAAGTTTGGTATGCGGCTTCGAGATGGCGGAATGGAGACGAAGCCGGAGACGGAGCCGAAGCCGAAATTTGGAAAAAGGCCATTGTCTCAGTGGCTAGTTGACACTTTTGGACTAACTCGCAAAACCTGTTTGACCAAGTCTCAGTAGCTAGTTGACACTTTTGGACTTACATCGCGAAACCTGTTTGACCTGGGCTGCGTTCCAAACACGCGAACGTTGCCAATGTTCGCCACTGGTTACAGTACTTTTGTGCACTCGTCTATGAAAAGCCGGGTACCAGTTCTTGGCGAACGATAAAAACGTTTGCAATGTTCGCGTGTTTGGAACGCAGCCCAGGTCTCAGTGGTTAGTCAACACTTTTGGACTAACTCGCGAAACCTGTTTGACCAAGTCTCAGTCATAGCTAATCCCAATCAGTGAGGAACAACTGCAATACCGTGTTTCGAGACCACCAGTTGGCTTCATACATTGGCAGAGCGTCTGAACGTTAAGAAGAAGGTCCGCGGTTCGAATCCCTGGTGGAGCCAAGTTGTTTTTCACTGCATCCAGATTTCCAAAACTCATGCACATTTGTCCACATTTGTATCAGATTACCAGAAAGTCTCCTCACTCACCGATTCGGAGAGGAAAGCTTTCAGCACTACCCAATTGCTTCATCAGTGCATCCTGATCCGGCCGTGGTTCATAAACCATGTCGGTCACTGTGGTGAGTCCAGCAGAGGCGAAGATCCTGAACTGTTCCCTCAAAGCGCTGACGATCGACAACGGGTCTTGCTGTGCAGAAGCTGTGCTTATTACGGCCATGATAGTAGATATCTCCAGCAACTGGCCTGTAGGATTGCCCTCGGAATCACGTACAATCATTCCGCCAACGGGATCAGGAGTGTTCTTGGTGTACTGTCAGAAATGGTTCATAATAAAACAAAATTAACATGATGTCCATATGTGACATGCTCTGAAAATGAGTCGCTTCACACACAGCCTGGGCCGAGTTGACTTGCGACTATAACTAGAATTCAGTGACATATCCAGGCTCATTAAAATACAAGCACTCAATGGAAATTCCTGGCGGTACTCAGATACCGCCTGAAATTTCGGGGGGGGGGGGGTGTTTGGGGGAGGAAGGGGGGAGGAAGGGGGGGTTGGGGGGAGGGGCGTTTACTGTGTATGCCAGTATGAACCCATGTGCATTTTGCAGGATGGTGGGTTTTGCCTTCAAAAGTGGGACCATGTGGATGAGTCCATGCATGGAGGAGCAAATAGGCACACACCTCCCCTCCCCCTTCAGAATGCATGCTCCCACAATAGGCCCTCTCCTGTTTTCTTTTCTAAATAAAGAGCTTTATATCGTATAAATATTGCAGAGAGTGAGACTTTGGGAATCGGAAATGCTGTGACGATATCCTTTGAATAGTTACCCGCGCCATTTTTGTAAGCATGTTCAAATTTTGCAGGTTCAAAAGCGGGCATGCACGCCTGCAATAGGGGGTGAGGATATTTTGGGTATTTTTTTTGTTTATGTCCCAACTCGAATTTAAGGAAAATTATTATTGGAATCGATAGCTTGGACGATTCTGGAATACCTTTTCCATTGGCATTTCCGTCGCAAATGTTGCGTTTCCATGAAAATTCTGTGTTTTTGTCGGCGCCCGCCTCCATACAAAAGTGTGTGAAACTGCTGCCGGCCGAGCAGTGTGTGAAGCGAGCGAAGAAAGAGGGCGTGCGCGTGATGATCCGTTTGGTTTCTGGCCGGCCGCTTTGCGTGCAATGATATGCAATATTTTTCCCGTGATTTTTCTCTAAAACTAAGCCTTTGCGACGGAAATGCATGTAAGTATTCCTATTCTAAAATCGTCCAAGCTATCGATTCCAATAATAATTTTCCTTAAATTCGAGTTGGGACATAAACAAAACAAAAACCATATTTTGTATCTGTCCGCAATAGGGGGCCTATTTCATTTAGTGAGAATGCACAGGGGTTATAGTTCAGTAGAGAGTGACCCCCTGGGACTTCATGCCAAGAATTACAACTTGGAACGTCACAAAGTTGCTCACTTGACGTCGTATAGTACAAGAAGCAACCAGAACTAAAAACTCACATTAAGAGCCTCAAGGCTTGGATGGTTTACCCAGGCCACGTGACCGCTCTGACCAATCACAGCGACTGGAAGAGTCGAGGAAAAAGTCTCATCCAGAAAATCAGCACTTAGAGTTGGGAGATCAGGGATGAGCTCTGGGTCCCAGCCGAAAAACATAGCCCAGAGCTTGTTTGCAGGGTCTTCCGTCAGTTGATTGATAGTCTCTAACATCTTGGTTTTCACCTCGTCGTAAGACCTGTTGAGCAGGAAAACGAAATGAAGAGAGTTTAACCTGCTCAAAGCCCTGATATTTTGGACTTCACATCCTAAACAGGCGCGGATCCAGAGGGGGGTGGGGGGTTTGGGGGTCAAAACCCCTCCCTGCTCCGACACCAACAAATATACAATGTAATGCATTTTTTGTGTGTCCGCCTGTCCGAAACAAGCTGACAACAAATTCTGACGGGCAAAACCCCTCCCTGGTGGCAAAACCCCCTCCTGGAAAAATTCCTGGATCCACCCCTGTAAGATGTTCATGATCTAAGATCAAGGAATAGCCACATTCTGTGACCAGAACTTGGCCCGAGCCCTGTCTTGAGGAACCTCTCGCGAAAACTACTGAAAACCTGTGTTTTTGAGTACTGAAACAATTGAGCTGGCATAACACAACAAGACACGGTTGTATCACAGTTTTGCAAGTGAAATTAAAGGCACAGGCTCGTCAGCAATGCGCGCCCGCCAAATTCGTGCTCGAAACAAGCAGCTCCATGCCTTTGCTATGGAGCTGCGTATTGCGTGGCACACATTTGGCGGGCGCGCATTGCTGACGAGCCTGTGCCTTTAATTATTTGGATAAACTTTGATTGCAATATTCTCAGAAAGGAGGCATCGTAAGATGCCCTACGTAATGCGTAATGGGTGAGTTACGCCATCTCAAACTGCGTACATCTCTTTTAAAAAAAAGGTTTTCAGTGGTTTTTGCGACAGGTTCCTTCAGACAGGGCTGGGGCCAAGTCCTAGAAGTACTTGGGCACATAATAGAGCTAGGCAAGGATATGAAATGATCTCAAAGAGGGGTGAAGTTATTGACACAGAAATAAGTCTTTGTATCCATCACCTGAAAAGTGAAGGTTTATGGGACTTGTTGTAGTTCGAAAATTTTATCTAACCAGTTCAAATGTGCTTTCCAGTGTTTGATTTAACTGATTCTAATGCTTTCTCTTTGGCTCGAGGATATTGGATTTTTTGGTACTACATACCTATAAATGTCTCCACCAATCGGAACGTTTTGACCTTTCAAGACAGCAGTCAGAAGGATATGCTGATGAGGATCGATGAAACCCGGCATCAGTGTCTGTTGGTTTAAGAAGATGACTTGGGTCTGGGACCCAGCATAACGGAAAGCATCGTCCATGGTCCCAACTGCTAGAATGGCGTCCCCTGAAATGGCTATGGCTTCTACTTTAGTGACATCCTCCTCCATTGTGATTATGTTTCCACCATATAAGATGAGGTCGGCCTTTAGTGCTTAAATGAAAGAAAGAAATTAAATAACTTCTTTTAAAGGTACATGTACACACAATAATTTGTTGATGGTCCTTGTGAAAAAAAGATTGTCAAAATGTACCGTAATTAACCACAAAAGCTTAAAATGAATAAAAACAGTCAATAGTCGAGTTATACGCTTTACCAGGTTCCTCGGACTTTGTGTCAAAATTTTATGTTCGACTTTTCAGAGTTATGTTTAACTTTTGTTTCATAACCTGAATAAATAGTCTCTTTTGTCAAAAAAATCAGAGCTGAATTTGATGCAGTACTGCAGTAATAAACTCCGTCAGGAATTAACTGTGTATCACACGGCCATACAGCTGGAAATAAAACTAACTCCAAGGACACGTGATTTATCCGAACCAGAATCTAGTTAAATCACGTGACCTCAAGTTTTTTTAAAAATGCTAAAAAACATCAAAATTTGATGGTTTCTTTTCAGGTTCTCTTCAGAATCATGTATGGGTCTATTTCGAGCCAAAAATAGCCCAACCATGTTTCCTTCCTCCATGGCCCAACAAAGCCAGTTTTCCCTTTAACCCATTAGTCCATAAAGCGCCCAAAACCGCCCTGCAGCTTTCTCCTCAAAGTGCCCCAAACCACCGAGTATTTTCTTCTATGTTCAACTCAGTGAAATTCAAATTTCTGCAAACACACCCTCAATTGATAGGCATGTACTCATAGCTTGACTCATACTTTTTCAATTGAAATCATTTGTTCAGTAAGCTAGGGTGGCTACTATTGGATAACATTGGTTATTGACCTTGACAAGGAACATTACTTAATTACCAAAAGCCTCTGAGTCTGAGGAGTAATAAGAAACACTAAGATGTTATAAATAGAAGTAGCCTACGATATGAGAACCAGCCAATGGACAACAAAGCATGAGCTATAAAGTCATTTTTAAGTTGTGGGGTATTCTGCACATACATGTAAATAGACCAGCAGACCTTTGACATGTACAGATTGGTTCTCGAATAGATGGCATTCCGCAATAAGCGATAGGATTAGGAACTGGATCATATGTCAAAGGTCTGCTGTACTAAAAAATACACGAGTATGCTAATTCAATTGTGTGCGCAAAACCCCGAACTGATCTATTCCGAGAGACAATGCCGGAAACTAGCGTCTGGGCTGAATTAACAATGTCTTTTTGCGCGTGATTGTGACGCAAGTGGTTTTGAGATAAAGAGGTGTTGAGGATCGAATTTGGAGTAAAAGAACACACTGAAAACGACAGAATCCCCCAAAAAGCTTACTCCACATCTTTTTTTTCCTGAAAGCGACGCACTTCACATTTGCACGCGAAAAGGCCAGGGGCCAATTTCATAAAGCAATTAAGCAAAAAAATTTGCTTAATCAAAAATTTGTTTGCTTTTTAAAAATGAGTCAATAGTCGAAATTACAAGTCAACTTGTGTTTTTCACAAGAATATCTGCTCTTCTTGCTAAAAACACAATTTGACGTAAAAGTTTGATTATTAACCCATTTTTATAAAGCAAACAAATAGTCGAAATTATAAGTCAACTTGTGTTTTTCACAAGAATATCTGCTCTTCTTGCTAAAAACACAATTTGACGTAAAAGTTTGATTATTAACCCATTTTTATAAAGCAAACAAATTTTTGCTTAAGCAAATTTTTTTGCTTAATTGCTTTATGAAATTGGCCCCTGGTGTGAATCGACCCTAGCTTACCATTTGAAGCACACTTGATCCCAGCATCCTCAGCATGACTGCAATCGTGAACCCCAATCCCGCCGTGCTGACACCTCGTCAAGTTATGCTCAGTCCCTTCACACCCGACATCGTCCAGGTGAATTGCTCCATTTCCCCGCCCGAAGCTGTCTCCGTTGGTTGCTGCTGTGGCGTCTGGGAAGCCCAGCTGTCGGCATGCCACTCTAGCATCGTCAATGTCCCAGTCGTCGTCACAAATCGTTCCCCAACCGCCGTTGATGAGGACCTCTAGACGACCCTCACGATGGGTTTTGCCACCAACAAGACGAAGTCCAGCTACATGGGAGAATTTAAATGGAAAGTTTCTCATTTTGAAGCTTTAAAAAGTCATGTTCTCCGCTACCACAACTTCTCTATTAAATCAGGGCAAGCCCATGCCTATAACGTTATAGACCATCATGATTCATTCAGTCAAAATAGCTTATAGTTTGACTCAACTTTGAGGAAAGACCTTGAAACGATAAAATTCTTGTTTTCTAAAGTTAGGATTCAGAATAACAGTTACTGATTTAGATAGAGTATGTGTACCTACATGAAATATCAGCCACCTAGGCCTAGATGCAGTAATACTAACAGAAAACATTAAACATCTATGCATGGTTTTGTTGTCTGCCTGCAGACATGCAGCTTTAAAAAAAAAAAACACTTTTAGAACTTTGGCAATTTCTCCCACAAAGTTACGATTTACATTACAATTGAAAATTAACACTTTTAGTCCCTTTTTTATCCTCATCAACTTGTGAAGTAAAAATGTTGTGAATGATGCATATTGGTGATTTAAGTTACACAAATCCCGTTTCAATTTTGCTCACAGGGTGCTCGACACCGTACACCGGCATCACTGCAGTTGTCGCTGTCCACTTCGCTGTGCCGACAATCAAAGACTGATCGTTCATCTTCTCGACACTTCAGCCGATTCTGGGAGACCTCCTGGCTATCTGAACCAGCTTGACTGGGAGGCAGCACTTCCTCGGCTCCTACAAAGCCCAGCTCTCGGCAGATGACATCGGCGTCCTGTTTGTCCCACTCATTGTCGCAGATGGTTCCCCAGCCTCCATCGAAGAAAACTTCAACTCGGCCCTCGTGTGGACGCAAGCCGTTTACTAATCGAACTTGGTGGTAAAACAGAAAGAAAGGGGTTTTCCACTGAGTTCGGCTCTAGCTCTCGAATTATTATTTATATTATAAAGACCCCGTTCTATTGGGGAAAATAAATCGCTTCGTTCGACAAAGATTAGCTAATCATCGTTAATTAAACGTGTGTGCACATCTCATCAAAGATCGAACGAAGCAACTGCATATCAAACGTGTCAAATCGTTTCGTCAAGTGAAGACCGGTAGTGAAAGACGGTGTACACATGTTTTTGAAAAAGTTTAACTGGTTTCAACTTGCGCGATTGTGTTCGGCCTTCAAGCGATATCTTCATTGAATCAAGCTAGTTTGCTTCATCGGACCGTAAGCGATTATAATCTTTGTGGAATGAAGAGCCATGATGCATCATATAAGAAAAGCCTACTAAGCCCCGAGGAAGGTACATCGCACCGAAAGCTTGGCTTCATTTTTTTCTCGGTGAGCACTGTTTGAATTTTTGATTTCCACTTTTAAGAAAATGTTTGTCAAAACCCCTCTTTGCTCCGACACCAAAAAATATAATGTAATGCCATCGCGCTTTTGTTTCTGTCTTCACCTGCTCTTCGCCAATGGGATTGCGTAAAATGTGGGATACTTATGAATATATTTTTGATTGGATAAAGCAATATTTAGGCTACAAATAAATTTATTATCGAATTACCCGCTGGAGCGCAGACAACTCCTGCGTCTTCGCGATGGTCGCAGTCGTGGACCTTGGCGTGCTTACACCTTGTTAATTGGTGTTCCCTTCCGAAGCACATGACGTCATCCAGGTGAATTGGCCCTGTGCCAGGGCCATATGACGCACCACGAGTCGCTTCCACTGCATCCGGGTAGCCAAGCTGCCTGCAAGCCACTTGGGCGTCCAAGACGTCCCAATGATCGTCACAGACCGTGCCCCATCTGCCGTTAATCAGGACCTCCAGGCGGCCTTCATTCGGCGTTGGCCCATCGACGAGGCGGAGTTGAGCTGTACGCGGAACAACCAATCACACACTATCAGTTACATCGTATTATTGGGTTTCACTTGGCTTGACAGCGGTTGCTATCCGCCATTACTGTGGCACACCAAAGCGAACAATAATTTAACACTGATAATTTAATGTTGACGCATATTTTCGCAAATGTTGTGCAAGAAAAAAAATTGGCATGACTTTTAAATTTGGATAGACTGTTTGAAACTGGCATACCGTGCTTTTGTTGGCAAGTTTTAAAACATTTTGAGACTTGTTTTTCAGGGTTGATGGCAAAATTGTCAGTATTGAATTATTTTTCGCTTTGGCGTGCCATAGTGTGGACACAGTAATGGCGGATATAGCAACCGTCAAGCCAAGTGAAACCCAAGAATATGCTGGGGACCTGTATATGCCAGGGACCTGTTTTCACGATCATAACCCAGAAACATGTCTCTGCATGATGTTGGGTTCAACCAATGGCCGGCTTTGGTCGTCGGCAACAGAAGCCGTTCATTGGTTGAACCAGTAATTATGTCAGAAACGTTTAATTGGTTATGGTCGCGAGAACAGACTACGGAAGCGAAAGTCGCATGCAGGCGCACGCAACACAGTTTTCAGCGATAATAGGGGCGTTCGAGATGCTTACACCGGGTAACACCAACTTACACCGGAGCGTTCATTTAGCCATCACGTGATACACGAGTCTGCCCCGGTGGCAGCCACTACTGCCCGAGCTCGCGGCTGGGTCTCTGGTGTAATGACGTCATCTAGTAACCGCGAGTAGTAAAACATGGCGGACAGTTTGGAATCGCGACGTGAGTGCGAAGAAAAACACAGATTTAGACCTATGACACAAAATAAAAGGGAATAGGGCTGTAAATACGTTTTGCTTTATCAGTAGATGTCTGTTGGCATTGACAAAGTTTATTGCGGTACTTTAGGGCAACTGTTTTTGCGTAGCGCCGGCTTCATTTTTCATCGTGAGTCAAACGATAACAGCATTTATAAAGCTCCACCCGGCAACAACCTTTGACATGTGTTCCCAGAAACCCCGTGTCGTTCGTTTTGCATCTTCTGGAGGCTTCCCCCGGTGTAAACCCCGTGTTACCCGGTGTAAGCATCTCGAACGCCCCTAATGTGAACGCCGCTTAAAGGCACAGACTCGTCAATGCGCGCGTGAGGCCAAATTCGTGCCACGAAATACGCAGCTCCATAGTAAAGGCATTGAGCTGCATATTTCGTGGCACGAATTTGGCCTCACGCGCGCATTGACGATCCTCTCTCCTTAATTTGTTCCTTCAAATCTCATTGTAGCGCTCTTCAAGGGACCGAACTTATCGAAGCTTTATATCCAGAGAGCGCGTGCACACACAATGAACAACGACCGGGACTTATAAAAAGGAGCTTTATATCAGGGAGTGTTTGGACATTTTACCACTGTACTGGAGATGACCCCGCATGAGTTTTTAAATAATATTATGCAAGCTGAACGAGAACACCTCACGGAGAAAAGTTGTAAAGACCTTGGAAAACAGTGAAAGTCAAAGTGCGCTTCCATTCAATATACAGGGGAAAAAAGAGACTCGGGGTGCAGTGCAACTATATATACACTGGATGAAGCAACGATGTCTAAAATGCACTGTAACGACTATTGCACAAAATTTGTCACAAATGGGAATCGAACCAGGGACATTCATAACAGAAGTCTATCACTTTAACCACTACACCAAACGACCTCGCTGCAAGCGATGAGTTCAACCCTAACCCTAACCCCTTACCCCTAGCATAGTCTTTTCTCAAGACGTTCTCATATAGTCTGTAATAACAACGAATAATGCTCCAGGACCATTATTGTATGCCAGAACCTCATACATGTCGTCTAAAATTCAAGCCACCGTCCGCCATTGTACCCAACTAAATACAACATATGCAGCACAATATATGGCAGGGTATCCATCCTACCATTATTCCCCTATCGTGGCTCAAACATTCAAGGAATTGGTGCGTTAACAAAAGGGAAGAGTGTGTTGAGAAATAGGGGCGTTAGGGGGGGGGGAGTCCCTTCGCCACATATCATGCTGGGTATAAAATACAATGCCTTGCCTAGACTGGTCATATAGTGTCTTCACTAGTCTACATCATGGTCTACATGTGTTAAGTGGAATGCAAGCGATCGCATGGATCAGGGAGCAGTCTAGGTCAAGCATTGTTCGTGGGGTACAATGGCGGCCGGTGCATGGCATCGATTATCGTATAGCCAACTGCTATTGTATACTTCATCCAATGTGTATATTTATTTTATTTATTTATTTATTCACCACATCCAACAGCGGAAGGACCGCCACTTACAGGAAAGGGATCAATTAACATAGATATTCGAATAACTATCAACTTCTAAGTTGAATTAGAAACGGCCAGAGACACCGGGGAATCCCTCCCCTTGCTCTTCACGAAAGAATGCTCTGGGATCTTAAAAGTGCGTTACCTAACACATATGGATGGTGCAGTGCATAGTAACCTAGATTTAAGAACACGACAAGAATGGGAAGACGTTTTTATCACTTAAATATCTCGCTTGAATTAGACATTTAAACTTACCTTGAAGAAGATCAAATGTTAAAACGAAGACAAGAACGCACAGCTCAAGTTTCACCATTTCAAAATGGGGAATTATGCAGGTGGTCAAGAACTGGTCAAATGTAATTCGTCGCTTTTGAGCACATACAGTCATGTATGCTACATGTACATATTGTAGTGCCTGATACTATAGTCTACTTTGATAATCGTCAACTTTGAAAGAGCGAAGTCTGTTTTATCTGAATACAAGCAAGTATTCACGCATGCACTGACTGTTTGATTTAAACACCAGAATATGAATTCCAGGTTTTCCAGTACAGGAATCGGGATGTCAAGGATGAGCCTTTTGACCGAGGAACAACCTTACAACTAAAGTTTCATAGGAAATGAAGCCGGCCCGCTGTCCTCGTATCACGGAAACGTACGAGGGTCAGAGGGCGTCTTTGTCCTATATATGACCTATATAGAACCGCGTTGGCACCAGCTATAGTAAGCAAAATGGTGTGCTTGACCAGTCCTGATGTAGGCCTACTCTGGGGCCAATTTCATAAAGCTGTTTATAGCAGGAAAAAAATTGCTGAATCCAACATTCGTTTGCTTTGTAAAAATGGGTTTTTCAGTCAAAATTTTATACGATGTGTATTACAGTACGTGTTGTAGTCGAGTCACCAATATCGAGTCCGAGTCTCGAGTCACTAGCCTCGAGTCCGAGTCTATAGTCTTAAGTCATTAGCCCCGAGTTACAAGACACTCTCCTCGAGTCCGAGTCCGAGCCACGAGTCACTTGTTCGTCAAAAGAAAACTGAATCTGCTATAGTTTCGTACACACAATATGTGAAATTATGACGTACTCGTGCGCTCATATCCTTGCCGGCCTGGTGGGACGGTGTACATATTCACGCATCAAACTGTTTTTCCCCCTACGAATCCTGCATTAAGCATGCGAATATATATCTTAATTTTTTGTTTTAAATATGACTCGTAAGTCACGAGTCATCATAGTCGAGTCCGAGTACGAGTACGAGTCATTGTCCAATGTGACTCAAGTCGAGTTTAAGTTACGAATATTGTGACTTGAGTCGGACTCGAGTCCGAGTCCTGCTATGGACTCGAGTCCGACAACACTGCAGTTGGCTATACGAGAATTGGAGCCATGCGCCGAGCGCCATTGTACCCCACGAACAATACTTGGCCTAGACTGCCGCCATGCGGTTCATGCGATCGCTTGCATTCCACTTAACACATGTAGACCATGATGTAATGTGGTACATGTACATGTCATGCTTCTTAATTTTAAAGACCATTTGGGGTGTGTTAATTAGGTACTGATTTTTGTGCAGCCTTCTGAGCTTTACCCGCGGTGCTTATGGTAATGCAAAAGGCGTCGCAGGGGTCCCGCAGCGAAATTCAGTGCGGGCCTCAACCAATCAATGATGAGCTCTCATCGTGATTCCCCAGACCAGGGCTGCGTTCCAAATGCGCAAACGTTGGCAACGTTGGCCAATAATTCGAGTGGAACGTATACTAAACTATACACTGTATTTTACTGTAATCTCATACAGTAATTTACTGCACTTACAGCACGGGCGGTCTACGTTTTTCCGGGGCACAATTTATAAATTGCCATTTTAAAAGAAGGCGACCGTGCGATATTTACGTCAAAGTCATCAGTTAAAATCGTTCCCGTGCCTTACCCCGTTTGTTGTGTTGCGTGCAACCTATTAAACTATAGACCTACTTAGGGTAATAACATATTTCATATTGACTGCGAAGTGGCTTTAGCTGTTACTGGAATCAGACAGTGGTTAGTTCCCGGGCAGTGAGAACGTCTCTATCTTCGCTCTGGCAGCGCGTTACGTTTAGCGATCGAGTGCTATCGTCCGATTGCCGCAAAAATCATGGAAGAATTAACTCTAGTGATTCTGTTTGCTGCTGCATTCTATTACCAAGGTAGGCGCTATAGACCCATGTTAAAATATGATCATACTTTGTAATTAATAATTAATTTGAAATAAATAAAAACAAACGCGGACCAAAACGTGGTAACCATAATGGGCATGTAAACATAAGAAACCTACATATAGGGCTTAGTCCTATGTGGTCCTATACATGTGACCCACGTGACATCTAAATGACGTCATTACTTTGTCAGCCAATGGTCGATTAGCGTATGACGCAATGCATTCTTGCGTAATACTTTAATGAGTGCAAGTCGAAAAGTGCTTTAGCATGTCTTTGTCGCTTCTGATTTCCATTTTGCAAATTTAGTTTCCTGACTTTTTACAACAACCTTAAAAAAGTGTGCTCAGATTTTTCCAGAAAATGGATTTCGTTTTGTAAAAAACCTAAAATATTATCCAAAAGAAAACATGAAATTTGCAATCTCCAATTTGGATGTGGAAGCAGAAAGGTTGGTGTAATCACTGCACTGCTTTACGGAATCGGATAAATTAGTTTACAAAACATCAGTGTTTTTTTTTTTACGATATCCTTATAAATATTCGGATTGAGAAAGCAAAATTTCAAAATGGTAATGAGAAAAATATGACAAATTACATGGTTTCAAAATCTCAACAAAGTGGGGAAAATGGGGGAAGCGCCTCAAAAATGGAATCTGGACACGCTAATTTAAAACACTTATACTGTGCTTTGTCCAGTTTCTGCGGCACGGGTGTGTTACCCGGGTCAAGAACCCAGCCCAATTCCTGGCAGTCTGCAATGGTCAGTCAATGAGAGGGACCTGCGTGAATGCTCGGAATACCGTGTGGGCGGGTTGAACACGAGAGCACACCCTAAGCCGTACGGGGTGATCATTGGTAACGATCAGCACTTGCAGACCCCTGACAATGAAGGTAACACATTTTCAAGTAGGGTGGTATATAATGTTACACGTAGATATTAATTCCCGTGATTTATTTCGTTTAAAGATATTTTGTTTGAGGAACGGGGGCCGAGACACAGGAGGAGCATCCTGAGACTTTATCGGGGGGGGTTGACAAACAAGTATTTTGCACAAAATAATAGGATTGTGGTATATGTACTATTTTACAGCACTTGCGACCGCGAGTCCTGCGTCAGCCTGTGCCACACTTACGAATAACCAATATTATCCCTCTACTGGGTATTTCAATTCATTAACCTCGGAGCGACTGGACTTCACAATCAGGACTACTGAAAAAGCGTATTTTGGTTTCTACGGAATGTCCGACAAATACCTGCATGTAATCGGTAAGGCTCTTAATATCCGTGTAACTTTAATACTATTTTATTCACATTAGGCCTTTTCCCACGGCACTTTAACCCCGAGATAACCCGGGTAACAGAAAAATGTAACCCCGAGATTACCCGGGTTAAGAGTTCGTTTCCCACGGCAAATCTCGGGGTTACGAATTACCCGGGTTATCTGGCCAAAAATGTCACTTAACCCGGGTAATTTCTAGCCCTGCTCGGGAGGTGGGTTAACCCACCAATCTCGGGGTTAACGGCGACCTTGAGACGATTCTCCGGGTTAACGTTTGTCGTGGGAAACGACGACAATAGCCTACCCGGGTAGGCTATTTAGCGAGTTAAATTCTTGCCGCAATAATGATTAAGTCAAAGGTTGCAAGTGCGCCCGCGCTTGAATGGCACTGTCAAACTGGTACTCTTCTGAAGGTAGTGTACAACAAAATACGCGTGGGGCCAGTGACAAAGCACACATCGATAAATATTATTAAACATGCGAAATATTAACAGCAAAATTGCCAGCGATGTTTCTGTGTCGTCCGCCTTACGGCTTATACAACTCTATGGTCTTCCGCCATGTTTGTGTGCGCGCGCGCAGCCTGATCAGTCGATCGATTTTCCACACGCAATGGTTTCTGGGTATTTGTGCTGATTGGTGTACCCGGGTACGTGCGCATGCAGAAATGCCGTGGGAAAAGGGTCGCTGTTGTACCCGTGTAAGAGACGACCCGGGTAAGTGCTTCTCCGGGTTAACGCTTGTCGTGTGAAAAGAAACTCCGGGTTAAATGTAACCCGGGTTATTTACCGCTACCCGGGTAGAAAAGTTACCCGGGTCGGAGGTGGGTAGTGGGAAAAGGCCTATTATCACGTAAATCTGTACACTATAGTATAAAAAGCGCACAAACACATTTTCATCCCAAAATCATGAATACAAATATCAACATACCCATCTTTGGGGCGCATAACAGCCGTACTTTAGTGATAGTGTATGCACAGTTATTGGTTAAACTTAATCAACCAATCATTCGGTGAATGTGCATATCTAATTATTGGTAAAAGTTAATTATCCAACGTTTGGGTGAATGTGCATGGCCAATTGTTGGTTAAATTAATTCATCCAAGGTTTAGGTGAATGTTTATGGCCAATGTTGATTAAATCCAATGTGATTGGTCGGCGGGTTCGGTTGATTGACATGTCGGGACTATGCATTGTTAGTTCCATTCAATCATCCATGGTTTGGGTAAGATTGCATAGCCAATTGTTGGATATTATTTTACCAACTGGTGTACTCCCCTCCCCAACTTGTCCCAATAATTTGGAACAAGGAAAAGCTAAACGTTGGGCATCTACTGACCAATGATTGGTGTTTTCACATTGTAATAAAGAACACTTTCGTATATTTTTTTCTTTAAATATGCACTAACGCCTATTCAATATCTATCAACACTACAATCCGTTCGTGGTGGAACAGCAGTGTACTTGGCATATGGGTCATTCCATGAAGTTGAGGAACAAAGTGTGACATTTCTTAATTTTAACAAAAATGGTCAATAAGGGAGCAATGAATCACCATTTGTATAACGATGTTGCATGATGTGGTGGCTTACACCGCATTTACACTCGAATCGGCAAAGGTGGATACAGATCCAGCATTTTTATTGCGACCACAAAACTGAACATTTGCCGCGTTTACACTACACCCCAAACCGCTTCAACTCGCTTCAGAAACCGCAAAAGTCACCACTAAATGTAACTGCAGCGCATGCGTGAGCTGTTAGATGTTGCTGCACTAGTGCCAGATTGGTCAATTAAATCTACTACACTGCGGGCACCGCCCCAAGGACACTCAAATTGCCGAATCTGTATTCGGGTAGCGTTTACACTACAAGCGACCTTGACGATTGCAGGGTTCAACCCCGCAATTGCGGGGTTCAACCCTACCCCAAAGGTGACTTGAAAAAGGCGAATCAGACCCGGGTCTGATCTGCCTTTTTCAATTCACCTTTTGCGTTTATACTTAGTGCCTACCTGGCTTCAACTCCCCTTTTTGGAAATTGCGGAGTTCGATTCGGCAAAGGCGAATCGAGTGTAAATGGGGTGTTACACTGTTTGGGGATAATTTGGGAGTCTTCAGTGATTTTGAATTATTTAACAAAGTGGTGGTTGTGGATGTAACTTGGAAACCAATACAGTTCAACTGCTTTCACTACAACTATACCAATTTTTTTCATGTTGAATTTGAAATAAACACACAGTTCTCAAACTAAACAATCCTTTTTAATTTTAATTTGGAGGATTCTATATAGATTATATTTCTGTGTGATTCAAGAAAATCTGCTAAAAAGCACCAAATGTCACACCTACATTTAAACAAAATTCTATTTAGTTGACATCTAAATTTAAATCGATGAGGATTTTGTTACAAGTAATGAATGTTTTAAATTTCTCTCATCCGACAGCTTGAATTTCTGAATATAGTATTGATTCATGGGGTTATCAAGGGCAAAACAAAAGTAAAAATGGTTGTGGATGTAACCATGGTAACACGGAAACCGTGTTCCTCAACTTCATGGAATGACCCTTTTCCATTTTCCTCATCATGCTTTAAGAAAACAGGCAAGAGCCTTTAATTGGAAGGTTTCTAACATTACCCCTTATGGGCGAAATACCTGATGTATTTCTGAGCACCCCATAGTTCACCTTTCTCATTTACAACGGGTGAAGGTTTAATTTGTTAAACTTGCGCTAATGCATTATCAATTGTCAGGTACGATTCGTCATTGTTTCGAGATTTGAGTTGACGCCGCGTTATTTACGATAATGCAGGTTTGAATTTTATTTTTGATGCTATAATGGGGCTTGCGTAATATTTTACGGTTAATATATTAAATTGTTATTGGCCAAATATGGAATAACCCCTTTCAAATTGAGTCACACTCGTGCCGTATAGCGCGCAGCGCGCTTTAAAAATTAACGGTTATGCTTTCCTAAAAATAAATGCATGACGTAATGCTTAGTGCTGTTTTAAACGCTCTAGGGCGGCTTTTGGGCTCGATCGGTCGATCTGCGCTAAATCTAGACTGGTCCACATATTCCACACTGTAGGAGAATATAGGGACAGGTAAAGCGCGCTTCATCTTGATCTGTGATTGGTCGTCTTTGCGCGTGCGCATTGTGTGTTATATATTTAAAAATTGGCGAAGCCCTTTGCTTTAGGCAATGTACTTTATTTACACTTATATATTCGACACGAATGGCCGGGTTACAAATGCCAATGCAAAATATGCGCACTTACTAAAAAATAAATAAATAATAATAACCACGTGACCGGGCAGAATTCTGCCCGGTAATGGCGGCCTTTACCGATCCCTATACTTTCGCAATAAGCGATGGGATCGGGAACCAATCTAGACTGGTTCCCGCTCCACATATTCCACATACAACGACTGAATATGAGGACCGACTACTGTCGTGTTTAAAATAGCACTTTAAGCATTACGTCATGCATTTATTTTTAGGAGCACATAACCGTTAATTTTCAAAGCGCGCTGCGCGCTATATGGCATGAGTGTACAACAATTTGAAAGGGGTTATTCCTTATTTGACCAATACAAATTTAATATATTAACCTTAAAATATTAGATATGCCCATTTTAATAGTCATGTAGGCTAGCATCAAAAAGAAAATTCAAACCTTGTCTGCATCACCCAGTGAGCTCCTACGGTTACCATAACTATAGCCACTGCGTAGTTTTAAATCCGTGGCATCACCATAAATACACACGCAGCAGCACGCGTACGTGACGTCAATTCAAATTCTCGAAACAATGACGAATTGTAATTGACGATTAACGGTAACGTCCGGACGTGCATTCGGGTAACTTCGGGAACCTTCGGAAAAAGGAGGAATCCCTCCCGTTTCAAAATGGCGAAATTGGGGGCTGCCGGACCTTAAATTCAGTCTAGTCAAAGAATTTTTGGTCCGGGTACCAGACTAGAACCAATCTACGCTAAATCGCGTCGCGCAATGGGTGGATCCATTCTGCTGAAAAGGTGAACCAGGATGTGTAAAAGTTGAACCGCGACGTTTGAAAAGTTGAACCGCGACGTTTGAAAAGTTGAACCGCGACGTTTGTCTGTCCGTTTTGGAACGAAATCCATAGGTGTAAGCATTGCACAGCCGCAACACTTTGCAGGTGCATGAGCTTGGTAGAATATTATGTGCACGACGTAGAGTCACTTTTTACAGTGCAACGGGTATAAATAGCCAAGTTTTTATAATGGTTTCGTCATTGGTGTTTTTTTTGACAGCTTTTTACACTCCGGAATATAAAATACGACTTTGGAATTTCGTTGCATCTACTAACGTGGGGAGTCCCAATGGGATTTTCAGACAAGGCGAGCGCATCTGGGTGGCCTATACCGACACCAACGAGTTACAGGTAGGAAAACACGGGCACGTCGAACCGCTGTTGCGTTTAGCTAACACCATGCCTAGTGCCGCCGCTTGGCGATATCACTTCTACATTTGGTACGGGGAGGCCATTCTTGATTTCTACACACCGTGTTACGATTAGAGATTCACACCGAGCCTTTTTGCACAGCCACGTTGAGGAAATTTAGAGTGAAACGACACACTGGAAACCACTGGAAACTTGTTGAAAAACCGTTTTAGTGATAGTGTGATTTTTAGTGCCCCATTTCACTCCAAAATCCGTCAACATTGCTTTTTATGGACGCGCGTCATTTTTACGGTGATACCTAAACGTACGTTGCCAACGTTAGCAACTAGTTGCAGTGTTTTAGCGCTCCTAGTGCAGTCGTCTATGGAAACCCTGGCCCCGCAGCTGTTGGCAAAACGTTAAAAACGTTGGCAATGTTCACGTACAGTACGTTAGTGGAACGCAGCACTTTGTCATTAAAGGCCCTGTAGATGATCTGTTTTTGAGCGATTCTGCGAATAAAAATATTATAAATCAAAAGAAAGACATCAACAAACTCATCCGAAGAAATTTCAGCTTTGTCAAATGTACCCCGTTTAAAAAAACCATGAAGATCCATATGCATTTTCCTGGTCTTGGCGGGGTGTTTCAAATATTCGTTCTCAGTTGATCGGGTACTATGTGGCTTGCGTCATGCACTCTGTGGCGCACATACTGCGTGTTCCATAAAAATGCATCGCATTTGAACACGCACGCGGAGTACACAGCGCCCATGCATTTTGGACCGCATAGATGCGAACCAAAAATAAGTAAATCGTTTGCAAATGATCTAAATAATTTCATCTTTACGGATTATTTTCTGGTAAAATTATATAATTTTGAGCGAAAACCTTTCAATGGATAGTTGCTATTAATTCACTCTTTACTTTCAGAACTTTTCCCCTGTAAACTCGTCGATTAATTTTTGGGGTCATTGCAAATGATCCACTGGGCCTCTAAACAAAAACCGCCTTGTTTTAATGGGATATTTATGAGACGCTTGCTGGCAGCAAACAAACCGTATAGGCCTATATAATACTGTCCACTGTGGTCCTGTCCCACTATGTCACATTGAGCATGCGCACTTTAGCTTGAACGTGATGTAACCACGGACGTATATATATATACGTCCGTAGATGTAACTAATGGAAAAAGAAAAAGGACCAACATAAAGTTATATAAAAAGCCTTTCTTATACAATGGCCCTTTTCCAAATCTCGACTTGGGCTCAAGCTCAGGCTCCAGCTTTATGTGGCCATACACCTTTTCGCAAATACTCCTGCACAAAAGACAGAACTGCAATGCAGCGGCGTACATTTTGTAGCTAGGGTTCTCTCCATAGAGGGGCGTATGGGGGCCTGGACGTGTCTGTGGGAGGGCGGCCGTGTAATACCAAAAAAATTCGCTTAGTCGATGCGAGCGCCGGAGCCGCTCAGCGGAGGTTTGTTTGCTGCCACCATGCGTTTCAAAAGTGTGTGAGTTGTGACCATGCATGGCCGGCCGTACACCTTGTGTCTTGTCCGTGATCCGATAACGATTGAGCATGTTGTGCAATCGCATCACAAGGTGTCGTCGGGTTTTGCGATGCGTTCCGATGGCGATGTGGTCATGATTTTGTCTAGGCCTATACTAGTCCGCCGCATGCGCGCAACGCAATCGCAGAATTTCGAGCATGCTCTAAATTTCAAGGTGTGTCTGTGCAATCCCAACGGAGTCGGAACGCAACGTGTGCGGCCGGCTTTAGATGCTTAACCGATGCATGTATGTTAACATGAAAATTTACATTGCTGAAGCGTATCCCTACAGTATGCATGTATACTGAAACGCAAAAGAAACTTACCACCTTTTAAACCTTTAAATATCAACATTAACACTGTGTGTATATTAAAGTGAACTTATTTGTGGACAATAGTGTCATTACTGTCAGACCAAATGGTATCTGAAGGTCACTTGAACCATGGAGGAAGGAAAGTCCTTCCTCCATGCTTGAACCTTCAATGGTCACTTCATGGCACAGCTGTTGAACAGCTGTTTTGACTGTCAGTGATTAGCCAAGGGTATGGGATGATTGTAATGAGCTGCACGTGATGTCTTAATGTTGGCTTTAAAAAAAAACAGTGCAAAATGGGCATTTCAAGCAACATGCCACGATTGTGGGGGGGTGGGGGGGGGGGGGGGGATCAACGGCAGTATGCGCCGACGATGCACTGCCTGTATCCAAATCAATGGTGGCCACACACGCTATTGAAAGGGACTGACATTGCAACCTCTTGATCTTCTGTTCTTTACTGTATAGAACAAACTGAGGAGATGGTGTATCTTGGTCAAACACTTGACATGTCATCAATAAAATGCCAATGTTTCAATTAGCAATTGTTGGTTTGTTTTATTTTTAACTGTTACAATTTCATTACATTTTAAACAAGTGGTAAGTTTCTTTGGATAAAATCTGTTGAAAAATGATAAAGTTATTCAAGATAAAAAATTTTGTTTTTACACGTATATAGTACGTTGCCAGCCGTGTTTGTAATCTCCCATGATGCATTGGGGAAGACGATTTATTTAACCTTTGTATGGGAGAAAGATGACCTCGGATTTAAATTCACGGCCCGACAACGGTTCTAAAGGAATGTGATGATTTTGTTTCGAATGATAAAGAGTTCCAATTTAAAGGTAATTCTTCGACATCCCCGGGAATGGGAATTTTTAAGCAAGGGCGTTGCTTGGCCTCCCACTGTGCGATTTTTGCCACGAATTTCCTACGAATTGGTACGATTATCGGAGACTGCCTATATATACACACAATCATACCCAATCGTAGGAAATTCGTGACAAGAATCGCAAAGTGGGAGGCCCGCTTTAGTGCTCGGCCTAATTTAAGTCGGTCGACTGTAAACATTAATTGCGATTGGTATAAACTATATAGCTCATAGTATTTAATCGTTTTATCCACATTGGTTTGAAAATGTGTTTCTTTTTTGACATCACTCGGTTACCGTAAGAAAAAATTGTGTAAAATGTTGTAGTTTTGTTCGCTGTAATATTTGCAAATGTTGTGTACGCAAACGTTAAGTGATTTTGACATTTGGTGCACGATGAGACCGAGTGACTGCGCCCCCCCCCCCTCCCCGCCCCCCTGCCATTGTTTCCCCATTGTGTGTCAAACATCCAAGGAATTTCCTTTTTTGTTTCGGGGGGAGTCGTGCGTTAACAAAAAGTGTGTGTTACCCTGTTTTTTGCCATCAGCAAAACCATGTGCATATGTTGAACCTGGGGAAGTTTATCAGGAAATTCGCAGGGTGAAAATACATAAAGATACATGTAGTATACCAGCACGTGTGCTGCGGGAGTTCGCGTATGAGATATCCTGAATACTTCTTTCGATTTTGCCAAAGTTCCTGCTCATTGAAAGTGCACTGAAGTTGCACCTATTCCGAAATAAAACATCCTACTATATTAAGGATCTATAAGGCCAATAGCTCTCTGCTGGTTTGCGAAAATTGCTGAAACGTTTATAGCCAAGTGGTTGATAGAAGATTTAAAAGGGAAGCTTGATGTAAGCCAGTTTGGAAACCAGCGTAAGCTGCCATTATTTGATCAAAATGCTTCATCAATGCATAGTTCCGAGTTTGCCTAGTTAGCCCCGTCCCCGTGGATACTGTTGCTATGGCTCACACGCTATCGTCAAAAATGGCGACACACTACGCACAAAGCAATGGGACTTTCAACGGAAAGCACAGATTCATTGAAGAAAACTCAAAGGCATTCATGTTTCAGGGTCGACAGTTATCTTAGAACACACAGAGTAAAGGGCCAGTAATACAGGGATGTCATATCATGACATACCTGCTTTCGTACCTTTGAACAACGAAACGACCAGCCTTGAAACCAAAAATTCAACCGGATCATCGCATACAACACTGTACAAATTGTCTGGGGCCGGCAGAACATATCGCGTGATCATGTTGTTGTGAGACAGTGCACTTTGACCTATGTCAGTGATATCTGCTAGCTCTGTTGTGATTGGTCGGCGGGTTCGATTGATTGACCGATTGTCGGAACTATGCATTGTATGTCAATGCAGATAATCCTAAATCATCTTCAACCATTGTATTAACAGATTTTTGGAAAGCTTTCGACCGAATACCGGTAGATCATTTACATTTTAATAAGTAAGGCCCGCTTCAAACGTCACGCTTATGCCATGTCGAATTAAATTTAACTTGATTTGTTTAATTCGACACGGCACAAGCACGACGTTTGAAGCTATTTGGCTCGGCATAATTAGTTCGACACGGCAGAAGATTTTAGCTCGACAGGGTCTGCCGTGCTAACTCAATTTAGTGCGGCACAAGCACGGCTTGGCTTCAAACGTCGTGCTTCTGCCGTGTCGAAGTTGGTCCGCAATTTTGTTCCGACTAGGAATGCGCATGCTCGCAGCGCGTATGTGAGTAAAGAAATAACCAACAAACAAGTGCATTCAAAATAATAAAATGGCGACGTACAATGGACAGAATGGAAAACGCACGTGCACAACGTCCATGACGTGCACAATACTCATCCGCCATGTTGGATGTATTTAAGCTCGACTGGGAGTTTGCAATTATGTTCGACGTTTGAAGCCACTGCCGTGCTAACGTCGTGTCAACGTCGTGCCAAGTTGAATTTAATTCGACACGGCATAAGCGCGACGTTTGAAGCGGGCCTAAGTTGACTGAATTTGATGTACGACCATGCATTGTGTCTTAGATCATGAACTTTCTTGAAGACCGCCAGCAACGTGTAAAGTATAGTGGTCATTTTTCTACATGGGAAACAATTCATATTGGGGTCCCTCAAGGTACCAAACTTGGCCCTATTTTGTTTCTTGTTATGATTAACGATGCATGTAAAGATGACCATATTCCATATTATAAATAATGTTGATGACTTAACTTTTGTTGAAAGCCGAAAATGTACACATCCATCTTGTATGCAGCAATCTTTAGTTGCCCGACAAAATTGGACAAATGCCAACCAATTGAAGCTTAAAGGGCCTGTGACATCCTAAACAACTTTGTGCCTAAGCTTTGCTTCATAATGACGGATTAGTTGACATACTATTGTTCGTTTGGATGTAAAATCAATAAAAGGTGGACTTTTCCAAATTTGAAGATTTCATTGCAATAGATCACAGACAGAGGGCGCTGTTTTGAGTGCATCACATAAGGAAGACAGAAGGGAAAAGTTAAGAAAAAACATAAGACTTCAAGTTGGACTTGTGGCAAATTGCTGCAGTTTCTACCCCCAGTTTTGTCATGGCTTACAGCAGGCAACATGTAAAACAAACTCAAACAGCCATGGATTACAAAAGTTTCAGGAAAATTGAGAAAAAAGTGGAATCTTTTGTGCACAGTTGAGTGTGATTTTCCAGTGTTTGCCTCTTGTGACATCGTGACCTTGGTCATGAATATGCATATTTGCATTAGCATAAAAACTAAAAACCTTTGTTTTAACCCCCAAAGCAAGCTCCAAATAGGATTTGTATGACTTTAACTGAGTAAAGTGGTTTTAAAGCATAGATTTCATTGATAAAAATTCTAAATAAGGGGCCCTTTAATGCAAATACGTGCTGTACCATGTACCATGACTATGTGCTGTACCATGACTGTTTAATTTGCTAAGAATACTGACCAAGTTGTTCCTTTGTTAATGGACAATACTCAACTTCAAAATGTGCAATTTGTTAAAGTGTTTGGCGTGATCATTCGAAAAGACCTAAAGTGGAAAAATCACTATATACTCAAATGAGAGTAAATATGCTCCGTTGTTTACGCTCATATAATCTCCCTGTTTGCGACCTTTTAGTTATTTATAAACTAGGTTACATCAGACCCGTTTTAGAATATTGTGTACCTGTTTTTAATGGTAGTCTTAACCAAGAACAAGTGTACAGGTTAGAATGTCTTCAGAAAAGGGTGTGTCAAATCATTCTTGGCAAGGACTATGTCCTTGCCAAGGACAATCAACTTCTGACTAATTGCAATCTCCGTTGCGAAATGATTCGAACCGGCCATTCAACACCGGCTAGCTCGGTGGTCGAGTGGTTAAGACGTCTGCCTTGTATGCAGGAGGTCGTGGGTTCGAGTCCCACCCGAGCACGCTATGAAGTTTTTTATAGTGTCTCGGGAAAGCACTGAGTATAGTGTTAATAATAATTACGTCGGGTAAGGGCAAAAACAACCTTACTTAACATTCAATTTCCCCGACGCAAGTCTAAATCAACTTCTGAAGGACTATGTCCGTTACGACAACGCCTTGCATTTATGTAACCTTGAAACACTCCAGAAAAGACGAAACAAAATTTGCAATGATTTCGCTCTCTCAATTAAATCTCACAATGTGTGGATTGGTTACCGCCTCAAAGAAAACATTCTTTTAATTTAAGATATACTTGATCAGTACAAAACAGTTTGCAAATAGTGCACTTCCGCAAATTGTCAACATTTTATGTTTTTTTTAATGTGTTCATCCTGATTCTTATGGGTATTTTTTTTTATACTGAAATAGTTTTTAAGATCATAATAATGTAACATGCATAATTCAGTTTTTGACTGCCAAGCATGTTTTAATAAATTTTATTTATTTACCACATCCAACAGCGGAGGGACCGCCAATTACAGGAATGGGAGCAAGTGTGGTTGAGTGCCTTGCTCAAGGGCACAGGTGCCTTGCACAACCCGTCACGGCCAGGAATCGAACCTACATTCTAGTACTAGCACAGGAACTTAAGTTCGACGCACTAGACCGCTCGGCCATAACACCCTACAGCATTAAAGCATTATTGAATTGAATTGAATAGGAAGTAGGGGCGGGGGGAGTTACTTGGTCTCATGTCTTACAGCATGCACATAGATTTTGAAGACTGACAGGCTAGACTTGGTTTCAAGTCTTTCAAATCGCTTTTTTTGTAGCGCTCATTGTGGTTTTGTGAAAAGTAGGGACTAGGAACAAATCTATTCCTGCTTCCGAGTACTAAGTGGATATTTGCTGGCAAACTAAGAGATAAGCACCTTTTCGCGGCCGAAAAACACGATTTTACGCGATCTTGGACTTGGAATCAAGTCTACCAATTACAGGCAGTTTTCGTATTCTTTGTTATGATTTCAGCATATTTTATGAAATGACATGTTAATAGCTTGGCACCAGTCGTGGCAGCTAGTCATATCTCGTGTTGTCATATTCTTCTTTCTTCTTCCTCGTGCAGGTAATACAAATTTTGATTTAGGCATATTCGTTTGAGCTCCAGGGCGAATAAGAATGAATTTACTTTACCCTTGTTATGTAAAGTGCAACGATTCAGTGGTCACGAATGATATAAATAGGCACTGGTGATATAAATAGGCACGAGTGACACGCGGTGCTTCATCACTTCACACTTGCACTCTACTGCTATACACACTGTAAAAAAAAAAAAAATTTTGGGGGAGGGCACACTGTTGTTTTTTTGCTAGCCTGAAAGCAGTTGGTTCGCATAAGTCGGGTATACGTTTCCACTTTTTCGGTTTTTCGTATCTGGCAGCCAACGGAACAACGGTTGTGCGTTGGGTAAAATATACCCTATCAGCTTCAATTTCGAGTTGATTATCCATGTCTTACAGTTAATTTATCTTTAATTTGTCGATAAAGGAATCGAACCTTTTATTTCTTGAACCTTTATTTCTTAGTTTGATGGAATTACGCTTACATGGAGTTGTTACGCCTAATAAAGTATCCAGGTCACAGCGTCAAGCGGTGATTACCAAAATCATTGTAGTTGTGGAGTTTTTGTGAATCGTGTTTAAAGGGTAATTCGAATTAGTGATAAATATACATTGTACCGGTAGGTCCTTTTAAAACTTGTCTAGCGATTCTATTGTTGCCGAAACGCTAATTCCATGGCATGCCGCGCAGGCGCACAAGTCTTTGCCTTGTCGATTTGTTTAACCATTTTAATAATAATTGTCCGTGCGTTTTGGGTGTGGCAAACTTGACAAAATAATTTGAAAACAAAAGTTATCCGCCCTCAAATGAGACATCGAAAAAAATCAATAACAAACTCGAACAATTACTGTCAATATTTCAAATTATTGGCATTAAACGGCAAGGCGCAAAAAAAAAGGGTAATTTTTTTCACAGCGTTTTTCACAGGATTGCCAATGTCTAAAATACAAAGTAGGATTTTTTCCCGTTAAAATAAATTAAATGCTGTAAAAATTCGTTCGGAGAAAAAAAGTCAAATTTACTGATAACCGTGTAGGGATAGGAATGTCCCAAAATTGTAATCAACCATTTTGACCAGGACAAAAAATTACTCAGAAAATAGAAGCGGTTTCAACTTTCCAATGCAATGTTTCTGCCCAAGGTGATATCTGTTTATAACGAAACGATTAAAGTGAAGATAATTATTTTAACAAAATGCCTTTGCACACATATTTTTTTAAAAGACGCCCTCGTGTGAACAAAGGTATACCACTGATTCTGATATGACTGTATTGTGCAGTATATAACCAGCGAACCAGCCTAAATTGGACGGTGGCTTGGCACAATTTCTTAAAAATTATTTAGCAACTTATACACGCGATTTCCCCATGATTGGTTACCAAGTTGCGACTGGCTTTTAAGTCAAACGGTATTATAGAAATCCTGCTATTGATTTTGAACTGAAAAATAATCAAGGGCGGTCTTCGCTTTTCACTAAATCACCACGGCACAATTTTTAAATTGGCATTTTGAAAGACAGCGACCGTGACATTTACGTCAAAGCTATCGATTTTAATCGTTCCCTTGCCTTACCCCTTTGTGTTACGTGCAATTCATTAAATTATACTTATGGTAATCAAATATGCCTATTTCATATTGCCTGCGTAGTTGCTGTTAATGGAATCAGACTGTTGTTAGCTGCCGTGCAGTGAAGACGTCTCTGTCTTCGCTCTGGCAGCGCGTTGCGTATATAGCGATCGAGTGCTCTATCGTCTGATTGCCGCCAAAATGGAAGAATTAAACCATCTAACTCTGGTAATTCTGATTGCAGCTGCGTTCTATGTCAAAGGTAGGTCCAGATACGTTAACAATTTTTATTTTGTTATGGTGTATCCAAATATTTGGACAAATCTACAAGTTGTGGGTTAGAATGCCATCCCAGCCCGCCCATGGCGCATGTGCCCTTGGGCAAGGCACTTTGTCATATGTTGCCTCATAACCAGAAATAAATGGGTGCCTGCGAGGGTACTTTAAGGTGATGTGTAAGCTGCACATGACTGTATATGCTTTCCATCAGGGGTCAATTTCTAGTTATGTTAATTTTATATTTGTTTATTGCCCATCTTACAAATTCCGAGAATTTAATTTGACGTACAAACAATCCCTTGGAGTCAGAGCATAATGCACTTAAACTATATCATTCTCTAACGTTGGATTTGACATTATAATAGGTTTAACACTTTCGAAATTGTTAACATTATGTAACATTTTGAAAGTGTTACCAGTGAAAATGTTATCAGTTTAACATATTCCTTTTAAGCGTATTCCCGCATTCATGATTTTACACAACAAAATTAATATTCAGTCACAACATTTTAACCTGTGCTTATTATCTTTGCATCATTTTATTTTGCCCAGAAATTGTAACAATTTCATGACTGTCGTTTTTTGCAGTTTCTGCACACGTGTGTTACCCGGGTCAAGAACCCAGCCCCAATCCTGGCAGTCTGCAATGGTCCGTCAACGAGAGGGACCCTCGTGAATGCTCAGAGTACCGTGTAGGCGGGCTGAACACAATAGCGCACACTAAGCCGTACGGGGTGATCATTGGTAACGATCGGCACCTGCAGACCCCTGACATTGGAGGTAACACAGGTAGGCAATGTAGTTTAATAGCGATTTATTTCGTAGAACAAATGATTAGTAAACTGTTAAAGGGGCGTTATTTTCACTCGAGATTAAAAGCCCAGCAGGGTCATTCCGTGTCAAAACAGCCAATATTCAGATATCTCATATATATGACACCTCTCAGATTTTTCAAAAATACCTTAGGTTACCATACGAAGGAATCCCAAGTTTTAGCTCAATATCTTTAACGGTTTTTGCAGGACTTTGAGTGTCGGGCCCCTTTTTGACAAATGTGGATTGCTCAATGCAGTTCGTAGCATCTTTGAAGCTCCATAACCTTTTTAGTGATAAAATAGTGATAGGGAGCTAAAATTTGGTTTGCTTGTAGACTTCTGCCCAGATTGCAAGATTCTGAAGTCTGAATCATCAAGTTGTATTATTTAAGGGAGAGGTGGACCCCCAAAAATATTAATTTCTGTGGGGGCGCCGACTAATTTTCAAATTTTTGAAGTCCCTAGGTCTGAGTTCGTTTACTCTCTCTGGTTGAAATGTGGTTTTTCTTGGTATTTGGGAGCTTTTCCACCACCAGAATAGTTTTCAGGGCTACATGTATAGTGCCACTAGTGGGGAAATTGTGGGGGTCTGAAAACCACATCAGATCAAAATGACCCTTTCCGACCCCCAAATTCAGACTCCCAGATGACCATGTGGGCACTTGATATCGATGATGACACTTTCACCAGACAAACATACACATTCATTCAATCATAAAATGAAATAAAAAGTTTGATTATCAGCCTCCTTCATTATAAACATAATTTTTTTATACATGTACATGTAATTCAACAGAAATTAGTAGAGAAACTACAATCCTGGCCAAAACTCGCTGGGCCCCCCGGCCCCCGCTCAATGTTGATTGATTTCCGCGCGGTCTGTGCTCCAGCGCGGAGTAACAACATTGATCGGGGGTGCTGGGGAGGTGGCCCAACCATTTTGGCCAGGATTGTCCGAATGTACATTTTCGTGATACATGTACATGCATGTATATGCATGTATATTATAGACAGGGCGGATTGTGGACAGAGTACGGCTGGATGGCAGGGGATATGTTGTGTCCGGGAGGGTTTGTCGAAATGCCAAGGGGTATGTAAACTTGTCTCATTTGACGGATGTCCATGGAAGGGTTTTCCTCGTCACCGACACTTGCATTTTGACCGACTATCAACCCTTTCGGTGGATCCCAGTAAAACTACAGTAATGATTGAATCAACCCTTCGTGTCCCGTTTTTATCTGATTTAAATTTTAAAAAATGGGGGGAGGGTAACAAACATATTGTATTGGTTGCATTTTCTTCGCGCCACACGTGTTAAATGAAAGCTCACTGGATTGAGACGCGATGACGTCATGTACAGACTTTGCAATTGCGCGTCTCTCTCATCCAGAGTGACGGAGAGGAGAAAAATGGACAACCGAAGTGTGACGTTTGACATGGTAATTGGCTCTAAACATCATGGCCCTCGAAAAATGTACCATTGCAAAAGCATATTGACACGGTCCAGTGATGTGTTGTAGAGAAGAGCCATTGGTGAGGCAACTAACAAAACAAGACGTATTCACTTCGACAGTTTATACTCGCTAAATCTCCCCGACACCGCACGTGCGCGTTACGCAATAGCCACGGTTCTCGGCTGGACACTAAAAAGAAGAATCATTCTTTCTTTTCTTTTTTATTTGGATGGAGGACCGATGAGTTTTCGCTAATTTCGTTAAAATTATGGGGTAAAAAAATAAAACAATTCAAGGGAATGTACATTGCTATTGGGGATCCCAATCCACACTTCACAATCATCAAAACCAGCATTTTGTTTTACAGAAATCGGCCTAAATAGAATGGCACGTCGTGTGGCGAACCATGAACGATGTATTTTGTAAGGCTTTATACAAACAAGACAAGCACCAAGCGGGTAGTCTGTGTGGTCTAACGGTTAAGACATAGCCCTTGAAAAGCGAGCATCGCAGGTTCGAATCCCACTAGACAAAAGTGGGACTATCAATTAGAGGGACCCCCGAGTTCAGATCTCGCTCTGGTTATAGTTTTTCATTAACTGATGAAATACTTTGAAATATATTTCCAAACTGAACTTTGATTTGAAGAACTTGTTTTGCATGCATGTGATCCACCAATAAGAAAGCGATGTGCTGTGTCGTTTGGGGAAAAGATAAACAAAAATAGTAAATAAGTATACATAGATACAAAAAACAAATAAATAATTTTGCCCCAACCTCCGCGCAATGCTGTTTCTCATTCCACAGTTTCTATAAAAATTCAGACAATCCTGGCCAAAACTCGCTGGGCCCCCCGGCCCCCGCTCAATGTTGTTTGATTTCCGCGCAGTCTGTGCTCCAGCGCGGAGTAACAACATTGATCGGGGGAGCGGGGGAGGTGGCCCAACCATTTTGGCCAGGATTGTAGGTCAAATAGGATTAGGTGACAATCAGCCTTTTGCATGTTTCCTGTGAATAGCGTCTGTTGTATTTATGTATTTCCTTTAACATACAGACCTGACTAAATTTTTGTTGCAGGCCAACTGTCACCTAATCCTACTTGACCTAGTTTCTCTACTTTGAAATTTCTATTGAATTACATACAAAAATGATCAGAGAATGCATTTTTTTTCCAAAATATGTTTATAATGAAGGAGGCTGATAATCAAACTTTTTATTTCATTTTATGAATGAATGAATGTGTATGTTTGTCTGGTGAAAGTCTCATCATCGTCATCAAGTGCCCACATGGTCATCTGGGAGTCTGAATTTGGGGGTCGGAGAGGGTAATTTTGATCTGACATGGTTTTCAGACCCCCACAATTTCACCACCAGTGGCACTATAGTCCTGAAAACCGTTCTGGTGGTGGAAAAGCTCCCAAATACCAAGAAAAACTATATTCCAACTAGAAAAAGTATTTAAACTCAGACTTAAACACCTCCAAAAATTGAAAATTAGTCAGCGCCTCTACAGAAATTAGGATTTTTTGGGGTCCACCTCTCCCTCAAATAATACAACTTGATGATTCAGACTTCAAAATCTTGAAATCTGGGCAGAAGTCTACAAGCAAACTAAATGTTAGCTCCCTATCACTATTAAAAAAAAAGTTATGGGGCTTTAAAGATGCTACCAACTGCATTGAGCAATCCACATTTGTCAAAAAGGGGCCCGACACATTTCTAAAGGTTGTCCTGCAAAAACCATTAAAGATATTGAGCTAAAACTTGGGATTCCTTCGTTTGGTAGCCTAAGGTATTTTTGCAAATAGTTTCAGCAAAATCTGACACGGAATGACCCAGCATGTTGATAAAACTGACCTATAGAAAGGCATACATACTGTAAGTGCAGTGTTATACTTCAATCTGAAAACTTGAAAAATCCATGCGTGGTTTTTGCTTACAGTGAATGGTAAAACACGAAAAACTACCTTCAGTAGTTAATTTCTCACACAAAATTTTTGACTTAAATAAAATCATGTGGAGTTTGGTGCTGTTATTAGCACTTTTAGTAAGGTTTTTCTTGTCATCTCGTGAACAAAATGGGGTCACTGCAAATGATGTACTCTACCTTTAAAAATATTTCGTTTGGGGCGGGAGGGGACACAAGAGGAGCACGGGAGGGGACACAAGAGGAGCACGGGAGGGGAGGGTGTGGAGGGGCGTGTGTCCAAACAAGTAATTCGCACAAAATATTTGATTCTGGTATAAATGTACCATTTCACAGCACTTGCGACCGCGAGTCCTGCGAAAGCATGTGCCACATTTTATAAGACCGCCAACGGGTACCGATATTATCCCTCTACTGGGCATTTCAATTCAACCCTGGAGCGACTGGACTTCACACTGTGGACTACTGGTCAAAATGTTGTGGTGTATGTTCTTCTCTACGGAAAGTCTGACAAACCCTTGTATGAAATCGGTAAGGATAGATTAAATCTATATGCTTGAGTCAGCTTTTGATATCCATATATCTTTAATTAGAGAAATGATGTGGGTTTGGCCAGTCTTAAACAATACGTTTAAAATCGGATAGGGGCCTGGACAAGTGATAATGGCCCGAGCTGCAAGTCGAGGGCCATTATCACTTGTCCCTAAGGGGACAATTTCATAAAGCTGTTTAGCAGTTGTTTGCTTTATATAAATGGGTTAATAGGCAAAATTGTATGTCAATTTGTGTTTTTAGGAAGATTAGGAGAACACCAGTCAATTGCAATACATATCTCATAAGCTTTTTACTGAAAACCCATTTTTATAAAGCAAACAAGTTTTGGATTAAGCCCCTAGCCAGATTTAAACGGATTGTTTAAGACTGGCCAAACCCACTTTTATTCCCATTCATAAATACCTTTGTTGTGTAAATCAGTAAAACTCACAAAATTTGCTTGCCGTTTTGCCATATTTTGCATTTAATTTTTTGTATGCATCGCGAGTTCGTTCAAACTGCAAGCTGTGCGTCGAGTTGTTTTAGTTTGATCGTGCATGTTATACAGGCGTGTTGTACGCGCACGTACACGATGGGGTACTTTGTGCACAATTTGCTTTCGGGCGCGTGCAGTTTTTGTGTGCGTGTGCGTGTTCCATACGCGCCGTCTAGGGCGCGGGCACAGGCGCGGCCTGGACAAGAAAGTGTTCAAAACTGGCTGATTAGTTTTTATCGTCTGTTTAAAACTGACCACGTGACGTGCTCTCAACCAATAGGGATGCGTAAACTGTCTAATAGTATTTATGAATACTATCTTATTCACATTATCTTGCTCCTGATACGATTAGTTTTCGGATAAAGAGATCCAGTTCGTTTTGTGAGAGGAAGAATCCCCCTTGACGAAAATCCAGCATTTAGGCTTTTTTTCGATAGTCCAAACATCCCTCTTGCCGACGTGGATTTTTATTATTTTTTAATTGTCGGTTTTAAGTGGATAAATTGCAAGCAAAAGTGCGCTTTTCGAAAATGAGATTTTCGCGATTTCTGAAACGCTCATTAGGTATTCATGATATGCGCGTGATCCCGTGACGCAATCCTGAGAAAGAGAAGTCAACACGATAGTTAGCTTCATACGTTTACACGCAAAAAACCTAGAAAACCGTCTCTTTTAGATGGTGTTTTTTGAAGAATTTTGTTGTTCCAAAAAGCCAGAGATATGCCCAGTAGCTGCGTGGTTGCATGTTTTACCAGACACTACATGTATGAAAAAAAAAGAGCAGAAAGATTTTCTTTTCTATTGCCAAGAGAGAGAAAAATGAGTCGCTCATTCTATAACTTGTACGGCCGATGTCCAAACACAGTGGACCGTACACAGACCGCTGTGAATGTCGTTCGTTCCGTGACAAAACCACCCGTCGCAATGCACCAGTATTTACTTCAAAAGAGAGTCACTGTGAGCCACAATTTCATCGTTTTTTCACAAAACAGGTAATAGTAGATTGCTGTCATATTACACGAAGTGTTTTTCACGTTTGTATTTTGAATTACAAGAACAAAATAGGCATGATAAACATTCACTTCGTGTATTTTCCATTCAATACTGCACAGACCGTTTTGTATGTTTCTCAGGATGACGTCAACACCCTGTTGATAAACAAGCCGAGTGACCTCGAGCGTTTCAGAATTTGGGTGAAGAGGGTCGAAACTGCTTTACGTTTTAAGCAAAAGCCTGTCGATTTTTTGTGAAAAACAAGTTGTGATGGTGTTGTAGACACATACACCTCCAGGATAAACAGAAAAACTAAACAAATGTGGAAGGGGGGATTCTAGCTGTTTAAGGAAACGTAAATCTGTACACTGTAAAAAGTACACTAACACATTTTCGTCCCAAAATCATGAGTACATGAGGCAGGTAACTGCCTATTGGTGAGATACCTGATGTATTTCTGATCAGCATCGAAATGGTTCATAAAACATCACTGTTTCTCATTTACAACAGGTGAAGGCTTAATTTGTTAAACTCGCGCTAATGCACATGGGGCAGTAAATTAAAAAAGTAAAACTTTTTGTCATGTCAGGTGCGTGAAGTAGTGGTCAGAGCGTGCAAACAGCATTATTTTAGATTATTGCTCATGAAAACGTTGTACTGAAAATCATTTCATCTCTCTCACATGAAACGTTTCGATGTAAGCGTTGTTGTTGTTGTTGTTGTTGTTGTTAATTTATGGCATCTTCGGCAACGAGACGGTTTTAGCCTTAATTATACTTTTATTATCAATTTGAGTGGTATGGGAGGAAAACCCCCAGAGAAACCCCCGGAGAAACCCCCGGAGAAAAAACACGCGGTCAAGTAGGGACTGCAAACCCAATCCACATACACGCCCCGGATTCGAAATCGATGTAAGCTTTGACTATCACAACAGGCACATAAGGCGCGAGGTCAAAATAGAAACGGTCTGTATACTGGAAAACGGCACATAAACAGCAACGAAGCCCTTTATGCCATCAACTTGAGATGACGAAGAAGGAGTTGCAGTTTTAGAAGTGGGATGGGAGGGAAAACCCAGAGAAACCCCGGGGAAAACCCACGCGGTCAAGTAGGGACTGCAAACCCAATCCACATACACGCCCCGGATTCAAACTCGATGTAAGCTTTGACTATCACAACAGGCACATAAGGCGCGAGGTCAAAATAGAACTGGTCTGTATACCGGAAAACGGTACCGGTACATAAACGATACACCGTTGCAGCGTTTTCACTGAACAAGCAAACGATTCAACTTGTCTAGCCAGACAATAGATAATTGGCAATGTTTAACCCGGCACTTCCGCTGTTCCAGCTGCACGGCCGGCGACATTAGGTTTATGCGCATGCGCCACTTTTACCATCAGGTCAAATAAAATGCATATTCATTAGTGCGTGAGCTCAGAACTGTTTCGCTCGGACTCGTTGGAGAAAAAGCGCTCCCATAAAATGAATATACATAAAAACTAAAATACCAAGCCAATAATGGGTGTAGAAAGAAAATATTTAACATATTTTTCCCGCTTAGTGATAGGTGAACGCATGATGAGCGAAAATTTTGGATGATTTTTAGCTCCTATCCTTTCTTGGGACGGACGGCTCGCGCTCCGAAGGAGGGCCTCTTTGCGGAGGAATTTCGACAGGAGTAGAAGTTTTGCCAAGGCTTGTGATTACTTTAAACACAAGAGGACAGTTTAATTTATTCTATGACTGTATTTGCGGTAAAATACGCGTGTTATGCATGTTAGCCAATGCTTATATGCATACGTACATGTACGTATGTGCAGTCGTATAAATCATGGTCGACTAGGGGCTAGTCTATGCAGTTTGATTCGCCATTCCCGAGTATCGTGCTAATTCCGAATTATGAAACTGTACAAATTAGTGTTCAGGCTTTAGTGGGTTTTATGGGACAACTCTGAAAAAATGTGTTTCTTTAATCCTGTTTCTATCCTGAAACCAGCATTTGTACTGGTTATAATATAGGTTATAATATAGGTTATAACAAGGCAAAACCTGGGTGTCCGTATACGTACATAAGCCTAAATGTTCATGCATGTTCTGTGCAGTACATTTACTTTCCATTTAGGTTTTCAAGTCTCTTATTACTACAAATGCAACGAACAAAGACTAGTCCTTAAGAGCATAGTTGAATTTTTGTCAAGAAAACTTCCTGAACAGCCGCAAATAAACCCATTAATTCCTCTCAAAGAAATTGGCGCGCAAAAGTACGATTTTGGGACGCATCTTCAGGGTCATTTTCACCTCGAGTTTGCCACGTACGAGTTCTCGAAAGACATCCATATTGTAGTGGCGGGGTCGGGTCTTCGAGAACAGCAGTCCAATTTGTATATTCATGAGGTAATTAATAATAAACAATACGTAAGAACACTCCGCCCATCGTGTGGCGAGTGCTTTGCATTTGGCCTGGACATAATTCCCCACGAGAGGACGCTACATATTGAAAGCAGACGACGCGCAGCGCTTGAACAACTTGTCGCAACGCTAACAGCGGCGCGCGCCTACATTCGCTGAACAAGAGAGCTTATCGGATTACGGGCCATTGTGGACTACTCCTGGCTGACTGGCTGCCACTGCTTATCACATGACCACCAGAACAAGGGCGTTTAACCACAACCCATTCATGCCCCTACCCGGGGTGTGCCCGGCTGGAGAGTCGGGCGGTCTCCCTTTGAAGTCGCCGGCCAGTAGTAGCCTTTTGTTCCCTTCGCGCAGGCGGCTAGTTAATTGTAAACCTGTCAATCATCGACCAACCCAGCAAGTTGGAAACGGTTCTCTTCAAACCGGTACACAGTTTTCTGTAAACAAAGAAACGATTTGAAGAGGGATTAACTCGAATCGTTTCCCGGTACACATACCGTTTCTATTTTGACCCGACGCCTAAAACACCTGGGGCGACACTCGTCTGAACTTGAGGTGACACTCGCCTTAACATGTGGCGTATGACTATGCATCCGCAACACTTTGCAGGTGCATGAGCCTGACCACATCATTATAATTACGTGGATGATGTGGTCACTTTTTACAGTGCATTTAGGGGTATAAACAGCCAAGTTTTGACAACGCTCTCGTCATTGGTGCTTCTTCAACAGGTTTTCACAATAATTATCCGGATTATAAAATACGCCTTATTAACTACAAACGGGATGTACCGGTACGTCAGGCGGTGATCGTGAGTCCCGACAGGATTTTCAGAAAAGGCGAGCGCATCTGGGCGGCTTTCACCGACACCAACGAGTTACAGGTAGGGAAACACGGACACGACGAACCGTTGTTGCGTTTAGCTAACGCCACTCAAGCCGTTTGGCGAATTCTTTTATACCATGATGAACACAGTGAGGAGGTAACATTTGAATTCTACACACCGTGTTACAATTAGGAATTCACACAGCCTTTTTGCACAGCCATGTTGAGGAAATTTAGAGTGAAACAACTCACTGAAAACCACAGTCAACTTGTATGAAAACAGTTTTAGTGATTGTGTGATTTTCAGTACACCATTTCACTCCAAAATCCGCCCACATTGCTTTTTTTTGTACGCGTCATTTTTACGCCCGAAAAAGCTCATCCTGAGATCTCAGGGAATTTCCACTCTGCAGTTAGGGAGTGCGTTAAAGGGGCACTGTTGCAAGAGGATGGAAAAGGCTCAGTGATACCAAAACATACGTTCTTTGAGCTCATTCAAATCGGCACTTCGCCAAACATACACATAATATTCACATGATCAACTTCATGTGAGAAATGCTAATTTACGGAGTCGTATGACTTGGTTGCCATAAAATTAAACTTGAATTGTTTTTTTTTTAATCTTAAAAACGTTTTTTTGCGGGTTTTTCGCCCTTCCTGTAATTAGCGTAAATTTTAGTGTTACGTGCATGTATAATAATTACTTGTGATGTTGTTCTTTTGTAACCATTAGTTTTTTTATGTTGTAGTTGTTGTAAAAATGTATCTTTTTCCAGTTTGTTTGTGATTGTGAAGTTGTTAAATTTACTATATTTAGTATAGAACTGTGGAGGGCAGTTTTTGTAAACTGTTTAAGCACACCCTGGGTAAATAAATGCAATAAATAAACAATGGAGCGTCCACGGTGGGAGGTGGGTTTACACCTGTGTGTACATGTAGTGGTATAAAAATGACAAATGTTAAATTTTTGAGCTCTTCATCATAAAAATTGTAAAGATCACTTGTCAAATCATTACCAAAAATGAGCCGAAATGGATTAACGTTGTCATGTCCCCTGCAGAACGTTATATATTTAGGTATACTCGCGTGTAAACAAGTCCTACTTTTTTATCTTTAATAACTTTTCAACGGATTTAAACAAAAATTTCACATCAAGTAAATGAGGCCTGACAAATTGTATCAAGTGACTTTCATCAGTTGTCCAAAAGGTTGAGATTTAAACGCCATACAAAAAAAAAATTCAATTTCAGAATTCGCTACTTTTGACTTGGCCTCCTTCAATGTCAATACGTCCCTCGAGACGGTGGTGGAATGTGTGTGCTGAGCCGAAAGCGTCCGAGAAAGAGCAGGATCACCCCAAATGTTACGGAAACCATCTCGATAATTTCGCGTAAGACATCAGACATAGACAATTTCCTTGACAATGGCGGATGCCATTGCAAGTCGAAAGTGCCAAATTATCAAATTTATGGCGTTTAAATGTCAACCTCTTGGACAAAATTGATGAAACTCACTCAAGGAAATTTGTCAAGCCTTGTTTACATGATGTAAAATGTTGGTTTAAATCCGTTGAAAAATGATTGTTTGAAAAGTTATTCAAGATCAAAATTAGGACGAAGTTTTTTTTACACGTAGTGTGTGAGTGAATTGCCAGCCTTGTTTGTCATCTCCCATGATGCATTGAGAACATCGATAAGGTTTATCAAAATATCTTTGCATGTGGAAGACGATTCATTTAACCTTTGTATGGGAGAAAGTTGACCTCGGATTTAAATTCGCGACCTTTGACAACGGTTGTAAAGGAATGTGATGATTTTGCTTCGAATGATAAAGAGTTCCAATAGACCAGTTGCGTGATAGATTTGCATAAATCCTAGACTCCCGACTTCACGCTATAGCGCTCGCATGTGAGTACGGAGTCAAGCACCAGACTACATGGCAAATCGGGCCGTTTCCAGGGGGTGCAAGCTGGTCCACAGTAACCGTCGCAAAAGTCTGTTTGGTACCTGGAATACCTCGCACATTACTCTATACATTTGTAAGCTGGACCATCCGAAATTACATGTTGAAATGAACATGTTGAAACATGTAGTCATCGTGAATTTTCGTCAAAATAACGAAATAGAACGTGTTTTTGACTTGAAATCGATGTCATCTTTGAAAGCTGGAACGTTTCCAAACTGCAATTATGCATTGAGGAAAGTAGAGAAACGATTTGAGGTTATGTGACTGGTTTGAAGTTGCTGATCAACATGTTTAATCAACATGGTCCAGCAGCTTAGAAATACATAGAGTAATGTGCGAGGTATTCCAGGTACCGCGCGGTTACCATGTACCAGCGTGCACCCCCTGCCCTCGAAACGGGGCCGATTTGCCATTATGAGTCACCCGTACGCGAGCGCCATATAGCGCGAAGGCGGGACTCTAGCATTTATGTATATAAGGCGTGACTCCAGGGGCCAATTTCATGGTGCTGCTAAGCACACAAATTTGCTTAGCACAGGATTGATTTGCTTTATAAAATGGATGACAAGCCAAAATTATACGCCAACTTGTGTTCTTCACAAGAGTAGGAGAATACCTTTCAATACACATTACTTTCAATTTTGGCTGGCAACCCATTTTTGCAAAATAAAGCAAACAAATCACGTGCTAAGCAAATGTTTGTGCTTAGCAGCGCCATGAAATTGCCCCCAGGACTTATGCAAATCTATCACGCAACTGGTCTATTCTGCGACATCTCTTGGGATAGGAATTTTTGAAAGTGCGTTTCTTTTCTACATCACTCTGTTACCGCGTCAGAAAAAAATATTTGTTTTGTTTAAATTGTGTAGTTTTTTGCTTTAATATTTGCAAATGTTGTGTACGTAAACGTTAAAGGTTTAGTGGAGTGAAAATTATCAACCATTTGTTTTTATACACGAATCAGAAGATCAAAGTGTTGCAGACAAAGGGGCAAACTGAAATTTGTTTTCATTTCAGAAAGAAGTGACCTTTTCTCTACTTCACAATTTTCTTGACAGACGAGGGCGCTGTTTATTGCTAGTCATGGAGGAAACCCACAGTTGAAAGACAAAGAAAGAACATTACGTTTCAAACAGTAACAGTAGCCCACTGATCCATTTCTGACCCAAACAAACTTGTTGGGATTGTTGCAAATGACATACTAAACAAACTCAGTAAACTGTTACAGATCATAACACCAAGAAGTCGCTGAAAATAACAAAAACATTTGTACACAAGTCAATGGAGATTTCCTCTGTTGTCCTGAGATGACATTACGGATTTGCTCATGAATATGGAAATTTCATTAGCATAAAAATATAAAACTTGCAATTACACCAAAACGGAACAATCACATTTTCTGAAATTGACTGAAATGTGTAAAACACACCCTCTACTATTATTATATTGAATAAAAACCCTATTTCACACGTCCTTTAAGTAATTTTGACATTTGGTGCCGAATAAGACCGAGTGACTGACTCCCCCTTCCATTGTTCCCCCATTATGTGTTAAACATCAAAGGAATTTCCTTTCAGGTTTCAGGGGGAGTCGTGTGTTAAAGGCCCTGTAGATGATCTGTTTTTTAGCGATTCTGCGAATAAAACCATTATAAATCAAAAGAAAGACATCAACAAACTCATCCGAAGAAATTTCAGCTTTGTCAAATATACCACGTTTAAAAAAACCATGAAAATCCATATGCATTTTCCTGGTCTTGGCGGGGTGTTTCAAATATTCGTTCTCAGTTGATCGGGTACTATACATGGCTTGCGTCATGCACTCTGTGGGCGCATGTATGAGTGTTCGCGCGATCTATAAAAATGCATCGCGTTGGAACACGCACACGGAGTACACAGCGCCCATGCATTTTGGACCGTGTAGATGCGAACCAAAAATAAGTAAATCGTTTGCAAACGATCTAAATAATTTCATCTTTACGGCTTATTTTCTGGTAAAATTATATCATTTTGAGCGAAAACCCTTCATTGGATAGTTGCTATTAATTAAATCTCTACTTTCAGAACTTTTCCCCTGTAAACTCGTCGATTACTTTTTGGGGTTATTGCAAATGATCCACTGGGCCTTTAACAAAATGGGTGTGTTGAGGTACATTGTGTATATATGAGAAGTATGGGGCGGAGGAGTTACTCGGTCTCATATCTTGCAGCAAATATATTTTGAAAACTGACAGGCTAGACTTGGTTTCAAGTCTTTCAAATCGTTTTTTTTAGCGATCATTGTGGTTTTGTAAATTATGGGGACTACGAATCTATTCCTGCTTTCGAGTACTTAGTGGATATTTGCTGGCAAACTAAAAGATAAGCACCTTTTCGCGGCCGAAAAACACGATTTTACGCGATCTTGGACTTGAAATCAAGTCTACCAATTACAGGCAGTTTTCGTATTCTTTGTTATGATTTCAACATCTTTTATGAAATGACATGTTGATACATGTAGCTACATGTATATGTATAGGCAGCAGTCGTTGCAGCTATAGTCATATCTTGTGTTGTCATTTTTTTTTCTTTCTTCTCCTCGTGCAGGTAATAAAATTTGAATTAGTGGTAATTACGTTTTTTTTTAAAACTTGCCGAAACGCTAAGTCTTTGCCTTGTCGATATTTGTTTAACCATTTTAAAGAGATTTTTCCCGTGCGTTTTGGGTGTGGCACCTCCAAAAATAATGTTTTAATTGATATTTTTTCTACAAACAAAAGTTATCGCTTTCAGTTATGAGACATCAACGAAAACATCTACCAATGTTTAGTTATATCGAGCAATAATTGACTCACGGCAAGGCGTAAAAACGGCACTATAAAAAAAAGCGTTGTTTCCAGGATTGCCAATGTCTAAAAACACTAAGTAGGCCTACATGTATGAATATTTTTTCATTAAAAAAAAGTAAATGCTTTAAAAATTCGTTCGAAAAAAAAATTTGAATTTACTGCATGAGAACCACGGACAATACTTTACGGCTCTGCAGTTCTTCAGGCATGTTTTGACAACTGGTAAAATGCAGTTAAGCAAAATCCATGTAACTTGAAATGGTCTAAATTTATATAACTTTAAAGCCCGGGTAGGATTTAAAATGTGCCCCATTTAACAGGAAAAAAACAAGATGACATCTGTTGATAAGGAAACGATAAATGAAAATGAAAACACCAATAAATAGAAAAGGCACCTTAACATCTATCGATTCATTAAATAAAATGAAGTAAATGTTGTCCGAGTTTGTCACAAACAAATAGAAATGTTGAACCTTTTGTTTCCGGTTTGCAATTCCCTTTACAAATGGCAGGCTCAGGCTTGGTGCATCTCAGAAACATCAACGTGGCTAAACAAATACCCGGTTTGCACTACAAATTGAACGTTCACTTCTGTTGAGAGTAGATAAAACCACCACCAAAAACCCAAACAAATAAACTACACATGGTCAGGACAGAAAATAACTTTTGAAAACGGCCATAATGCACCTTATTCGTGCCAACTACACTGCGCCAAAATATTCGCGCCACTGACTTGCGGACTACCAGCGACGTGCTGTCAGGGATGTGTGGTTTTTATATTACGTGTAGGGTTACCAGTTTATCTCAGAGACGGAAATAAAAGGTCAGATAAATGGGATTTTACAAGTAATAAATGGGACTTTAAGAATGTTTACAGTGGACCCCGAATCGGTAGGTGAAACTGCTAATTTTGACGTGGTGTAAAAATGGTACCGAAAAAAAGTCGCTGCACGTGGTTAAGCTCCTATACGAGGTCTCCGGAAGTCGACGAGTCTCGCGGAATCCCGCACATTCTCGAGGTCAACTTACACGGTCTATAAGTGGGATTTTAAGAATTTTTAAAGTGGACCCCGAATCCTTTGGTTAAACCCATGGTTAAATCATGGTGGTGAAACTGACGTAGAGCCAAAATTGCACGTGCTTTAGCAATTTCTTAAAAGCATCAATTTCGTGACAGCATTATTGTTTAGCGACTTATACACACGATTTCCCTGACGAATTTGGCCTCACGCGCGCATTGACGAGCCTCTGCCTTTAAATCAAACGGTATTATAGAAATCCTGCTATTGATTTTGAGCAGAAAATAATTACGGGCGGTCTTCGCTTTTCACTAAATCACCACGGCACAATTTATAAATTGGCAGTTTGAAAGACAGCGACCGTGATATTTACGTCAAAGCTATTTATAATCGTTCCCTTGCCTTACCCCTTTGTGTTGCGTGCAACTCATTAAATTATACTTAGGGTAATAACAGATTTCATACTGCGTGTGTAGTGGCTCTTATTTCGGGGCTTAGAAACACGATGGTGAAAAATCCGTCCGCGACCACGTCGTTGCACAAAACTTCTTGTCCTACTTTGAATCAATTTCGATTTTTACGACGACTCGCGATCAGTCATGTGATCCAAAAATGTGTTGAAGGTCAAAAGTTGCCGTTGTCACCACAACGTTGGTTCGCCCATGGGGCATCATGAAATTTTTTGTTTGATATCCGGTCCGACAATTTGCCCTCCTATAGGTGTCAGACCCACCCACCCAATTTTCTTACGTGAAAAATGTTTTGGTTGTTCAGATCAGTTAGACCCCCGGATATTTTGACGTGATAAACCAAAAAATACTCATTTTGAAAGAGACCACTCCTACATCAACGTGGCTAAACAAATACCCGGTTTGCACTACAAATTGAACGTTCACTTCTGTTGAGAGTAGATAAAACCACCACCAAAAACCCAAACAAATAAACTACACATGGTCAGGACAGAAAATAACTTTTGAAAACGGCCATAATGCACCTTATTCGTGCCAACTACACTGCGCCAAAATATTCGCGCCACTGACTTGCGGACTACCAGCGACGTGCTGTCAGGGATGTGTGGTTTTTATATTACGTGTAGGGTTACCAGTTTATCTCAAAGACGGAAATAAAAGGTCAGATAAATGGGATTTTACAAGTAATAAATGGGACTTTAAGAATGTTTACAGTGGACCCCGAATCGGTAGGTGAAACTGCTAATTTTGACGTGGTGTAAAAATGGTACCGAAAAAAAGTCGCTGCACGTGGTTAAGCTCCTATACGAGGTCTCCGGAAGTCGACGAGTCTCGCGGAATCCCGCACATTCTCGAAGTCAACTTACACGGTCTATAAGTGGGATTTTAAGAATTGTTAAAGTGGACCCCGAATCCTTTGGTTAAACCCATGGTTAAATCATGGTGGTGAAACTGACGTAGAGCCAAAATTGCACGTGCTTTAGCAATTTCTTAAAAGCATCAATTTCGTGACAGCATTATTGTTTAGCGACTTATACACACGATTTCCCTGACGAATTTGGCCTCACGCGCGCATTGACGAGCCTCTGCCTTTAAATCAAACGGTATTATAGAAATCCTGCTATTGATTTTGAGCAGAAAATAATTACGGGCGGTCTTCGCTTTTCACTAAATCACCACGGCACAATTTATAAATTGGCAGTTTGAAAGACAGCGACCGTGATATTTACGTCAAAGCTATTTATAATCGTTCCCTTGCCTTACCCCTTTGTGTTGCGTGCAACTCATTAAATTATACTTAGGGTAATAACAGATTTCATACTGCGTGTGTAGTGGCTCTTATTTCGGGGCTTAGAAACACGATGGTGAAAAATCCGTCCGCGACCACGTCGTTGCACAAAACTTCTTGTCCTACTTTGAATCAATTTCGATTTTTACGACGACTCGCGATCAGTCATGTGATCCAAAAATGTGTTGAAGGTCAAAAGTTGCCGTTGTCACCACAACGTTGGTTCGCCCATGGGGCATCATGAAATTTTTTGTTTGATATCCGGTCCGACAATTTGCCCTCCTATAGGTGTCAGACCCACCCACCCAATTTTCTTACGTGAAAAATGTTTTGGTTGTTCAGATCAGTTAGACCCCCGGATATTTTGACGTGATAAACCAAAAAATACTCATTTTGAAAGAGACCACTCCTACACCCCCTCGAAAAATCTTACGTAAGAAAATTTGCCTATCTCTATGTATACTAAAGACACGCCCCCCTCCCCTTTCAAATTTTAACATGAAAAAAGTGTTCCTTGTTCAGAGCAGTTAGACCTGGAAAATTTACGTGATTAAATAATTGAAAACTATTTTCCAAACCCACCAACCATCTATGACCCTCCCCCTCCCCAGTGATCTCCACTGGTCCAAATTTTGTCGCGCCAATGTCGCTCAGTGGGGGGGGGGAGGGGGGGGGGTGGGGGGGGGGGGGGAGGGGGGGGGGGGGGGGGGGGGGTGCGACAGCGGCAGCACTACAGCATGTACTCACCCAAACACACAACCACAAATGCACCCGGACGTACGTCGCGACACAGTGGTTGGCATGCAACGCCCTCAAGAGTGGAAAAAAAACGGCTCTTGAGGGCACTGTTCAACAAATGCATACTGTCATGGCCGTTATCGATGCGAATTTGGGTCACCGATCCGATAGATTTGCATGGTAAATGACCGATAATGACACCAGTGACTACCGAATCACGTTAGGTGAATATACACCGCATTTTGGAATGACTCGGCTGTACTTTCATAGTGTTTTGGAGGAGAAATTATATTTTTTTTGTCTGGGCGGCACAATGTTTTGTCCGGGCGGACAAAACCGGTAGTGGAGAACACTGCTCCCACCCTCTTGACCCCGCTCCCCTTCCCAAAGACATGATACAAACTGGTGCAGAGGACTTGGTCACTTTATTCATTTTTCATAGGGATTTGTCACATAAATTTGCCCCGGGGTGGGGATTTTGTCACTTGTTAGTTGACAATCCCTAGTGGGGTAGCCCAGGGAGGGGAGAGGGGACCATTCTTGAGATAGCACTGTGGCTGGAGGACTGGGTATAAGGGCCCACAGAAAGGGCCTCTGAAGCGAAAAGGTCTCACATCTGGTACCAACCACCTTCCCAAAATGCCCTTATAGTGAAAGAGTTTATAGACAAACTTCACATTAATCCGTTCTGCGCACTTTGTACTTCCGCATTGAAGCCGAGGCTCTTCGTGTCAAGTCGGCAGTACGCATACGCTACAAGTTAAACAGTACTGTACATTGACTGAGTGTGTACATGTACGTGTGCTGTTCTGCGTGGCATGTAGGACTGTTGGCAAACGCGACAATCGTTGGCCATGTTCGCGTTGGTGGAAAGCAGCCCTCTTTTAAATTATCGGTAAATTTAAAAAAAAGTTGTTTAATTCATGTGAAATCTGTGATCCATATTTGATCACATGCGTTGAAAGCATAGAATGCAGGACCACTTGGAAGTGGACCTCCTAGGTCAGTTGGGAATTGTATTTAACTGGCTTATTGAATTAACACAAGTCATGGTGAGGGATGTTTTTTAAAAGGGACAATTTGCCAGTAACCTGGGGGGACAACTTTCAAGTGGCCATGTATTCTACCGGTAATTACTTTTTCTGCCCAAATTCCTGTGACTGAAGGGAATATTACCAATAGGGATTTTTCAATAATTCATTCTCCCTCTCAATATAAAGTAAGGATTCATTGTTTATGTTTTAAGGAGTTATAACCAAATTCGAAACTTACATTTCACTCTTTAAAATATGTTTTTTCGCATGAGCTTTTAAAGTTTGTTTTCTTTTGTTGCAGTGTTTTGTACTGTAGAAAATTCACAGTGCTGCTACTTTGTCGAAATTATTAAACTCAAAATGTGTTAAAACTGATCTTTTCAACTTTATTTTGTATCTTTGAATCGAGCCTTTGTAGTGAACTGCATAGGATGGAAGGATCCCATATTTGGACACTACAGCGCGAGACCCTCTGTAGAAAACCTATGGGTCGAGATTTTGCTAACTTGAGAATGGACCTTTGCATGGCGGCCATGACAGAGGACGTTAAGGTCAAGTCTGGTAACCAATGCGCATTGGTATTCCTTTGTACACAGACTAGGCAGATAGACTTTTTAAACACAACATGACAACGGTTAGGCTGTGAGCATACCGGTTTGTTTTGCTGGAATTGTTGGCAAAATAATCATCATGGCTGGTTATTTCCCTCAAGGACCTGCGTAGTGGTTATGCCTGGCAAGGTTTGGGTGAGTTTTAGGGGGAATTAGTGTGTCACGGTGAGAAAATGACACATTTGTTTTGTCCTGTTTTTGCGATGGCGGGTTCATGTTCATAACTTCTCTCAGCTCTACACGTGAAAAGACCACATCCCAATGAAAAATGATAAAAAAAGAGCTGAGATTATCTTAGCTAGTACTATAGGCCTAAGTACTAGTACTAACGCCTGGTAGTCATTTAAAAATATTCACTGCAACTTTCCAATTCTTACCAACATTTCCAACAGAAATAAATCTAAGATCATACCATTTTGTTGGGTTCTTGGCACGGCATCAAACGTTCCCGATAACTGCATCCATAGTCAATACCTTAGTTCCTGCGGTTCCTACCTCCATGGTATGGACAACTCGTACCGAAAAAGGTGCGACGTAGAGTTTCTTGCCTCCGTGCACAGAATGTCGTTCAAGATGAAAAATAACATAACATTACGTGAAGAACATTCCACGCAACTCTGCCTGTATACACAGTGCTTGTATTGTTCTTTGCTATCCATGAAAACGACATTACAAAGATATAATCCACGATATAATCCACGTATCCGCTGAAACTTAAAATTTAAAAACGAGAGTTTCTCAGACGACGTGTCAGAACATAATGCATACATCATCGATATATAATCACTGGATGAAGTATGCAATAGACAGCCGAAGTGTGACGTGCGTTGCCATGGTAATTGGCTCTAAACTATTATGGCCGTCGGAAAAAGCACCATTGCAAAAGCACAGGGACACGGTTGAGTGATTTTAGTTTAGAGCCAATTGCCTAGGCAACTAACAAAAGATGACGTATTCACTTCGGCAGTCTATAGCAGTTGGCTATACGAGAATTGGAGCCATGAAGCCGGCCGCCATTGTACTCCCAAACAATGCTTTGCCTAGACTGCTCCCCGGTCCATGCGATCGTTTGCATTCCACTTAACACGTGTCTACAGACTAGTGAAGACAGTATGACCAGTCTAGGCAAGGCATTGCATTTGGGGAGTACAATGGCGGACGGTGGCTTCAATTTTAGACGTCGTTGCTGTATCCAGTGATTATATATCGATGACATACATGCACGTGCACTATCTTATTCGCGCAGAACCAATTCGAAATAGGCCTATTTTTGACGTAATATAGGAGGGCGCGTTTTGACTTGGTTATATACGAATGCAAAATAACAGCAGTTTTCACTTTGCACTTACTATTTTATTTATAATTCTGTCTCTGTATGATAAGGACAACATGTAAATCAAGTTTTTGGAAAGAAATACAATTGTTTAAAAAAAGTATGCCCAAAAACTAGAGTGTGCATTGGCTATTCAAGTCACGTTTGTAGACCGTGCCGATGTGGGCGGCGCCATGTTTGCTTAAAGGCACAGGCTCGTCAGCAATGCGCGCCCGCCAAATTCGTACTCGAAAGACGCAGCTCCATGCCTTTGCTATGGAGCTGCGTATTGCGTGGCACACATTTGGCGGGCGCGCATTGCTGACGAGCCTGTGCCTTTAACGCTATGAGTGCAAAGTGGGCAAAACCCTTTTGCCCATCGAGCACCCCATAGCGTTTAGCCAAAATGGCGGCGTGTATTGGGAGTGCGCACTCTAGTTTTCTATATATAACTCTTTGGACCAAATATAATTGCGCCCTCTCCTTTTTGTTCCGCCATACAATGTACTTCTGAAAAGACATTGAACTGCAACGTATCGCCCTTTGACGTCACAAACATACCTAGTCTTGGCCCAAGACTACTCTAGTCGATATTGGTTTGTGTACGCATATAGTGCGCCCTCTTGCAGCACTAACGGACCAGTCTTTGCTCACTAGAGTAGTCTTGGGAATAGACTGGTTCCCGCTCCACATATTACAACGACTGAATAATTCAGTCTAGTCAAATAATTTTTGGTCCGGGTACCAGACTATCTTGGGAACTTCTCCCGGAAGTTCAGCATTGGGGGCGGTACCGTTTTATGTAAATAGCTGCAGAGGGTTTTATGATGGCACACAAGGGACATGGCATATCACAGATATCTTTGCAAATATTTGCAATGTCGCAATTATCTTCATTATCAAATGTATTTTGCGATATGTCATACGCCTTTGCAAACATGTTTGTAAATATATTCGCAAACATTTGCCAAGAAACTTATGCCACCGAAAATATTAGCAACGATAAAACGGTCATGTTCGATGATTCTTGTAAGCCGCCTTATATTTTTCAAACCATTCGAAGCGCGTGCACGCCGTGTATTTGGGTCACGCTCTGCGGTCGACGCGCTGTATTTGGGTCGCTCGCTGCATTCCCACGCTCTGCTGTATTTGGGTCACTCGCTGATTGGTTCCCTAGGAAAGCCTAGGCAAAAACAAAGAAAAAGTTAAACCTTCCGGGAGAAGTTCCCAAGACTACTCTATAGTGAGCAAAGACTGGTCCGTTAGTGCTGCAAGAGGGCGCACTATATGGCCAACGCGTACACAAACCAATATCGACTAGAGTAGTCTTGGGCCAAGACTAAAACATACCCAGCGTTATGCGCACGCATCGTGTTTTACATAAATTTGGTTTAGAAATGGCACAGATGATCTCGGAACAGATGAGGTACTGAGTTGACTTTTACACAAGCTGGTTTTTATCCCACACGTGACACATCCTGTAACACATCCTGTAGCTAAAATAGTTCCTATAATTTCGGCTACAGGCTTGTAATTTGGACCTCATCCGATTCGTCCTCGTACGCCGTATTTGTGACGCCCAAAGTATTGTCCCCTAATTCTTCATCGGTGTCCGAACCTGACGACCCACTACCGCTGTCTGAGCGTCTGCTGCCCTCGTAGTCCGCGGGCTCGGTGTGCGTTTTCCACGGTGGGGGTGAATCCTTGTACGCGGTGTTTTTCTCGTGGACGGAGTTTTCCACCGCAGCGTACGTAATACCGAGTGCTGTCGCTATATCATCCGAGGTGACCTGAAATAGAAACAAATAACTCAAGTAATAATAACGCCTAATTTCCGTAAAATCTGGTAGGACCAACCATCCGGACCCGACCGCTAGGGCCTCGAAGTTTACTAGCTTACCTGTGATGCGAAACAAACTTGCGTGTCACGGAACATCTTGACCGGCTTCTCACTGCTACGATCATCGGGCGGGCTAGTCTTAATCTTGGCTTCACGGCCGGCCTCGGGATCTAGCTCCATATCGCCGTCTCCCAGGACGGCATGGCGTCATTAGAGACACACTCTCGTGAAAAGTGTGCCCTATTACATTCTTAACTTATTCCTTGTAACTTTGTGGTTGGTCTTAAAGTGTTATCAAAGCCAGATGGTCATGCGGTGACTGGCCACACATCAGAATGCCCCAAGGCCTTGTCAGTAGCAGAACAGTGACTTTCCGTGACCTCCAATCAGCAAAGCTGATTTCACCATACTAAGCATGTCTCGCTCGCAGTATGTGTGGCCCTGTCTATTGTAAAAAATAGGGAGGGATTTTTTTTGCACATAGAAACGCACATTCCAAAGCCTAGGTCAAACTTCACAAAATTAACACATTAAGGTTTCATCAAACTGTAATGATGAATGGGAAATATGTTTCATCTAATTTCAATTAGAACATATGCTGAACCAAATAACTTATAGAAACTACATTAGATTATGTCGAGAGTTTAGCGGTGTACATAAACTTACGAACGCTACCCAGATGAATAAAACATTTGTTTTAAACATGGTAATGAGTTGAAGCAATTTGGGTCATTCTATAAATTTGGGGTCCAACGTACTGTGACATTTTTCTGTCCCCGTTACGCCTGACGTACTGCTATTTGCCATCATTAAAAATGTCTTCAAAACGTATTTTTATGAATTGTACTTTATGTATAAGCACTCATGTTGAAATAGAAGGCATTTAAAGAATATGTCCTGAATTTACAAACTACAACATTTTACAAGATGTCAGACGTAACAGGGACAGAAAAACTGTAGGCCTAGCTACTCTACAAGAAGAGTGGATGCATGCCAACAATTAAACTGCCCACCCAGGGCTACCGGGACTTTTGCACAGTGGCTTCAGTTTAGGTTGAAACAATAAATTACAAATTGGCGGCGTGACAAGTTTTTATATTTTAAGGCCGGCTAATGGTCGGTCGAACAATAGTCGCGCGATGTTTACATTTTAAAGACTCACGTGAAAGCAAAAGGGCTGCAACTTTTGCAAAAGAGATGCGAATTAAATATTATTTGAATGTGCACAGACTCACGTGAAAGGAAAAGGGATGCGACATTTCCCAAAAGGATGCGAATTCAACATGATTGTATATTATGCAAAGACTCACGTGGAAGGGAAAGGGATGCGACTTTTGCAAAAGGGATTCGAATTAAATATGATTTTATTGTGCAAAGACTCACGTGGAAGGAAAAGAGATGCGACTTTTGCAAAAGGGATTCGAATTAAATATGATTTTATTGTGCAAACTCACGTGGAAGGAAAAGGGATGCGACTTTTGCAAAAGGGTTGCGAATTAAATATGATTTTATTGTGCAAACTCACGTGGAAGGAAAAGGGATGCGACTTTTGCAAAAGGGATTCGAATTAAATATGATTTTATTGTGCAAACTCACGTGGAAGGAAAAGGGATGCGACTTTTGCAAAAGGGATTCGAATTAAATATGATTTTATTGTGCAAACTCACGTGGAAGGAAAAGGGATGCGACTTTTGCAAAAGGGATTCGAATTAAATATGATTTTATTGTGCAAACTCACGTGGAAGGAAAAGGGATGCGACTTTTGCAAAAGGGATTCGAATTAAATATGATTTTATTGTGCAAACTCACGTGGAAGGAAAAGGGATGCGACTTTTGCAAAAGGGATTCGAATTAAATATGATTTTATTGTGCAAACTCACGTGGAAGGAAAAGGGATGCGACTTTTGCAAAAGGGATTCGAATTAAATATGATTTTATTGTGCAAACTCACGTGGAAGGAAAAGGGATGCGACTTTTGCAAAAGGGGTTCGAATTAAATATGATTGTATTGTGCACAGACTCACGTGGAAGGAAAAGGGATGCGACTTTTCCCAAAAGGATGCGAATTAAATATGATTGTATTGTGCAAACTCACGTGGAAGGAAAAGGGATGCGACTTTTCCCAAAAGGATGCGAATTAAATATGATTTTATTGTGCAAACTCACGTGGAAGGAAAAGGGATGCGACTTTTGCAAAAGGGATTCGAATTAAATATGATTTTATTGTGCAAACTCACGTGAAAGGAAAAGGGATGCGACTTTTGCAAAAGGGGTTCGAATTAAATATGATTGTATTGTGCACAGACTCACGTGGAAGGAAAAGGGATGCGACTTTTCCCAAAAGGATGCGAATTCAACATGATTGTTTATTATGCAAATTTAAGACTCACGTGGAAGGAAAAGGGATGCGACTTTTGCAAAAGGGATGCGAATTAAATATGATTTTATTGTGCAGACTCACGTGGAAGGAAAAGTGATGCGACTTTTGCAAAAGGGATGCGAATTAAATATGATTGTATTGTAAACAGACGCACGTCCAAGGAAAAGGGATGCGACTTTTCCCAAAAGGATGCGAATTCAACATGATAAGGAGTTTATTTAAGCAGGATGTCGTGTTAACATTACTGTTATAGCCTATATTGAGGGTTTAATTTACATTCAAACATTGTATATTTTGAAATTATGTTTAACTTGTATGAACAAGTTTTATTTTTATTAGTACTACTTTTGTTTATTAGTAACAAGAGATAAATCGTCAGTCAAACTTTTTTAGGAGTTTATGATTGTATTGTAAACAGACTCACGCCCAAGGAAAAGGGATGCGACTTTTCCCAAATCCTTAGTGGGCATATACATGACATGTCTTGCCTGGGCATATGGCTTTAAATAATTATATGAAAATAATTTTTTTTCATCATACCCATTGCCTTTTTGTTTTGCCCTGCATATTGCAAGTAATTGTTTTGTGGGCCAGCTACACTGAGGCGATTGACACGTATTGAGATAGCAGTTTGCTCCCCGGAGCAACCTCCATCAGCGAAGAGGAGCACCGATAATTTTTGTCCGATATGCTATTCAATAATGTAATTATTGAGGGAAACTTATTGAGGGAACTGTATATGGGCATGCTGATTTTTTTCTCGACCCAAGGAGTTGAACGAATGTTGGGCTAGGCATATAGGCCTACATAGGCCTACCCCTGTTTTACTAGTCATCACTTGTCTCTGACAGGTCCATTTCTTTGGCAGAAAAACAAAAATGCAAAAGTCTACATTTTGTACTCTTATAACAAATAAACAACATGACTGCATGCATGTTGTAATTTTAGCATATTCTAGAGGTTTATTTATTTTCTTCATAACTTCAAAATAATTAAAGATTTAAATATAAAATCCTTTCAAAAAAGTATATAAGAAAAAAGCACGTTGTTTACATTAATTTATAAGAAATTAAGAAACCAAATTAAGCTGAGCCCAGCTTCTAAACTTGGGTGTTTTGGAAAACACCCAATATCTGGAAATGTTGAGTTTATGCCAAAATCTTCTGGAGGAGCCAAAATAACATCATTTGTGTTGAGCCAGTGTGAAATCTCGCAACTGCCCTCGCTCGTCCAACTGTAGTGTAAATTCCCCTTGTTTCCATCTGTGCACATTTCTAGCCGAATTGTTTGATACTAGGTTTCGCAATGCGCATTGCTTATTACGTTGTCCTTCTTTGTGACCTATCATTAAAGAAGATTGATCTTGTGCCAAACTAACCAACACTTTGATCAATTTATCGACATGCCTAGCAATTGCATGGTTTGGGTTGATGGCAAATGTGATCCGTCTTGAAATTTAAAAGACGCTCAGGATGTTCGCGAGCGATCGCAAGACCCAGCTTAGATCTTCTTCCCGTTTCATTGTCGAAATCGCCCTTCGGAGTTGGGCCGACACGGTGAGGACAATCTAAGAATGATAGGATTACGAAACGGTAACTTTTCACTGTAAATCTTTAATTTGATAATAACTATAATAGTAAATTTTTCTTTAAAGACTTCCAACATACAGGTAGAATTACATGTACATGTCGAAAAGCTGGCACATAAGGATAAATTCGAAAAATATTCCAAACAAACCGACATTCACTATATTGATTTCCGGTTCATTTTCTATAACAAAAACGAACGCAAATGTTCAACAAAATATACAATAGCAAATATACAAAACAAAGACGCAATTTCAGTTCACTGAAGAAATGGACATACCCGTATATAGCAGTTGGCTTTGGATGGAGAATCGCAACCTTACGGTTCATTTCAGCTCTCGCGGCAGCTGTTAATCTCCTTGTTGCCAAGAAACCTGGTTCATGACGCCGGAGATGCTTTATTATTTCGGTTGGATTTTTCGTGTAAATCAGAAACAATATCTCCGTTGCAGAAATATGGAAATGGCGCGCCGAATGCACAGTGTGACATTATTCTGACCTCAATCATCTTCAACAATAAATTGAATGATATTATCAACCATGAAAACCCCATTCCACTGATACCTGTCTTCAGCATTGTTGCCAACCTTTTCGATATCCAAAGCAACGCGCCAAGAAGAACATCTTCTTTTTGACCTTTATGTACATCGAGTGCAATAGATTTAAAGCACTTCCTTTGGCTCTTCAATCTTTTAGCGATTACTTTGGATGTCGACAATTTTCTGATAGTGTTCTAGTGTGTTTTTGGTATTGGATCCGAGCGTCGGTCGCCCTCCAACAACTTCCGAGATCATCTTGGATTTCTTCGACAGGTCAAGAGGAGGTGCCTCATCATTCCCCACGAGGCCATTGGCAAATTAAACAGCTTGTATTAACCTTCTGTTCATCTTTTGACTGCCTGTCGTTCTGCATCAGAAAGTTTTGAATCTACAAGGGATTCACCCCCAAATAATAATAATAATAATAATAATGAAAATTTATAATGCGCCGGTATCCATCAAAAAAGATGCTCATGGCGCAAATGCACCAATTGATATGGCGCGCCTTTTGTATGTTTCCCTGGGCAAGAAATTATCTTCTATAATAAGCCCCTGCTGCACAAGGAGGGTGTCGAATGGTTTCCAACCTCTTTCTAATCTTCTTCCTTCTTGACCGAGGAAGGTGACGAGTGCAATCATTCATAGTTTATATTGGTGGCCGTTTGTGGACATTTTCATGCGTTTACAAAAAAGGTGGAAGGGCTAAATGTAAAAGGGGTTAAATCACACAACTCCTCACAAAGGAAAACAATGCGTAGTAAATTGACAATTACGTACTATTTCCTATTTCCATCGGAATATTTCTGAGGCATTTATTAACGTTACTTCTGTTTTTCCCGATGATTGTGTAAAGTGTGTTCAAGTGAGATTGGGTACGTCTACTACAGCGTGTGACCTCAAGTTTTTTTTAGGAAGTTACCATGAGTATGCCTGTACGCGTACATGACAAAATACCATTCCACACAAGCACACACTCCAAACATCAATCACGTTTTATTATACCCACACCACCACCGCGACGTCCCGCTGTGTGTGAGAAGGCTGCATGTGGAGATTCAGACTGTAATCAGATTAACTGCAAAGGGTGTAGAGTGATACATTTCTTAACTTTTTCTCATGTAAACCCCAAGCGCTTGGGGTTTACCCATATACTGTAATAGGACGCACTTTTTACGAGAGTGTGTCTCTAATGGTAGTTTCTTCTCTTGAACATTGCTCCATTGTCTGCAAAAGAAAAGAGGAAATAATAGCGCAGGTCGGATTTGTGCAGCGGTATTAAAGGCACAGGCTCGTCAGCAATGCGCGCGCGCCAAATGTGTGCCACAAAATACGCAGTTGCATGTTTTTGCTATGGAGCTGCGTATTTCGTGGCACGAATTTGGCGCGCGCGCATTGCTGACGAGCCTGTGCCTTTAAGGGGAGTTCACACTATCGCGGAAAATTCACACTGCCGCGCTGCCCTCATCGCATTGCACGAGGTCCCAGTCGCCGATCTTTCCAAAACAGAAATATCAACACCAGTAATTATTAAACACGAGGCTTCTCTGATACCTCATTGGATGCGCGCTGGAAAGGTCAACGCACCGCGTTCAAAGTTCAATAAATTTGAACTTTGACCCAGCTCAAAAGTTTTGCGCGCCGCGACATGCTGCGCACAAGTGGCAAACCAGTGCGCAGCCTATTCCGACGCGCAAAACATTTCGAGCTGGGTCAAAGTTCAAATTTGTTAAACTTTGACCGCGGTGCGCTGACCTTTTAATTCAACGCGCAGCCAATTAGGTATCAGAGAATCCCCAAGTTGCCGGAGTTGAATTTTCTATTTTGGAAAGATCGGCGATTGGGACCTCATGCAATAGACCTTTATCACGGTGCGTCCATCTTTGTCTTGTTCCCCAGTACGTGTCTGGCATTTGTCGGGCCCGAACAGTGCGTGTAATCTCGCGTTGAAAATTACTGTCCGCGCTGCGCGCTCTCTTTATCGCACAACGCCTATGCCATTGTGATGCACACAATGAACAATTTCAAAACGGGACCAAACTATTTTTTTTTCTGCAAGCCTCGCTTTGGTTACTTTCATTTTAATAGGAGAAAAGGGAAGATGGCCGCACCATGATAAAGGTCTATGCGGTGAGCGCAGCGTGGCAGTGTGATTTTTCCGCGATATAGTGTGAACTCCCCTTAATTGGCAGAAAACTGGACCAAATTATACTCACTGCCGCACGTCTTTGGTCGCGTAGTACACCAGTCCAATCACAACGACCAAAATAACGTAAACGATGACGGCCAACGCATACGTTGGAAGTGGGAGTTTCGTGGCGCCCTCTGGAAGAAGTTCCGTCACCTGCCCGGTTAAAATGTCACCCAAAAACTACAGTTTATAAATCATCATTTAAGCCCGGTTCATACTTCATGCGAAAGCGAACGCGAACGCGAATCTCACGTCAATCTGACGTCAAACATTTCGCGGCGAACATTCGCGCAAGTTGAAACTAGTTCAACTTTCTGCGAATTCGCTGCGCGAAACATTCGCTGTGAAGTCAAATTCGCACGCGTTCGCTTTCGCAAGATAAATTTATAGACTGCCGAAGTGAATACGTCATCTTTTGTTGTTGCCTAGGCAATGGATCTATATACAATACAAATCACTAAACCGTGTCCCTGTGCTTTTGCAATGGTACTTTTTCCGACGGCCATGATGTTTAGAACCAATTGCCATGGCAATACGTCACACTTCAGCTGTCTATTGAATCAATAATATTGATTACCTTATATCCGAGCATGTTGACGAGTACTTGATTGTTCAATTCAAACATGAGGTAGAGTTCGTTGGAGCGGAACGCTAGTGGCATGACCACCGAACCAGTCGGGTTCAACACGAAAAAATGAACCGTAACCTTGCTATTCACATCGGTTGTTGATTCGATATTCGCAATGATGACGTCTTTGGGTCTGGTGACCAATCACATTTAGAGATGGTCAGAAATGGCGCCAAACACTTTGAAATAATCAGAATTAAATGTAGGCTGTTTTCGAAACGGATGGCGTCGTCTCTGGCCCAGGATTGGTGTATCTCAAAAAATGAACGTTGCGAAAGAAACTTCAACATGAGAATGCAGTAGAACTTAAGCAAGTAAACTGCATAAAGACAAGACAGAAAGTTCCAAAAATTAAACTTAATGGCGACGACTCCAGTAATTAAAAAAAAAACGTCCATAATTAACCAGTATGTGAACATCCACTTCTACTTTCAAACATCCTTTCATTCCGATATTCGCATCAGTTTTTGTGGCGCTTTTTGTCGCCCCAAATTGCATAATCTTGGGCAGAACGCACCTTTCAGTATATAGCAACATTATGCTTAACAAGAATTCCTATCAACTTTATTATTAATTTGGTGCTAGGTGTACTAACGATCGTAAGCTGGAATGGAGAAAAAAATGATGGTAAGCATGAAGGAAAAAAATGCTGTTGTGATTTTTAAAAAATGTTTTTAAAAATCTTCTCCACGAAAGGTAACTAAAATTGAAACCGTCCACCAATCATGCACTTTGGGACTGCGCACTCTATCTTGGCTATTTGCCGTTTCGATTTTTGTGTAATATCGGGAACACCTATATACAATTGCAAATATTTATTTGAAGGCGTGTCGAGTTGACTGTACACGAATCTTGACATGATATTTATTTTCCTTGGGACGTGTAGAATGAAATCTATATACGGAGGTCGTTATATTGGTATCAAAGGTCAAAAGATCGGCAATTCTAGATAATCTAAACAAACAAACATTTTGTGCGTTTGTGTGAATAGCGACAAGTACCCTGACTCGCTTGTCTTGACGTGCACATTTAGTATTTGAATTACACGGCCTAAATAATGTTGATGTGCAGTAATCTATATACAATAAACAAAACAAAACCCGAGGGTCCAATTAGCCTTTTACGTTATTAACATAAACAGTGTCTAGTGTACTGACGTACTTCCCACATTCACATTTAGTACCCAATTTATTGACTAGACTAAATTTTTGTTGCCATGTGGTGCACATGGCAGGTTGTGTAGTACTCGATACCGCGTTGAACGTATAGCAGGGAATGGCATAAAACCACCAGACTGTTAGTGGCTATATGTATCATTGCGTGCACCACATAGTAACAACAGTGTAGTATGTGACTTTCTAAACAACACCTCGATTTGATTCGGGGAGCCAGCCATAGTGCAAAGGTTAACTGAATCAACACGTCGGCCATCTTACTCTATGCAAGAAAATGCTTTGCCTAGACTACTTCCTGGTCTATTGCATTTCGCTTAAAGATAGTATACATGATTTATAAACTGTTACAAATAGTTTTATCCCCTTGTGTGATTGAAGGTATGCATGATTAAAACCAACCTGAGCAAAAAACCAGCTCCGTACTTCGTCTAACTTTTGAGAAAACAGTCAAAAAAGGGTTTGCAGTCATTTCGCCCTGAACCATTTCGCCCTGAACCACGGCCTGTGCACGAAGTGGTTTTGGGGCGAAGTGGCATTTGGGCGATGTAGTGTTTGGAAGAAGTAATTTGGGGCACTCGGGCGAAGTGGTTTGGGGCGAAATTGCACTTGGGCGAAATGGTTTTGGGGCGAATTTAATTTTCGTCTCATGAGACGAAAACTAATTGTTTTACTCATTTCTCAAAGACTATAGCACTTCAGACAAAACCATTTCAGGGGAAGTTTTCTACGGTCATCATGTTTATATTGTGTATAGTTAGTCGTAAATCTGTGAACATTTCTGATTTTCGAGATTACCAATGATGTATACTGCCTTTAACTGTATTCTTGAAAACAGTATAACCAGTCTAGGCAAGGTATTGTCTTTCCTGGATGGCGGACGGTAGTTTTTTTAAACAAAAGATGGCTACTCGATATACGTACTCGACTCCAACGATGACGTAGCGACTGGACACATTAGCCACCACAACCTTTAACATAAGTTGCTGTTCTTCGCTAAACTGCCAAAAGTAAAAAAATAAATAATAAAAAATCCTCATCACAATCGAAATATGAAAGTATTTTGCTTTTAGTAAACCAATTTGTACAAGTTCGTTTATCCTTTTAATGTTGTTGTAAAAATAATTCTTTTTTTAAATTTTAAATTTTGTTTTTACCTTATTAACGTCTGTGAATGGATCTAGAACGAGTCGCCCTCCGCCTGTGGTCATATACGTTTTACACTGCGGGAAAATATTAATAAAATATTAATAAAAAGTGCAACAAGATCACATTTTTTTTAAACACAACTCCCCGCCCCCTTCCCTCCCTTAATTTTTTTTAATGGGTGTAGAGAATTTGATACCATTCCATTTGTCAAATTATTCTCATTCGAAATATTTAAAATGATATCGTAAAAAATACAGTTTAGAAAACTAATTTAGTAAACGTGTTTTTCCACTCTGTGGTTGCGCACCGCGTCATTCAACCGTATAGCATGCTTATGTTATGTACTTACATTGAGACCTTAAGTTCATGCATTTATTGGTTCTGCAATAAACTGTTTACTAATATTTACCTCTGCATTTTTGAATTTGTCCAAGCAGTCTGGTGCAGCTGGAAATAAAACAGAACAAATAATTGATTTTGACCTAAAGGTACAGGCTCGTCAATGCGCGCGTGAGGCCAATTTCGTGCCACGAAATACGCAGCTCCATATATCAAAGGCATGGAGCTGCGTATTTCGTGGCACGAAGTTGGCCTCACGCGCGCATTGATGAGCCTCTGCCTTTTATTGGGACCAAAGGTGTCACTATACGGTAACGGATGTCGTATAAACACATCTCAAATTCGCAATCGCCGTCTACACTTTATTTGAGAAACTAGTAGAAATACAAATGGAATCCCGAATCCTCTAAATCGGAATCGATTAAAAAAAATTTTGATTTGGAAATAACATCATTCATATTAATCGAACGACCCAGGACTGAGTCGAGGCGACCTGATTAGGCAAAGCGAACGCACTGCTACATTTATATGCACAGAATGTTTTTCACTGTCAAAATCAGCCAACGGGATGTAATGAAAGACCATACACACGGTTACATGGTTGCATGCCGAGCTTCTGGAACCATTATGGGGGTATGTTTCGTCGATGCTCGACACACAAGAACAAAGTACAGTCTCGTGCATTTTAACGTCTCTTGGGAGATTTTGTTAATCTTTTACGCGCTACATCCAAATGTGAGCAATTTCAATCGACGACTTAACAATAATAATTCGACTAGCGTTTCCCTTGTTCGAGAGACTCCACCTTGCTCTACAGCACTGTGCTCTACAGTAAAATCCCGATACGTCGATTCAGAAGTGATTTGTAATGTTCAAGTCAAAATTCTGCGTAACTCAGAATATGACAGAAATTGAGACTTACGCGGTGAATTCTTAGAATAAATATAAAGCCTGCTGCCACATTATATGTAGCGTTTGACTCGTCAACATAGGCCTAGTGATAGAACGACTGTGTAACGAAATGTTCATCTCAATTCCACGTACCTTCAGTGAGAAGCACAAACCCAATTAGACAGAGAATCGCACAACTCCCAAGACGCTTCATGATCCTGTTTTTGTGAAGACCTGGAGAGGACCTAAGAATTTAGAGAAATTATAAGGCAATACACTGAGCCGACTGCTGTATGCCTATATCTTCAACACAGACGTGCAAATCATCGCCCGACGCTAATAATACACAGTAGGCCTACCGGTGTGGCACTAAATGAATGAAGTGTTAAACTTTGACCGCATCTTTGTAATACAATATTTAACAGCAACCCAATTTACGCGCTGCACGGTATACCGTGCGAACTTTAGCAATACACAATACCTGAATATGTCGTCAAACCACCGCGACGATATTTGCCCGCGTCGCTAACTGGTATACGTGTAATCTCTATAGTACAAGAAATCTGGAATAGTAATGATCCAGTGTGTTTGAGATATTATCGGACAGGGTCAACAATTCAACAGGTCCCAAAAGCACCTTTACAAGATAAATATGAAGTTATCAACACTCGTGACAAATCAACACTCGCGCCAAATTCGTGCCACAAAATACGCAGCTCCAGATATTTACTTTCGAGCTGCGTATTTCGTGGCACGAATTTGGCGCGTTATTCGCTTTCAAATGAGACATCAACGAAAAAAAAAATCGACCAACGTTTAGTTATCGAACAATTACTGTCAATATTTCGAATCACTGGCGGTCCGCCAATAATTCAACTCGCGGCAAGGTGTAGACTTGCCCAAGTCTGACTTTCCGTGTTTGGTCTGTAATGCGCAGCGTACAGCGCGCCCTCTGGACTGGTGGCCTGTTTAATCTCTTTTTGTCTATTTCTATTATAAGGCGGAAAACACGAGAAGTCAGACTTAATTGGGCGTTTTTCACAGGGTTGCCGATGTCTAAAATACAATGTATGAGTTGTTTTCGTTAAAATAAAGTAAATGCTTTAAAAATTCGTTTGGAGAAGAACAAAAAAGAAAATCGAATTTGCTGTGAACCACGGACAATATAACTTTAAAGGGTATGGTTGTACACTGGTTCAAAATCTGTAGAGATTATGATGGTTATTTCAGGTCACTTAAAACTTAGACACTCTGGTTGACAGATATTTCATGTTATTTTGAAACAGGCCAAATTATTTCACTATATATAGGCTAAGCCAAAAGATAGTATTATACAGGAGCCCAACTTTGCTCGTTCCCAGCCGCCCATACTGCATGGGCGCTGGGACAGGCTAATTTGTTTGCGTACATGATTGGCCAACATTTTATACGCCACGTGACTACGAGGTCACGTGTTTTTCTTGTGGGCAGACAAGGCAGTCTCGCACACAGTACACTCATTTTATTCGTAAATTTGATTTTTTGCATTTTATATGAGCGTTAACAGCGTTTTCATCCATTTTTCGTCTGGCAGTATAAGCAACCCACAATGCTCCGCGGCTCTGTATAAATTATGATGTGACTTTTCGTCACGTGTTTCCGTCACAGAAATCTGTGAAGGCACATCAGCCCGTACGACAGCGCCCAGTAGGCCTTTCATATGGGCAGCTGGAAACGAGCGAAGACCCAAACTTACCCAGATTGTGTTGTTTGAGATCTGTACCGTTCGATCTTCAAATTCCCGAGGTGTAAATATTGGCCAATCGTACGAGGTTCAAGTGCTCCCTGCCAAATTTGCATAAAATATAGACCTTGCGGCACGTGCACCCCCGTAGTTACGCCACTAGACGAAATTCGCAGTGCGTTTTAAGACGCTAAAAAGGTACAAACCCCATTGTTCTCCCCTCGGCGCAGTGGTGTAAAAAAAAATTAAGCGACCGGGCCATAACACTTAATCCCGAGCTAGGGGTCGAACACCGTGACCGTTGGAAAAATTACCATTTCAAAAGCACAGGAACACGGTTCAGTGATTTTTAGTGTAGAGCCATTGCCTAGGCAACTAACAAAAGATGTATTCACTTCGGTAGTCTATCAACCCCACACTATATCCAGCACGATATGTGACAAACGGATCCCACTCCTTCCCCCACCCCCCTTCCACCACCCCAAACCCCTCTCCGAGCTCCCCTTATATTAACACTCCCTTCCCTTCTGTTAACACACACTCCCCTAAAAACAAAGGAATTCCTTGGATGTTTGAGACACAATGGGGGAACAATGGTAGGGGGAGGGGAATACGCTCTGCCACATATCGCGCTGCATATACATTCCTAAGATGTTTAAATAACGATAAGAACAGGTGTACTCTCAGATGCTATGTGGGCGTCTGCTTGGGCGATTCCACGCTGGAGTCGAGTAGAATCGATTCCACGCTGGAGTCGAGTAGAATCGATTCCACTTTAAGAATCTGAGTCACTATTCCAAATTTTCAGGAATCGATTCCTTTTATCTAGATTCGATCCCCAGTGATAGGTTGCCGAATGCCGATTCTTAGAAATTCCGGAACCAAAATACACGGGTTTTGCCGTCTTCCTTTCGCAAGGGTCTTTGCTGCACGCTGCACACCGAGTTACCGAGTTTCCGGTGTGCAGCAAAGACTCTTGCGAAAGGAAGATGGGGTTTTGCAAGAGTACTCGGCTTGGTTCTGATATCATATCATGAATGTTCAGTACCGCTCAGTGCCACTTATGGAATCGATTCCGGGTAGCTAGAATTGCGATCGATTGGAATCGGAATCGAAAATGCTGTCCAGAGCGGTAGTACTATTTACCGGAAAACACCGGAAAACACCAGAAAACACCGGAAAACATACTAAATACCGGAAAACATACTAAATACCGGAAAACACCGGAAAACAGTATTTTATGGTGTTTTCTGCAGGTAGTGGGGGTGGTGTTATTAAGTGCTTTCGGGTGTTTTCCGGTATTTAGTGTGTTTTCCGGTATTTAGTATGTTTTCCGGTGTTTTCCGGTATTTAGTGTGTTTTCCGGTATTTTCCGGTATTTAGTGTGTTTTCCGGTATTTAGTATGTTTTCCGGTGTTTTTCGGTGTTTTCCGGTATTTAGTGTTTTCCGGTATTTAGTATGTTTTTCGGTGTTTTCCGGTGAGTTTTCCGGTGTTTTCCGGTATTTTCCGGTGTTTTCCGGTGTTTTCCGGTATATAGTATCACCCGTCCAGAGTCGCCCAAGCCCGCGTTTCCATTCGAATTACGTAACCATGCACCGCATTCCGGACGCAATGAACCGTGGAAGCAGCAGGTAGATTTTGCAACAGACGAACTGCCGACGGCCGGTCAAGATGCTGGTGATGATACGGGACGTCCTCGACAATCTAGTACGCTAGTGGGATTTTTAGGTACGTAAACTACGATTGTAACGGTTATCCTATTCCTATGTTTTCATGCTATATGTGGGAATGGTAAAGTCAGATTAAAGTTTTCTGGGTCTTTTACCTACTTGAAGAAGGGAAAAGTAGTTATGTGGGGTTCGGGATTTAAAATACGTGGGTTGAGTTAGACCATAGTCCGCAAGGAACAGTTTCTTGCTCTTATATAGGCTACCACATGAACAATTTCGAGCCGAGGTAACCTTGTCTAAAAGATTACCACATGAACAATTTCGAGCCGAGGTAACCTTGTCTAGGGTTGAGTGAAATGAACTTGTTATGATTCCTTGCTTGGGGCTTAATCAAGTAACCATCCTTCTAATCTGATTGTTGTTTTTGCTTTCAGGATGGAGTCGTGTACTACCGTATGACGGCGGCTTCTTGGAAAAGGTGAATTGCGGATCTGTTAATACTCTTAATTGGAAGAAATTCCTGAAAGATTTTACGGTATTTTTTTCATATACATTGAACACGGATTTGGTATATGTTGGAATCGATAGCTTATTCAATTCTAAGATATACTTCCCACTGACACTTCCGTCGCAAATGTTGCATTTCTGAGATAAATAAATGATAAAATTACTGAAAAGTGATGAACAAAATGACGTGGCGAGCGGTCTGTGCATAAGCGCGACAACAGAGGGTGCTGCGCGTGCGTGAATGGTTATCTTGTGCACTAACTGAAGGCAATTTTTGAAGAAGAAAACATGATTTTTCTACAGAAAAGCAACATTTGCGACAAAAGTGCAAGTGGGAAGTATATCTTAAAAATACCGATTTTACTTTAATACCTGCACTTTCAACTCTTTGTACAAGTCTTATGGACTTCATTAACAAAATTAAGGTTTTTTGTTATTTTATTCGTTTAGGTTGAACAAAGATGTTAAGGAAATTACCTCCTGGAATCAATAGATAATCCAATTTTAAGATATACTTCCCACTTGCACTTTTGTCGGAAATGTTGCATTTCTGAGATAAATAAATAATAAAACTACCGGTACTGCAGAGAGTAAGACAAAATCACAGCGAGTAAGCGCGACAATAGAGGCCGCTGCATGCAAGCGTACATGATTCATCTTGTGCACCAACTAAATGCAATTTTTGAAGAAGAAAATTTCCTTTTTCTTTAGAAAAGCAACATTTGCGACAAAATTGCATGTGTAAACTGGAAAGTATATCTTAGAATTGGATTATCTGTTGATTCCAAGAGGTAATTTCCTTAAATTCTTTGTTCAACCTAAACAAAAAAAAACCTTTTTTTTATTCAGGCTAAAATAATATTTTCACAACAAAATTTCACTTTTTTAGCGGAAGATAAGCTGTATGAATGAAATAATGCAGGTATTTAAGTAAAATAGGAAAGAATTCTGTTTACTGGCTGCCACTTATTCTCCTTATGACTTAATAACCATCAAAATATTTGAAAGGGAAGTGAATTGTGCAGTAACAAACATTCAAAAATTTTCTTGAAAATACTGCCCTGTTCCATAGATTTAACACACGGCGTCTCAGTGGCAACCAGTGAACGGAATTCATACCAAAACAAATTCTGATCATCTTCTCAACTTTTACCGAAACATGAATTTTATAGTGGATAGTGTAATTTTGGAAAGAATTTACAAGTCGGACATCACATAAGCTTTCCTGCACTAAACCCATCTGAAAACTGGGAATAATTCCCGGTATTTTTTCCCTTATACATTGAAAATACATTGCGTAAGCGTGACATAAGTTATTTTAAAGGAAAACAATTCTGATTAACTTCTCAACTCTTAACTAGAATTCTCTTATTTAATCCACATAGGAACAATTAAAATTACCACAAAACAATAATTCAACAAAATGAGGCCATTTTGAATGATCATGGTTAGGGTTTTGGGAACCTTTTATTTATTTTATTAACAGCAATACTTTGTCTTTTCTCCTCAGGTTTTTGATCACCAGCCAAGGGTCCAGTTTAAATGTAAGTATCATATAGCCTCTATTGTAACTATGCATTGTTTGAGCTTGGAGCCAATTTTACCATGAATATCTGGGCATGCAATTCTTAGGTTGATGTTAATGATATAAATAGTACTGAAGTTTTATACATTCACCACCAAAGTAGGTACCTATATTGTTCTGTGTGGAGAGGCAATTTATGGTAAAATGTCTTGCCCAAAGGCACATCTATACAACCTTTTGAATTAACCAAGGTATTGAGTACATGACACTTGACTGTTTGGATATCTAAATTTCATATTAAAATTGGCCCAGACATTTTTGTGTGTTTTTACTTGGTTTATTTATCATAAAAAGGCAAATCCTGGGTGTCCGTGCATGGTAATGAACCCCACGTATATTTTGAAGGAAAGAACTAACCTCCAAATTTAAATCTTGTGTCAAAAAGTAAAACTAAAACAAAATTGGAATATGTGGCCCTGCAGTGACATGAAAGACACTTGGCTTGAGAGATGATGAAAATCAATACCTGCATTTTCCGGAAACCATTAGTTTTTGATAATTTTAAAACTAATTAAGTTAGGAAAATAACTAAATTATTGGCCTTTTCGCAATTTCATTGCTGGAGAAATCAGTGGCAAAATCAGTGTACACAAATAAATTTACTGATAAATTTCTGGTGTCCTTTAATAGCGCATTTCATGTCTCTTGACATCTCAATGCGAACCACCTCAATATTGATACATAGATCGGCAAGTGGCGGCTAAGCCAGAGACATTGGGAAAATTCCCCTTCTCTCTCGAAAGAATGTTCTAGGATCTTTAAGATGCATTACACAATACTGGACCTAGGGCTTTACATCCCATCCACAGGATGAAGCAATTGGGGTAAAGCGCCTTGCTCAAGGGCACAAGTACCTCAAGTAGTCTGAAAACCACAACCTTCGGGTGTTTCCACCTGAAGTTTGTAAGTTAATGACCCAAACTGCCACGATACTTATAACTCATTCTGCTATTAAAGAAGAAAATATAGCAATGTATTTGTATCCGTATATCATCCTGAAACCTGTGCACATCAAGTTGAATTTGCGAAAAGGCTACATGAATACATACATCGTACAGACTTCATCTGTGTCAAAAGTCGGAAGGTTCCATGTTGTGCATGGCCACAATTTTCATTCAGACATGCTGGTAAATGTACAGCACAAAATCAAATATGTTTGGCATACGTAGATTAAATATGTTTGGCAAAACATATCTGTGTCAAAAGTCGGAAGGTTCCATGTTGTGCATGGCCACAATTTTCATTCAGACATGCTGGTAAATGTACAGCACAAAATCAAATATGTTTGGCATGTAGATTAAACAAACTTTACTTATTGCATATGTGCGAAGGGAATGAATTTACTTGCTGAAGTGGTTTAAAATTCGAGTACAAACTGCATGTTACAACATGAACTGTCTGCCATTATAATACATGTATTTCAGCAAACATATCAACATTCACTGTCCTTATAGGTACCCATTTTAGTGAGGTGGATTAAGGACAAAATCGTTACACGGTGGACAAAAGCACCATTTTTTCACCAAAGTATCAGTTTGACCCATAGATTTCAAAAAAGTCATGCTCCAAAAAATCTGAGAATTGGATCACCTTGAATTACGTCATTATGACGTCATAACCTCTTGTTATGTAATAAAGCAAACGCAAATGCCATGGTGGGATTTCTACATGCCAAAATTATGTTTCTGAGGTCAAGGAATTCAATGAGGGTGGTATTAGTTTGTAAAAAATTAATATCCTTTATGGTGACTACATGTATATTGATGTAAATATGACGTCATCATCGTCAATACTACACAAATAACACAAAATTTGAACAAAAAAGATTTTATTGCCGTTTTTTCACCAAAATGCTAATCTTTTTGTGTTCAAAATGGTAAAAGTATAATTACCGTGGCACTGATCTACAAGATACCATGATGTCATTATGATATAATAAACAATAACTATCAACCAAAACAATAACACATTAACACAATGAAACACAATGATTCTGACCGGATATAGGTTATGACAGGATATTTATTATATTGAATAGCGCATATAACAGTTGGTTTGTGTAGACGAGGGATTATAGTGTGTTACCATTTATTTAACTGCATCTTACAGTTACAGTTATTAGGTTTTTTTTACAGTTTATTACTATTAACCACCTACTTAAAGGGGCAGGATCGTCGCTCAAAAAATTGGCGTTCTCGGGAAACCTGTACCCAAGTCAATCAATGCTGGTCCATTTTTTTGACGTCACAACTGTTTAAGTCTAAAGCGTTTATACCCAGTGAACTGCAAAGATATGTACATGTTGTTTGGCAAGTTAGGACATACTTCCTTCAATTATTGTTAAACTCATAGTAATCCTGCCCCTTTAAAGTCCGTTTTGATTTTAAAGTTTGCTTATTGTTCAATAATGAACAGTCTCAATTTCTGGTATTAAAACATTTTAGATTAATGTTTTGATGAAGCAAGCATCACATCTTCCAATTATTTTAGAGCTTTCGTAATTACTGTATCGTTTCAGATGACTGAATTAATTATCAATGCCCAAACTGATTATTTTTGACAGTTGCAACTGCAAAGGTCGGTGCAGGGTATAGATAGACCAGCTCTTGAGCACTTGCAACGGTTGACACAGCCACGCTCAGATTTGCAGCCGCATTTGATGAGCTCGGTGCAGGCTTTTGCTGCTTCGGGGATAGTCATCCAAACAGGCTGCCACTGGTTGTCGTTCATGGTCCACCCCCATCCCTCAGGGGATGGAACCATTGGTAGCGCTTGAGGACTGGTGGTCCAAATGCCTCCTTGGTAGACCACTCTCTTTACATGTTGGAATTCTTTGACATTCATAAGGAAGTCATTGAAGACAGTGAGAGAATCATAGTTGCGCCGCGTCTGTGGACAAGATAAATTTTCCGGTGTAGTTTGCTGGCAGATAATGCAGGCTGTCCAATCCATGCTGACTATTACACCTACACATAAATAATGATTATAATTATTATTAGTATAATTTAAAAACAAATAATGATCATCAACAAAGGACCAGAATTAGGAACCAAAGAACTATATGTAGAGATGGGGAACTGTTGGGTTGTTGAGCTTGGGGGTTAGGGATGGCACACATGTTCATAGATGGACATTTGGAAGCTTCTAGGTTCTATTTGCAATCAGGTTGACATTTATTCTGATAATTCTGTGTAAGGATGACAAACCTGCACCTGTAGCGTCAGGGCAGGCAGTGATATAAAAAGAGTTATTTTAGTTACAGTTTTCTGTACTCCACTCAGCAACTGTATAGTAATACAGGACAGAGAAAACCTCAAGCTAGGTGATCCTTAAAGCATTTGCACCGACCAAAGCAACGCAGCAATCCCACCCAAGAGCACAAATCCGCCTGTAATCTCTGAACATGCTGAACAACTGCCAAGTTTACAGTCCATAAGATTATGGTTATTTGTATCATCAAATTAATAAAAGACCATGACCTAATTATCTTAAACCGAGGCCTACATGTACATGACCATATTACATACAGTGTATGCCAGCAACAGGCGCGGATCCAGGGGGGGGAGGGAGGGTGGGGGGGGAGGGTGGGGGGGAGGGAGGGTGGGGGGGGGAGGGGGGGTGGGGGGAGGGAGGGAGGGGGGAGGGGGGAGGGAGGGAGGGGGGAGGGGGGAGGGAGGGGGAGGGAGGGGGAGGGAGGGGGGAGGGGGGAGGGAGGGGGGGAGGGGGGAGGGAGGGGGAGGGGAGGGAGGGGGAGGGGGGAGGGAGGGGGGAGGGGGGAGGGAGGGGGAGGAGGGGGAGGAGGGGGGGAGGGGGAGGAGGGGGGAGGGAGGGGGGGAGGGGGGAGGGAGGGGGGGGGGGGCACGTGCCCCCCGGGCAAATTGAGTCAAAAAAAAAAAGGAAAGGAAAGGAGGTAAAAGAAAAAAGGGGGGAGGGCAAGTAGTTGAGTCAAAAATAAAAAATGGGGGGAAGGAAAGGCCGTAAAAAAAAAAGAGAAATCGGAGGGCAATCTTCTTAAAAAAAATACCGATGCCGATATTTAACATCTGCGTATACTTTTTGGCTTTAAAAATACTGAAAAAATGCAATAAGAAAAAAAAGGTAATCAATCATGCCATGGAACTGAATTCCCCCCTCAACATCTAATCCCCATGGTGGAGTATAATTACTGGTTTGACCATTTTTCGTTTGTGAAGTCTGGTTTGCTGACCTGATTCCTCAAAGTATATAAATTGTTCTGTTTCGTCTGAAAAAGGTTCAAGGTATACCTTGTGGAAATTTTTGCCGAGGACAACTTGACGCCAATACACATAGGCCTGCCTACTAATGGTCTATTATGTCTTGCAGCCGATCTGCCGATGTTTTAACACAGGGCATTAGGGCAAGGAACAGTCTGAAATCAAGTCCTTTTCTTGAACTTTTCAACTGGACTGAATTAAAACCAAGACAAAATCCGGAAAAATTAGAAATGATGATGGGTAAAAACTGCATATTAAATGCCAAATTGGGGAGGGAGAAACTTTATAGATTTTTGTCAACTTAACCGGGCGAAAATAATGGCTAAAAATAATGGCGAAAATAATTTTTCATACACACAATTCTTAAAACACACAACAATCTTCAAAACTTTTGCTTAAAAAAGTCAGTTAAAAGTGGCCAGGAATCGCCTTAGATTGCACCACAGAGCATCTAGAATCCAAAATTCCACCAGTATCATTAAACAAATCTATAATAAATTGCTGTAACAATGAGATAAGTCTCTTTGTCGAGCTCCAAGTATAAAATACAGAAATAATAAGTTCAAAATTTGATAAAAATAAAGGCAAACTTTACCTGTAGCGTCAGGGCAGGCAGTGGCCTCAAACCCGCTGTTACTAGGCAGATCCAAAAACAGAAGTTAACATGTAGTTTGTTACACCTAAAACTCATTTTTCTAATAATTAATTAAAGCTTAATTGACAGTAAACCATCAACAAAATGCATTGTATTCAATAAATAATAGAATAGGTAGTTAAACCAAAGTCTGATTGCCCTACTTTCACAACCATAATATTCATGAACTGTATGTTGGGACACCGCATTATGCAAATAAGATGGCTTTGTTTTAACAAATTAGATCTATGCAAAAGAAGTACATGTATAAAGTTGTGACCTTACTGCCGTTGCATGATAAAAAGAAATGCATTTTGTTTGACCCTACGACTGTTGCATGATAATAAGAAAATACATTGTAACAAAATCTTCAGTGGGAAGCAAGTGTACTACTACTGGGTAAGTATAAGTGGCAGCTATGCTTGGACTTAAATAATACACAAATAAAATAGCATTCTATATCTAATGTCAGGGGAGCCACACATCCCTTACATATATAACTGATGGTTCTTTCGCACAACAAATTTCTCGGAGAAGATTATGTCTCGAACGCTAATATTACGGACACAATTAATCCTAACAAATGTGTTAATAGTTCATGTGTACTTTGATCTCCAAAACTGTCTGTGGTTTGGTCATCATAGGACATTTTAGACACCAGTTGCCCAAGAAACAGTTTACAAAGTTATATATGGCAATTACATTGTCTGAAACTGAAACAAAACCATTTCAATCCAAAACCGAGTTATAATTTCAAATGTTACTAACATTGGTCTGCTAGCCATCACAACCATGAGCTGAAATTGAAACATGTTAAAATATGTTAATACAAACCACTGATTTTCCCACGGTGATGATGATGTATTTTATACCATCATATGCTAATATAGACAAATTTAATACAAAAATGATGAAACTGTTTGTTTCAGCGCAACACAAACGTTGCCATGCGATTCCTTGGCCTTTGATACATATAATTCGCTACTAAAATCACTTGCCTCGGCATTATATAACTAAAAACATGCCGTTTTAAGGAAATGGCGGCCATTTTGAATATATTACGTCATAATTAGGTCAAGGTCATTGCAATTTTTTTGGAGCATGGGATTTTATTAATCTACATACCCATAGGAGTCTTTAAAAAAAAATTGGTGCTTTTGTCCACCGTGTCACGATCTTCGTGTTTTTTGTCCTTAATCCACCTCACTATTTACTCCTGGGTTGAGAGAACCCACGTTTAGAACTAATCATTAGGGAGGTATTCGCACCGTCACGGATACCGATACGTCATGACTTTATGCGCGTCTCGTGACGCGTAACCGTATACAGTACACATGTTTTCATATGCGTGAACAACGGTTATCGGCCTCCATACGCGTAGCATAAAAATGGATACCGGTTATGCAGATTTTTCGCTTTTTCCGTGATGGATTAATAAGTTTTATGCATTTTGTTTCTTTGTGATGTATCTTCCATGAATACCGATCGAATTTAATGAATCATTCCCACGTGAAAGTGAGGAAAATCTGCTGCAAACAAAGCCAAGCGCAGAGCATATTTAGCAGATGAATGTATGCACGTAGTCACACTGAACCCAGTTCAGTGAGCGCATCAACGTGAACGGTTACCGTTATCCGTATTCGTCACCTTGCGAAACCTCTGTATTGTCTCAAATGCAATCCACGCCACATGAATTTACCTTTCTTTTTTGTAGAAAATGAAATGTGTAACATGCAGTTTGTGCTCAAAACACGAGAATGGCTAAAAAAAATTCTAAGCAAATTCTTAAATTGTTTGTTTGTTTTTATAGGGAAAAAACCCTTAATTCTTACCTATAAATTGATAATCATTGAAAAACCATGAACAAGTTTGTGTGCATTTTCAAAGTTGAACTAAATTAACCTGGTTTTATGAGGAAATAATTCAGTACTCAATCATCAGAAACCAGAGGATTGGCCAAAAAATGTAATTTTGTTTTTGATAAAAATGTGTCTGACAGCTTGGGCTGAGTTTTTGTGATCATGACTAGAAATTGGCAGTGGATCCAGGCACTGTCTGGGTAGTGCTTGAAATGTCCATAAGCCTAGAACCGCCACTGATTTCCAGTTATACTTGCAAAAACTTGACTCGGGCTGTGCAACATCCAACTCATTTTAGAATAAGTCACATTTTTTTGGGTAAATTTTGGGTTTTTCCTGATCAAATCTGCAAATTTTTTGCTGTAACATTTTACATTCTAATAAAACTAAACATGTGGAAATTTTCCTGTCAACCCATTTAGTGATCACGTAAACTGGACATGTTTAAATAAACCTATGTGTGTGACATTTTGAAGCATTTCCGGAAAGTCAAGTTTGACTGTCGATTTCTCTCTTGTTGCAAAATAATTTTCCTTGAATTTTATATCATTGGAAAGCCCTGTTATTCCTCTTTACGATGTGTCATTTGTTATGATTAAGCAATTGGGGGATGTGCAGTACAGCTGAATACGGGGCGGGTGTAATGTCACAAAATGCATTGCTATTGTCAAAAAGTGCATTGACACATTCCCATCCTCAAGCAAAAGGGGAATGCACGACAATAGCAGTGAATTTTGTGACATTTCACCCACCCCTGTATTCCGCTATACTACACATCCCCAAATCGATTAATCATAACAAATGACACATCACTGTAAAGAGGAATAACAGGGCTTTCCAATGATACAAATTTCAAGGGAAAGGATTTAGTAACAAGAGAAAAATCGTCAGTCAAACTTGACTTTCCGAACTTTTTGAGGAGTTTAGCATGGTAGTCATCTACAGGGGGCACCTTATAATAGTACATCATTTGTTTCAAATTTATCTGAAAGTTCCTTTTTACAGGGGGAAAATGTATGTTACGTGTGTGACGTCGGAAATGTCACACACGTGACAGACATTTTTTCCCTGTAAAAAGAAATTTTCAAGTAAATTTGAGACAAATGCTGTATTATATAAGGTGACCCCTGTAGATGACTTCCATGCTATATTAATGCAAAAGTATTCACCAACAGGAAATTTATTGAACATAATACAGTTCAAAAAGCTACACATGATTTCCAGCTAAAAGGTACTTTTTTGTACGACTGGTAAATTGTTTTAGGCAAATGGAATAAGTTATGAGAAATTTAACTAAAAAATCATTTTGTTTTGGTATGAAATGCATTGTAAATTGTGTTGATCTGAAATTAATTTTTGTAATTTTCTTTTTCAGAAATGGGAGCTCATGAGGCTGCAAGCAGGGTTGTAGTCAAGTCCACCACAAGTCCCTGGATCTTAATTCAAGTCACAGGCTACTCAAATGAACTCCAACAAAGGCATTCGTTTGTGCATGCTCATCCTTTGGACGTTTGACGGACTCGACTACAACCTCGGTTCCAGACGGAATAGTTTTTAAATCTTTTCGCGAGTGATGTCTTTGTGCCGTGGTACGTCGTAATCTGGAACAAATTGCCGATGGTATTTTTAGTCAATTGGGTATGTAGACAGAAAACTTGAGAAAGTAAATTTTCAGTTTATCGTCATGTTGTTACTAACAATATGTAACTTAATTGTGATTTACCAAGTTACAAATGTTGTGTTTTAGTGATTTGTTTCTTGAAATTGCAGTTATCGTTTGTAATTATATTTTCTTGTTTTACAGTGAATGTTTAATAAATCATTTTAATTGTATTTCTTTGTCAGTTAGAGGAGGGAAACCTCCACTTCAATACGTTAGAAAATCGTACAGGGGGCAACCCCTGTTCGATTTTCAAATTATAAATTTGGACCACCGAACCCTGGACTATCTGTAAAGACAATAGCAATTAGGACCTTGCATAAATTAAGTTAATGAACATTTTACTTGAATATATTACTTGGTTTACTTATTGGAGTACAGAATAAAATGAGACTTGTTTACAAATGAAACTTTTGTTGTCAGTGACTTTTATTTTGACTTTGGAAGTTACTTAACTATATAACACTATTTAAATAAGATTGTTTACAAACATTACTAAGTACATTTAACAATGCTACAAGAGAAATAAATACAATTGGTTGTTGCTAAATGAAGACAAGAATATTAAGTACAAGTCAATGTTTACAAACTGTTAGTCATTTTTTGAGAGAATAATTTGAGCAAGTTTTGGTTTGTTTACAAACTGATAGTCATTTTTTGAGAAAATAATTTGAGCAAGTTTTGGTTTGTTTACAAACTGATAGTCATTTTTTGAGAAAATAATTTGAGCAAGTTTTGGTTTGTTTACAAACTGATAGTCATTTTTTGAGAAAATAATTTGAGCAAGTTTTGGTTTGTTTACAAACTGATAGTCATTTTTGAGACACTGAAGAGTTGTGTGCTTAGGGATGGATAGAAGATTCAATGTTTACAAACTGTTAATCAATTTTTGGAGAGAGGCTTGAACAAATTTAGGACAGCTTGTTTGTTTACAAGCTGTTAGTCATTTTTTTGAGACATTGAAGAGTTGTGCTTAGGAACTGACTGTAGGATGGATAGAAGGTTTTTTCTTCTGTTGATTCAATGTTTGCAAACTGATAGTTATTTTTGAGACACTGAAGAGTTGTGTGCTTAGGGACTGACTGATAGATGGAAGGTTCAGTTGAGTTGATTCAATGTTTACAAACTGTTTTTGGAGAGAGGCTTGGACAGCAGAGCTTCTTGTTGTTGGAAATTGCTTTGGTTTTTTTTGGGAACTCTGTGGCAGAAGGTTCAATCATCCTGATTTCTTCAACTTGTGTCTGCGGGGGAAAAGTAAAAAGTTTTTAAACAGTATAGTAAATCTACAGATGGCACAAATGCAACATTTCCATATTTGTTGAATCAGATAATGTTTTTCTATGCTGTAAACTCAGGCATGCAACTGTGTTACAAGGGAAATGCAAACAAATCTCCGACTTTGTACAGTGTTTTTTTATTTTCCCGATGGTGCAGATGAGGAAAAGTTGCATGCCTGTAAACTGCAACTCCTGAAGGCCCAATGGTCATTTTTCGAAAACTGGAGATACTTTATACAGTAAAGAGGGCATTTTGGCAATACAGACCATATTTTCGAGAAAATACCTTTGTCTGGTCTCAAAATAAAAGAAATAAGTTTCAGTTGTTCTGAAGAGATAACTTAGGCCCAAAAAGGGTTACAAATAGTGTGACAACATGCCTTTCTAAAAACCCTGTGATCAAATTTCCAATATACGCTCGTAACCGGGACGGACACTTGTGTTACATTTTAGGCCGTCCCAGTTACGAGTGTATATTGGAAATTGGCATACAGGGTTTTTAGAAAGGCATGTTGTCACACTATTTGTAACTCTTTTTGGGCCCAAGTTATCTCTTCAGAACAACTGAAACTTATTTCTTTTATTTTGAGACCAGACAAACGTATTTTCTGAAAAATATGGTATGTGTTGCCAAAATTCCCCCCTTACCGTGGAAAATGCCAGTATATTGGGGCTCACCGTGGGTCAATCTTGGCCACTCTGAAGACGATGCAGTGAGGTCTGCCAAAACAGATCTTGAAAATATTCAGCTCCTGGTCGACATCGCTTGGCACACATGTCTTTGTCACCTGTCACAAATTAAGAAAACATAACGACTACGGTATAAAATGCTGCAAGTTTAGAGAAAATTAAAAGTTGATGAATTTTTCAATTTGGCTGGAAAAATGAAGACACGTTAGGTTGCTTACAAAGATTCACATCTGATTTGTTTAAAATCATGGATTGCCTCACGCATGGTGGAGTTTACAAATAAACTGCTTTGGAGAAATTAACGTGAAGTGTAGAGCAATTAAAATGCAAGATGAGAGGCATTTCCGCAAATATTTGAATGTGTAGTGGAATCTTCCCCAATGAGTGTTCACTGTATAAACTGCAGGCTACATTCACAATCAGAGTTGATTGGGATGGTAGAGACGACCCTACCGGGGTACATCAGTATGGATTTTCAGCAAAGACAAAAAAGATTCAGAATTTAACTTTGAAACGTACCAAAACAGGTTGGAAACGGGCAAAAATTGTTTTCCTGATAATTTCCGAGACATTTTTTAAAAAGTCATATATTTTTATGCCGATTTGTGCAAATAACTGCTGGACGAACCCCTTGTGATTTAAAAAAATAAAATTATTGTCATAAAATTGACCCAAAATGGATTTGCAGTAAAGATGAACAGAACAATGGACTGTGACTTACTGATACTGTAGGTCAACACTGGCCAGATTTCTTCTCCCAGCAAACTCAACATGATGGGTGGTGCATATGAACAGTAGCCACAGACTAAAAGGGAAAGAAAATATATAAGTTAACTAAGTTACGGTACTTACAAATCAGAGCTACATGTAAGACTTCAAACCAAATATCTAACACTAAAGTGGAAAATGTGTGGAGGTATGAATGAACTTAATGCATTTTATGAAAGCAGAACTGATCCAAACAAAAGATGGTTTATTTTAGCTAGTTCATCCACACTGGTACAACCGCAGAAATGCTATCATCTAACTAAATATGACGGTGCCAAATCGGTGCCAAAACAGACAACAGGCCCGAAAATGTTATGGAGTTTGAGCGGAATTTGCTCAAAGATGTTTTAGTAATTAAAAAAGAAAATACAAAAATGTGCCTTACAAAAGTGCTTGAAAGATCTGCTCGGCTGTGGGTTCGAGTCCCACCCAAGCACTGGTTTTTAATGATTCAAACTGACAGTCCGACACTAGCTCACTGAGTGGGCGAGTGGTTAAGACAACTGCTCTACAATGCAGAAGGCTGTGGGTTCGAGTCCCACCCAAGCACAAGGTTCTAACATAGTTCTTGGGAAAGCGCTGAGCACAGAGCAAAAATAAATATCATCAAAAAGGGGCAAGGGATTAGTTGTGATGCCAACTGCTCCACGATTCAAATAGACCCTTTTGCACCAATGCACTGAGTAGTTGAATAATTTGAGACAACTGCTCTAGGTTCAAGTCCCACCCAACCACATTTTGATGTTTTTAGCAGTTCTTATAAATTTGACCAAGAAAGGGCAGTTGTGATACCAACTGCTCCATGATTCAGACTGGCCCTTTGATACCAGCGCACTGAGTGGTCAAGTGGTTGAGGCAACTACTCTAGATTAGTTGTGATACCAACTTCCATGATTCAAATTGGCCCTTTGACACCTGCGTAATGATTGGTTGAAAGGTTAAAAACAACTGCTCTAGAATTCAGAAGGTTGTGGGTTCAAGTCCACCCAAGCACAGATTTTAACAGAGTTCTTGGAAAAGCTCCGAGCATAAAGTGCTGATAAATTGCATCAGAAAAGGGCAGGGGATTAGTTGTGAAACCAACTGGGTCTTTGAGACCAGTACACTCAGTGGTCGAATGAGTGAGGCAACTGTTCTAGGTTCCAGTCCCAACTGCTCCATGATTTGAACCAGCACACCGAGTGGTCAAGTCAACTGTTGTAGTAGAATGTAGGAGAATGAGGATATGGGTTCGAGTCCCACCCAAGCACATTTTGATATTTTTAATTGTTCTTATAAATTGTCGGAAAAGGGCAAGGGATTAGTTTTGATACTAAATGTTGCAAGAATCAAACAGGCCCTTTGACACCAGCACACCGAGAGGTTGAGTAGTTAAGGAAACTGCTTCAGAATGCAGAAGGTTGTGGGTTCGAATCCCACCCAAGCACAAATTGTTAACATAATGATAGTTCTTGGGAAAGCACTGAGCAAAAGTGCTGTAAGATTATATTGGGAAAGAGCAAGCTATTCCTAATGTAGAGAAGTAGTAACAAGCTGATGATTACAATACCTAAAAGCTGCTCATGATGACAAATGAATTACAACAAGAGAGAGACATGTATGTGGAGTCCAATAGTCCAGGTGAGGCCAAGCATGGGCAGCAACACAAGGGAGCTTCATAAATTGGTCCTGTTAAAAGGAAATCAAATGAAATGCATGAGTATGTAAAGCTCATCCCACAAATTATGTTCATAACGAACGGGACAAACTGTTAGAGAAATAAACAGGCTTTCCAATGATATCATAGCACACAATGCTAGAAATACAGTAACTTTTTAGACCCTCCCTCCCCCAACCCCCCCTGTACGCATGGCGTACACAGTGGCTCCAACCTATTCACCCCTGTACGCATACACATTCCATATACCTCAGCATTAGTAAGCATTGGTAAATGGTTCAGTACTACATGTACGGTATAGTGCTATATACTACTAACGATTCGCATGTCGCCTCCAAAATCTGAAATAAATGAGATTGTTTTTGCATTTTTGTTTACACAAACTGCAGATTTAATGGGAAAAACCTAAATTGATGAGTGACAAAAATGTGTGGCCTGTCTAATATGTTTGTCAACTTGTCCAATTCCTTTCTCGTTTTAGTAAAAGCAAATTTTCAGTTTGCGTACATACGCATTGGCTTGGACCCTCCCCCTGCCACCCTGTACGCAATGTCAACAACCCCCTCCCCCCTCCTTTATGGACGGCCCCTAACAGAGACATGATGATCAACAAAACAAAGTTTGCAAAAATTCCTTGAAAGCTGTATTCAACTCTTGTAGCTTTTTGGCTGGAAGTAAATGTTTTTGGACTCTTGAGCCACTGTGAGTAACATGCCGTAGTAGAAACAAACATATTTGGGAAATATGGTATGTAAATGAGCAAATTTTCAAATTAAAATTTTGATAAGGATAGTACACCTGATGTCAGTATTAACTCATTTCATTCAATGCATTGGGGCATCATGAAACCATGGCCACTATGTGACTTCTAAAAAATAAAACTGGAACTCAGTTTCAGGGGTATACACCATGCATGAATAAACATGAGAAAATATTGGGGCATTCTGGGTAGCATCATGATAAAACCATGGCCATGATGTGACTTCCAAAAAACAAAACTGGAACTCAGTTTCAGAGGGACACCATGCATGAATAAACATGAGAAAATATTGGGGCATTCTGGGTAACATCATGATGAAACCATGGCCATGATGTGACTTCCAAAAAACAAAACTGGAACTCAGTTTCAGAGGGACACCATGCATGAATAAACATGAGAAAATATTGGGGCATTCTGGGTAGCATCATGATAAAACCATGGCCATGATGTGACTTCCAAAAAACAAAACTGGAACTCAGTTTCAGAGGGACACCATGTATGAATAAATATGAGAAAATATTGGGGCATTCTGGGTAACATCATGATGAAACCATGGCCATGATGTGACTTCTAAAAAACAAAACTGGAACTCCGCTTCAGGGGAACACCATACATGAGCAAGGGCAAAATAGTAAATTTAGCATGCTGCAGTGACATGTAAATAAGTAGCAGATTTGCATAATTTTGATTAAGGCAAGAACAGTACATCAATATGTCAGTATTAATTAATGGTGCAGTAATATGTAAATTAAGCATTTATTTGCATAAATTTGAATACGAACAATTGAATACTACACAAACTATTAAAGTTAAATGGCTGCTGCAAGATAGACTACTCTACCAGGGGCTGACCTCCGTAGAAATTCAAGGTGCCATTTTAGTAAGCAAACTACCGGTAGATGCGCCTTATGTCCGTTTGACATGACTCTCGCGGTTGCTAATTTTTTTCTCATCCCATAGTTTGGTTGTTTCATTTCAATGGTGATTAGGTACCATACCAAATATTGTGTTTGTTACTTTGCTCAGTTGCGGTCCCATGCAACAATAAGAGAACAATTGGGTTCTTGAGGCAAACCTGAGGGAGTATACCACTGTGCCTTATAGCTCAGATGGTAGAGCGTCTGCCCTGTAGCTCATCTGTCTGGTGAGTCAGAGGTCTTGGGGGGAAAACCTAAGGGAGTATACCACTGTGCCTTATAGCTCAGATGGTAGACCGTCTGCCCTGTACATGTAGCTCATCTGTCTGGTGAGTCAGAGGTCTTGGGGAAAACCTGAGGGAGAATACCACTTTGCCTTATAGTTCAGCTGGTAGAGCATCTGCCTGGTGTGTCATAGGTCTTGGGAAAAATCTGAGGGTGTACATGTATACTACTGTGCCTTATAGCTCAGCTGGTGGAGCGTCTGCCCGGTGTGTCGGAGGTCTTGGGGGGAAACCTGAGGGAGTATACCACTGTGCCTTATAGCTCAGCTGGTGGAGCATCTGCCCGGTGTGTCAGAGGTCTTGGGGGAAAACCTGAGGGAGTATACCACTGTGCCTTATAGCTCAGCTGGTGGAGCATCTGCCCGGTGTGTCAGAGGTCTTGGGGAAAACCTGAGGGAGTATACCACTGTGCCTTATAGCTCAGCTGGTAGAGCATCTGCCCGGTGTGTCAGAGGTCTTGGGGAAAATCTGAGGGAGTATACCACTGTGCCTTATAGCTTAGCTGGTAGAGCATCTGCCTGGTGTGTCAGAGGTCTTGGAGAAAACCTGAGGGAGTATACCACTGTGCCTTATAGCTCAGCTGGTAGAGCATCTGCCCGGTGTGTCAGAGGTCTTGGGGAAAACCTGAGGGAGTATACCACTGTGCCTTATACATGTAGCTCAGCTGGTGGAGCGTCTGCCCGGTGTGTCAGAGGTCTTAGGGAAAACCTGAGGGAATATACCACTGTGCCTTATAGCTCAGCTGGTAGAGCATCTGCCCGGTGTGTCAGAGGTCTTGGGGAAAACCTCAGGGAGTATACCACTGTGCCTTATAGCTCAGCTGGTAGAGCATCTGCCTGGTGTGTCAGAGGTCTTGGGGAAAATCTGAGGGTGTATAACATGTACTACTGTGCCTTATAGCTCAGCTGGTAGAGCATCTGCCTGGTGTGTAAAAGGTCTTAAGGAAAATATGAGGGAGTATACCACTGTGCCTTATAGCTCAGCTGATAGAGCGTCTGTCTGGTGAGTTAGAGGTCTTGGGGAAAATCTGAGGGAGTATACCACTTTGCCTTATAGCTCAGCTGGTAGAGCATCTGCCTGGTGTGTCAGAGGTCTTGGGGAAAACCTGACGGAGTATACCACTGTGCCTTATAGCTCAGCTGGTAGAGCATCTGCCTGGTGTGTCATAGGTCTTGGGGGAAACCTGAGGGAGTATACTACTGTGCCTTATAGCTCAGCAGCTGGTGGAGTGTCTGTCTGGTGAGTCAGAGGTCTTGGGGAAAATCTGAGGGAGTATACCACTGTGCCTTATGGCTCAGCTGGTAGAGCATCTGCCTGGTGTGGCAGAGGTCTTGGGGAAAATCTGAGGGAGTATACCACTGTGCCTTATAGCTCAGATGGTAGAGCTTCTGCCCAGTGAGTCACAGGTGTCAGGTTGGAATCCCGATAAAGCAAGCCCTTACGACTTTTCTCTCATCCCAAGTGTGGATGCCGCTGTAACTATTCGCCGCGACACAGATTACACTACGAGAGGCATGTCAAACAGACACAAGGCGCGTCTAGTTTGCTTATTACTAAAATGGTGCCTTTACATACTTCACTTTATTGAATTGATTTCGCATGGGTGGGCTATCTTGCACTTTTGCTGCTATATCATCTTTGAGGAAGCCCTACCCATGCATGCCTATAAGCGGAAGCTAGACAAGTTTTAATACAGTGGAAAGTCACCATAAATGGGCATCGTATCTGAACCATACAAGTGTTTGTTTTGGTGGCGTTTAACGCGAACAAATGATTGGGAGCCATGAGCGATGTTCACTGTAGCTGAATGTTCTTTTTGGTGTTCATTATAGCGAAATTCCACTGTAATAAAATTGGAATGATGGCCAAAAACTCACCTCTCCTGTGTTTTCAGTATCCATGGCAACACGTCCATTTTTGTAGTGTGTAATATGAAGCTCCACAGTCTGTGGGCTCCATCTCCAATCTGTGAATACATAATGAACAAAAATTAGCAACTGTGACAGAAATGCAACCAATCCAGGCTTTGACATTAACCAAAGTCACCAAGGCCAATGGCCTCATGCCCTGCTGAGTTGGCCCCGATGCCCCTTCAAGATACACTTTCTGAAGCCAACTTGGCCATCATGCCCTATTGAGCTCGTGCCAATGACGTCATTTTGGGAGTAAAACAATGCTGCGTCAATGTGGAAGCAATGTGCGTGCGCGTTGTGTGTGTCCATAGCGCACGTAACGCGCTATGATGAGGCTCCCATTGGTGAACTAAACCGCGTTACGCCCACAAGAGACACACACAACGCGCACGCACATTGCTTCCACAATGACTCAGCATTATTTGACTCCCAAAATGGCATATTCGCACGTGTTCGAAAGGGTTCAATCCCAGGCTTTGACATTAACCAAGGCTACCAAGGCCAATGGCCTCATGCCCTGCTGAGTTGGCCCCGATGCCCCTTCAAGGTACACACTTTCTGTAAAGCTATACTTTCTGATAAGCTGATAGCAAAAAAAGGACATGTCAAATTGACCTCTCGTGCTCCTTGATCCTGTTTTGCATCTTCCATTTTTATGCGCAAGTTAATTTTAGCTTTGTTTACAAAACTAGCCCCTGTTCAGCCAGGTGTGAAATTCCCAACATGATGACGACGTTAATGAAAACTCGAAACCTATGTCTACCGATATTTCAATATTTGTGAGCCAATTTTCTAAAAATACTACAATTTTCATTTTACTACAATTTTATGAGTGTCTACTTTTTCTGATACACCCTGTATAACTTCAAATGTTGATAACTTAATATATCTTCAAGCAAACTTGAATCCGTCGTTTTGATTGGTGGATCCATGGCAACCAACAGTGTGATAATGTTTCATAATACTCTTCCGATTCTCATATTGCACTCTGCGTACCGGTAAATGCACCATGGTATTCCAAGATAACTGTGTCCCTACGCCAGGGCATAATTTACAGCAAAAAAAATGTATAGCAATTTTGCTATACATTTTTGATTTTGTGTAGCAGTTTTGAAAGTTTGTGTAGCAGTTTTGAAATGTTGTGTACTACTAGTAGGCCTACTACTACTAGCAATTGCAGTTAACCATCATCATAGAAATGTTAAATTAATGAAAAAAGAGCACTTTTCATAGCTGCCAAATATTACGAAAAAATCGTAGTTATTACGAATTTATTAATAAATTACGAAAATACGAAATTGCTCTTGAAAGTTACGAATTTCAAAATTTTCGCCTTAATATTTGTTTTGACAACCGAATTCACGTAATTCGGATTGAGATCGATACTTTTTGTCATGTACTTTTGTTGATTTTATTGCAAAGTAACCGAAACATCGAAAAATACGGGAATCAATATTTTATTATCATGTACTTATGTTGGTATAATATGCTTGAAAACGTCTGGGAACCAGGTATATGTCGTAAACAAGTTTTTCGGTTAGTACAGTATCGATACTACTATTGCAGGGCACCAGCGTGTTGATTGATATACTGGTATGTGTATGGAAACCAGCGCGCGTGTGATCGCTATTCAAAATGGCGCCCAAAACATTTCGACGTTCGTAGTTTTCATAGAACTATTTTTCAAACGTTCGCGCTCGCCAAATTGGGTTTATTACGAATTGGTTTATTACGAAGTTCAAACATATACTCGTCTGATGTTTTATTATAATTAATGCATCGCAATCATTGCTACACAAGGACAAAATTGCATCGCTATGGAGGGTCAAATGCATCGCAAATTGCGATGCGATACCGGATAAATTATGCCCTGTATGCATATGCGCGGAGTACATGTAGTACTTGCAGAGTGCGTGTGTTATTAGTGCGTCAATTTTGCTTGAAGATAATATTAGTTATCCCGCGAGCATGAGTGGAATACGGCATTATCATGATTATGTAGGAACGTGACAGTCAGAAGCACGTGACCACATTCGTGTGACTAACTATGTTCCTTTTTTTGTCTGTCGCCTGAGGTGTATGATTTTTAAACATCTATATCTGGGAGGTTTTAATTTTGTCAAAAAATTAGTTAGTCGTACATTATTACATAATGAAACTATTTATAGCCTGATACCCAAAATCTTGGAATCGTCCAGATTGTACCATTACATTGTTTTAAATTGTTATAAATAATATAAAGAAATTTATATTGATAAAATTCTCACTTTGTCTGTTTTGTTAGTTTGCTTTATTTGTATTTCTTCTTTCAAACAAACGAATAAGAAAGAAACAACCTGCAGTAAAACCCCCGTTGATCATTTTTAATTTAATTTGCTTAAAGGCAGTATACATCATTGGTAAGCCCTTACAAACAGTGTCATATAGTGTCATCTTCCTGTATGAATAAAGATATGCATTAATAAAACCAACCTCAGTAAAATTTAGCTCCATACCTCGTCAAACTTTTGAGAAAACAGTGAAAAACCGTGTCGTTTTTCTTCCGAAATTGTGTGAAACAAATGGTCGAGGCGAGTTTTTGTACTAGCGCCCTCTTGCGATAAAATACATTACTGCAGGAATAAGCAGGCACTGTTTCATGTTTACGTTTCTTCTAATACAACAGCCGTTTGATATGTGCGCAAATCAAGTACTGTAATCCGACACCTATACGCGCGCTAGCTGGCCGGCAGCCGAGGTCAATTATATATACTGTATACAGTGTATATGGCATACATGCACAGTATACTAAACCGTATTCGTTGTACACGGTACGTGTTTTTTAGTAAATGTGTGTGTCATTACAAAAAAAGAGAAAAATGCAGGATTTTTATTTTATTTTCCGTATAAATACCATACACCCGCGCCACTAATCCTTCATAATATGACATAACACCCCACTGAGAAAGTGTAAATATGGCGAGGAAACATGAATTTAGGGGTGAAAATGTAATGTTTTTCTTTGAATTTTTATGCCATATGTTCCATAGATTTAGTGCATGAAGTCAATTTTCAATGGGATATGAGGAAACATGAGGAAATCAGCTGATCAACTGAAAAGTTTTGTGAATTTTTTACAACTTTTGTGAAAACAAGGTGACGAGTTTGTTGAAAAACGCATGTTTTTGTGAATTTCAAACTTTCGGCCGGTTTTGTAGAATATTGGCAATTTTTGTAACATTTTCACAAAAGTGGTAAATTAATTTCACAAAACACTTACATGTACTTCTGCACCGCTGACAAAAAGACAAAGACCAAAGACATTCTTTATTTTTCTTAAATTGTGTTTATTTCAAATAAAGGCAGTATATACATGATTGGTCAAATAGTGTAATCTCCCTGTGTGATTGAAAAACAACCTGAGTAAAAAATCAGCTCTTTACTTAGTCTAACTTTTGAGAAAAGTCAAAAACCGGGCCGTATTGTCCTAAAATATTGCGTGGTTATTAATCTGAGAATTTCACATCAATATAGGCCTATGTACATGTACACTTTCGCTCACTTCTTGAATAAACACGCAACATTTTGATACAACCACCCGATTTTTCCGAGCCGCATACGTTTCCCGTACGCATATCATGGTCCCTTGCGATGATGTTACGCGTACGGGAAACGTATGCGGCTCGGAAAAACTCGGTGGTAATAGACAGTTTCGGCAAGCTCAAAATCCGCACGCGTATAGCTATCTGCCATGCATTATCTAACCTACATACAAAGTGACTTGCATTCATATTTTTGATAGAAGGTTCACAATGTCTACTAAGCTCCATATGGGACTAAACTTCAAGCTCGTGACAAAATCCCATTCCTGTGTAAAGTTTGTGCACTCCCAGTAGATTAGTGCACTGAAAATGTCGATTTAGTTTGTTTTGCGGAAAATAGGCCTAGTCACACCCGTCTATTGAGATAGGCATGATAGGTGCTTGTACATTTTTTAATATTAGTGGTTATTGATTGCAATCCAGATCATCAGTCCCAAGGAAACAACCAAACTTGAGATGAGAGAAAAATCGTGAGGGCCTAATCAGGATTTGAACCTGATACCTCTGACTCGTTAGGCACAGTTAATATTAATCCTGAGGGGGTATTACCATATAGTATTTCATATCAATGGTGATCGGGCAACATACCACACATGTATGTTGTGTTCAGTCCCAAGTAAAAGAACGTATGATGTCAATTGCCATATTGATTAGCCGAAAATATGAAACACCAATTAGTATTATACAGTCAACATGGTCAAACACTGATAATAAGAGCACTATTAAATACAAAGTAGTCATGCCTCTAACAAGGAAACATTTAGGTCCCAAGTCTTTGTTTTCGTTTGTTTTTAAGACTGATAATACTTGATTACTCTTATAACAAAGTAATTTATCAGTGTTATCAGTGTTGGACTGTATTTGGCAACACACAAAGGGTGGCGCTTTCACTTGAGTAGATTTATGCACATATCAATTGCATCTGGAAAATTGTATTGAATTATGTATAAATCTGCACCTATCTTGGCAGCCTAAGGTGCTAAATCCGTCACTGGAAGGGGGAGAGGTAGGCCTTCCAGAGGAAGGGGGCAAAAAGGCAGCCAGGGGAGGGCCAGAGAAGGCCTAGAGGCAGAAGAGCTGCTCTCCAACCTGTTAGACAAGGCCAACCAGTCATCGATTTACCAGATCAGCGACGGCAAAGACTAAGAGTATGCAAAACTTAGACTGGGTGAAATAACACAGTAAACTCTCGTCATAACACCCCTGATATAAAGCTCTTCTTGATATAAAGCGCCCTGTCATTATTCTCCGCATCGTGTATGCATTGGTTATAGCACTCTCTGGATATAAAGCTCAAATTATTCCGGTCCCTTGAAGAAAGCTATAATGAGAGTTTACTGTAACCCTAGAGCTCATTACCATGCACAGACACCCATAATTTCCCATGTTATAACATATATATACCATATATATACTCTCCAACAAAAGAAACTGTGCATGGTAAAAATTGCTGTATTTTTTCAAGAAGGTAGAAAATAAACACCAAATTCACAGACAATATTCTCTGACATTGTTAGAAAAAGGTTATGCACTCAAAACCTGCTCATGGCATAGTGCAGGACTTAGGCATGCCTAGGTGTTGATTTCACAATAGGGGTCCTACTGGTTGTTATGTAACAGAATTCCATAAAGTTCAGGTCTCGTTAGCAAGCCGTATAAAAGGACTACCCAAATGCCAGAAGAGCATTTTGCAAGATTGTGTCCAGTACTCAAAACGTCATGCCGCGTCTGTCCTTAGCTGACCGTCATCAGGCCATTACGCATGTTTGGGATGAGATGGAGCGCCGATTATGTCAATTTCCTCAGCAGCCAACAAACCTGCAACAGCTTGGTAGAGATCTCGTCCAGGTGTGGAATGATATCCCACAAGACTTTCATGCGCGTGTCATTGGCTCCATGAGGCGAAGATGCACAGCAAAGATTTTGTAAGCATATGTTCATGTACTGTTATTGTGTAAAGGAAAAGAGATTATACAGTCAAACACTGATAATTAGAGCACTGTTAATACAAAGTAATGCCTATAACAAGCAAAAGTTTAAGTCCAAAGTCTTTTGTTTTCAAGACTTATAATACAAGATTATTTCCAAGGACCTCGTATTATCAGTGTTCCATCGATATGAAGTTTGCAATTGATCACGTTCAAATGACATCACTTCCTACAAGATGTCATGGCATCAGGATTTTCAGCGTAATTTTTGGTGACGCGCTTCGGTTGCGCCGTGTTTCGAACAAATTTCGAGCAACACGCACGCATGTTTGGAACAATTTTCAGGGTGTGCGTGCGCGTACTTGATGGCGTTTAATACGCAGTAGCATTTTTCCTACGAAGATGGCATCAGTGAACGTGATCAATTAGTGGCCAGTTTGCATTAGAAGAGTTATGTTGCATTATGAAAATTATATATTATGCTGTAAGAAAGATGCAGAAAAGTTGCGCAAACAAAATAGGCATCATACCGGAAATTGACATAGTACTCCATGTTGTTCAAGAACCGCTTGTCCATGGTGATAGACATCAGTGCTGAATGGGGAGCTTCTCCTGGTGTCAGGTAGTCTTCCCGGGGCTTTTCCAGTGGCTCATGCTCACACTGACCTAACCCAACAGACCCACCCAATGCCAATTCATGTTTTCCACACACATGGTGGAGTAGGCCCCTCCATTTCTCCTGAAAGGTACGGGAAAATTCACTTATTAACCCTCGTAGCAAGTGATCCTTGGGACTGTTTTGAACAGTCTGTTTGTATTACGTGTACGGTATACACATATAAGCTTGCCGTGGGTTAGCGCAGGCGCGGGCACACACCCCATAGGGGTGCAAAAACCATTTTCGTATCTGTATACAAATTGGAGGAACAAAAATCTGCATGATACATCTTGAATTCGGATTTTCAAGTAGTCCCATCGAGTTGTTACTGAACTTGTCTATCGACCGTGCCTGGATGAAGAGCTTTTCTTCTTCATTCAAAAAATTTGTTTTTCGTTATAAATTTAGCTTTGCGGTGCTTTAGAAGCCATTCCTTTGTTGGGAGAGCAAAAATATTCACGTGCGTAACTATATGATGTACGCCAGCGCAGCACGCGCTAACCCAGAGATTGCCTGTGAACCCTTACATGTTACCCCTGGTTTCCCTCTACAATGCTAACCCTGGGGTTTTGGCTGTTAACCCCGAGATTGCCCTCCTTAATCCTGGTCACTGGCAGGGTTAACCAACCCCGGCGTAACGGTCTTATTTTGTCTTAACCCGGGGCGGAAAAACAGTAGTGGCCCCCGGGCATCTCGGGGTTAAGGATTGCAAGTACCTTACATCCTGATTAAATTGGCCTTTGTAAGGGCCCGATTGCAGATTTTGTTTCTGCAGGGTGGCAAAGTGATGATGGGATGAAGAAGTGATGGGCATATTAGCAATGGTGCAAAGTGGATGTGGGGTAAATTCACTCATACATTCCTGTATTTTTTGGCGGCATTCACTAATGACTGATGTGTCTCTGACAAATTTTGCAATGTGTTCACTGACTTGGAATGAAATGCATAGCACATGCATTCTACTCTTTATAACAACCCTAAATACAGTTTGCCCTTTGAGTTACATACCTGGCAGATGTCTTTTTTTCTCGGAAGGGTTCCACTCCAGACACCCCTGAGCTGTAAGAGGACAATCTATTTGGAAATACTCAGCTCTGGCAAATGGTAAAAGAACGAGAGAGCTTGGCTGAAGCATATACCTCATATAATTTTCTCAAATATAGTTAGAGGTCCAAGTGCTCGATAAAAGCCTACGAAACACAAATATACATCAGACAGTTTTTTTTAGACAAAGACTGGACAGTTTTAAACCCTTTTTAGCTTGGCACGTGCTCATGCCCAATTCAGCGAATATGGAACATACCCACATACAAACTACATGTACATGCCCCCATAAGCAAAACTGGAATAAACATGATACAATACAGACAAGACAATACCTGTCAGTAGAGTGGGCCATTTCTCCTCCATGTTGTTGGCTCTCAAAGGCGATACACCTATCATGGGACTACAAAGAAAAAACCCATAAATTTTTAATGAACTGTTGTCAGCTATGTGTTTCAATCACTGTAGCACAATCCCACTCAATTAATTTAAATTATGCATACACCAACCAAAAAGGTGCATAGTGCAATGTGAACATGTAGACTTGTTAGAAAATAACCAATGATTCTTAATCTGTTTTCCTTATGTCCGCCCCAAAATAACTTTGTGCACAGGCAATCAGGAGTGCAGGCCGTGGTTTAGGATGAAGTACATGTAGTTCAGGGCGAAGTGGTTTTGGGGACGGTTAACCCTTATTTGACAGTTTTCTTAAAAGTTAGACGAAGTACAGAGCTTATTTTTGCTTAGGTTGGTTTTTATCATGAATATCTAATAACGACTCAGAGGGATAAAACTATTTGTAATGGTTTACCAATCATGTATACCGCCTTTAAGTGTTTACTGAGAAAAGGCATTATCTGATTTTCTTCAACTCATAGTCTTACCTGGGAGCTACACCGGATAGATGTGCAGGGGTGGATGTGGCAAATTTTAGTCCTGCAGATGAACTTGGTCCTGGAATGCTTGGTGAAGAACTCCTAAATGCACAGTAAAACATGTTAGCAAAAAGTTAAACCATGCAAGATTCCAACTTTGCCTTGTCCCATGTTTTTCAGAAAGACATCGATTTGGAGGTTAGAGCCACAGTCACAATGTTATTTTTACAATATGACAGTTCCATTTTTCAACAGCCAAATTTAAATGCCTCAGACGTGTGGCTTAACTTCCTCCTTGCCAGGGCTAAATATGGAAGTTCAGCAACAAGATCAAAATGTATTTTATTTGCCGTTAATTTAATTACTTTATGCCTTGGGTAAGACAACAAAATACATGAAACAAAAGTACTGGTTTGTAATACTACATGCATATTTGTTTAACAAGACCTCCAACACTGTACCTTGTACATTTGTTTAACAAGACCTCCAACACTGTACCTTGTACCTGTACACACACTAAATCACTGCATCATGATATAGGGCGATATAACTGATAGATTAGAAGCATACAATGTCGCAAGGCAAACTCAAGATTCGGGTGCTTCATATTTTGGCGCATGAGGGCTATTCAAGGCTACTATTTCCGGTAGAAAATATAAATGTTCACCCATGATGCGGAAGACAGAGTTCCGCAGCCTTGGAAAGCCCCCTGCCAATGTGGAATTCGCAGGAAACAGGACAAATCGTACCGGGGACAACTTGCAGCGACCTTTGTCAGGAATTTACCGGGACATTTTGTCGGGACATTCAGACTTTTGGCAAGAGTTTTAGTGCCACTTTTGCCGGTACTAAATTCTTATCAACGCTCCAGTTGGCAAACGGTCGAGTTTATGACTCGACGGTATTTTTTTAGTTTATGCCACAACTCGAATTTAAGGAAAATAATTATTGGAATCGATAACTTGGACGATTTTAAAATACCTTTTCCATTGGCATTTCCGTCGCAAATGTTGCGTTTCCATGAAAATTCTGTGTTTTTGTCACGCCCGCCTCCATACAAAAGTGTGTGAAACTGCTGCCGGCCGAGCAGTGTGTAAAGAAATAGGGCGTGCGCGTGATGATCTGTTTGGTTTATGGCCGGCCGCTTTGCGTGCAATCATATGCAATATTTTTTTCCGTGATTTTTCTCTAAAACTAAGCTTTTGCGACGGAAATGCAACTTATTCTAAAAGCTATCGATTCCAATAGTTATTTTCCTTAAATTCGAGTTGTGGCATAAACTAACAAAATACCGACTCGACTGTGAAGTCGAGTTGGTACGACGGTCGAGTTGGCAGTAAACCTTTCAATATAAGTGGAGACTAGCTAAGATAATCTCAGCTCTTGCTTTATCATTTTTCATTGGGATGTGGTCTTTTCACCAGTAGAGCTGAGGGATGTCAGACAAGTCGACTGTTGAGACAACTCGACTTGAGACAAGTCGACCGTTGAGACAACTCGACCGTTGAGACATCTCGACCGTTGAGACATCTCGACCATTGAGACAACTCGACTCGAGAAAAGTCGACCGCTGAGACAACTCAGCGGACACACTTAAATTTTGAAATTAAAATAACATTTTATTTTCAAACAATAAAAACATGTCGACCAGAACGGCCGTGTCACTGAATGGGTAAGCACCATCACCTCTCCCCTTTGACTTGTCTCAACGGTCGACTTGTCTCAACGGTCGACTTGTCTCAACGGTCGACTTGTCTCAACGGTCGACTTGTCTTTCTATTTATCGCACATACGGTCGAGTTGTCTCAACGGTCGAGTTGTCTCAACGGTCGACTTGTCTCGAGTCGAGTTGTCTCAACGGTCGACTTGTCTGACCCCCGATGCCCGAGCTGAGAAGCATTAAGAACATGAGTCATGAACACGCGCGCGCACGCCATCACAAAAACAGGACAAAACAAATCATGTGTCATTTTCTCACCGTGACACACTAATTCCCCCTAAAACTCACCCAAACCTTGTCAGGCATAACCCCTACGCAGGTCCTTGAGGGAAATAACCAGCCACGATGATTATTTTGCCAACAATTCTAGCAAAACAAACCGGTATGCTCACTCTATGCTCACAGCCTAACCGTTGTCATGTTGTGAAGTCTATCAGCTGCCTAGTCTGTGTACAAAGGAATACCAATGCGCATTGGTTACCAGACTTGACCTTATCGCTATTATCGGTCGTGTGAGGGCAGCATTTAACGAAATGTTTTAAAAAAACGGCTTTTTGTCTCATGAGACAAAAACTATTTCTTTTGCTCATTTCTCAAAGACTATAACACTTCAGACCAAATCATTTCAGGGGAAGTTTTCTACGGTCATCATGTTTATATTGTGTAAGTTAGGCGTAAATCTGTGAACATTTCTGATTTTCGAATTACCAATGATGTATACTGCCTTTAAGGGCGGTCCGGTTGGCGTAGTGGTTCTTTCCTCGCCTTTCCTCTGGCGTACCCGTTTCGTATGTGGATTGGGTTTACCCCTAGAACTATGGGGGATAATGTATCCCCCATAGGTAATGTTGTTTTTTTCCAATATGGCGGCGCCTGAACTTTAAGATCAGACAGAAACGTTTTCGGCTAGCGCAATAATCCGCTGCCCAATCGCCACCAAACTCCGTCTGATAGTTCTTGAGACACTCACCTTGCGTGTGTCTAAGGAATTTCGGTACCATTTGTCCATTAAATTCTCCTAAAAAATGTTGGGAAATGAACGGGAACATGTGCAATGCGTCCACATGCGTGATCCAGGCATTCGGTAAAAGCCGGAGTTGCCAGAACTCCCAGAGTTGCCGGAACTGCTTGGATTTTTTATTGGTCCCAGCTGTTCCGGCAACCCCGGGAGTTCCGGCAACTCCGGCTTTTACCAAATGCCTAGTCTTGGCCCAAGACTACTCTAGTCGATATTGGTTTGTGTACGCGTTGGCCATATAGTGCGCCCTCTTGCAGCATTAACGGACCAGTCTTTGCTCACTAGAGTAGTCTTGGGAATTTCTCCCGGAAGTTCAGCATTGGGGGCGGTACCGTTTTATGTAAATAGCTGCAGAGGGTTTTATGATGGCACACAAGAGACATGGCATATCACAGATATCTTTGCAAATATTTGCAATGTCGCAATTATCTTCATAAACAAATGTATTTTGCGATGTCATACGCCTTTGCAAACATGTTTGTAAATATATTCGCAAACATTTGCCAAGAAACTTATGCCACCGAAAATATTAGCAACGATAAAACGGTCATGTTCGATGATTCTTGTAAGCCGCCTTATATTTTTCAAACCATTCAAAGCGCGTGCACGCGGTGTATTTGGGTCACGCTCTGCGATCGACGCGCTGTATTTGGGTCGCTCGCTGCATTCCCACGCTCTGCTGTATTTGGGTCACTCGCTGATTGGTTCCCTAGGAAAGCCTAGGCAAAAACAAAGAAAAAGTTAAACCTTCCGGGAGAAATTCCCAAGACTACTCTAGTGAGCAAAGACTGGTCCGTTAGTGCTGCAAGAGGGCGCACTATATGGCCAACGCGTACACAAACCAATATCGACTAGAGTAGTCTTGGGCCAAGACTACCAAATGCCTGGATCACGCATGTGGATGCATCGCACATGTTCCCGCACATGTTCCCGTTCATTTCCCAACATTTTTTAGGAGAATTTAATGGACAAATGGTACCGAAATTCCGTAGACACACGCAAGGTGAGTGTCTCAAGAACTATCAGACGGAGTTTGGTGGCGATTGGGCAGCGGATTATTGCGCTAGCCGAAAACGTTTCTGTCCGATCTTAAAGTTCAGGCGCCGCCATATTGGAAAAAAACAACATTACCGGTACCTATGGGGGATACATTATCCCCCATAGTTCTAGGGGTAGATTGGGTTAGCAGTCCCTATAGTATGACGAGCATCTTTAAAGAATTGTAGAGTATATATTCACAAATACAAAAAAAATTTGTGCTCATCTTTAAAGAATTGAGAAGTTTATTATGGCTTCAGAACTCGTGTACAAACAGACTGGAAAATTTCTAAGTGTTTCCTCACAAAATCTTAAACTATTCTCACCCAAAATATTGGTTTCCCCCATCAAATCTGCACAGGTTAACCCTTTTAACGATGCTTAATAAGTCAACAGGGTCAGCTTCTCAACTCTTACCGATACGCCTTTCTTAATATTTATTCATGACGGACCAAAGCGAGGCTATAGTTCCACTCATTTCAGTGCCGGATTGTATGCGTGCGATAAGCCTACGAACGTACCGATGTGCTCCAAGTTGACAGCGTAAAACGTTCGTCGTTTGGACCTTTTTCGGTTTGCTTTTGTAGATTTCTGAGTGATAATGATCGACAGAAGCAGGGGCACATCACAATTAGGAGAGACGAAGGACAGATCTTCGAAGGACATTTTTAAAAAATTATTTTGAACCGTGTCCGGAAATTGGGCCATGCAGCGACGATGACTCTTTTTCCTCCCTCTGTCATGTCTGTTGATCATGTTGATTTATTACGGGTAAGAATTTACAAGTCGGGCATCACGATAAGTTGGAAAATGACTAATAAACTAATGTTAGCCGTCAGTAAGTGCATATCCGATTGAAAAACACAAATTTGGCAGGAAGAAATTACGATTAATATTTGAACAAATCTTTGCCATTTTTCAGCCGATCTCGTATTATTTATGAGGCAGTAGAAGAAGTCCGACTTGTAAATTCTCTCCTTTTTCATATAAAATGGTACCATTGGCAAGAGTTGAGAAGTTGATCAGAATTTATTTTCTTTAAAATGACCCATCTAGCATTGGAATGTGCAGATTTGATGGAATAAATTTCAAGTGGAAAACATTTCAGATTTTGTTCAGCCTGTGTCTCATATGTTTTGCACACAAGGTCTGAAGCCATGATGATCAACTTCTCAATTCTTTCGGGTACCTTCGTGCGAGAAATTGCCAACTACAGTTTTTTTTTGACAATTTGCAAATGAATTATTTAGGCCTAGGCCTACCATTAAAAAAAATAATGCATCAAAGCAGCATGTATTTTAAAGGTTTTTGAATTATTAATGAGTGAAATTTTAAAAGGCACCTTTAGTTCTGTAATGCTGTGCGTACCATTTTAAAAGTTTACCAATCAATCGTGTCTTTAAACCTAATGAAGGAAAGCAATGATTGAAAGATAGGGCCTGAACATTTTCTTGTGATAAGCAGATTAATTGACGTTATTATTAGTATACAGCTTGCTGTCTTAGTTGCTAATGCAGGCACTTTAGTCTTTCCACAAATCTAATTTTTTAACAGAAAAATAATTGTCCCAAGCACTGATGAGTGACGACTAGAGTCTATACATGTAAATTGTAAAGAATAAACAAACTTGGAGGTCAGAGTTCAATTGTAATGTAGCATTTATTTTGTGTAGTCGGAGGCATGCATGCTTCCAAGTGGACTCAAACTGTCAAATTTTGTTCACATGTACACTTGTCTATACAGGAGCAGGGGTCGATATCACAAAGATTTGTGACGCGTCGCAGATATAGCCACATCCATCGCAACTCGCTGAACCTGTTGCGAGATGCAATGATTTTGGTATACCGGTACTTGCGACGCGTCGCAAGTCTTTGACCACATGGGTGCTGTTTAAGCTTAAAGGCACAGGCTCGTAAGCAATGCGCGCGCGCCAAATTCGTGCCACAAAATACGCAGCTCCATGCCTTTGCTATGAAGCTGCGTATTTCGTGGCACGAATTTGGCGCGTGTGCATTGCTGACGAGCCTGTGCCTTTAGGCAGGAATATACATGTACCTTCATAGCTCAGAAAAATTAACTTTCAAAATCCACTAGCTAATCTCATGACATCAGTAAGCCAAGCAGCACCGTGAAATTGGGCACAGTGGAGCTTTCATAAGAGCACACATAGTGCTACCCGGTACATGTATTCACTCCTTGAACAGTTTGCTCAAAATTTCAACAAAATTTTTTAAATACATGTACAGTGGAGGTTCATTCATGATTATCAAATAACTATCGTAGTTGCATGTACATCTGCCAAGTAGGCCTCCATGTTATGTGAATACACCATGGAGTGTACATGTACTTACATGTAGCTGATCACATGCTCAAAATAGAATGTGTCAAGCAAGGCTTTAACACAGTTTTGTGTGTGTTGTCCTTTGCAATTAATATTAGTCACAAAGTCCATACAGCTAGCTGCAGGGCATTTGGGAAAAAAGTCTTGTGTAGCTGTAATTTTATCATCATTTATCAAATATGGAAGCCCCAGACACGAAGTAGCAACAGGACATTTTACTTAAAGAAGACCAAAGCGTGGAGACAAAGGATTGCACACTCTTCTGTCGGGAGAAGCCGCAAGTACGTAGTCAGGAAGTATACGGACTGATGAGAATCCCGTGTAGATGGAGGTCAATCTTATTCCTCATTTTCTGAAAAAAAAGCAAAGGAATCGCTTTTGTTAGGAATTTGCCTAAAACGGCATTTAATTGTAATTACTAAATTCATTTTCCCCATGGTTCATCATATGGTCTCTACTACACTGTATCAAGCAGGTACGAGTTGTACATGCACAGCTGAACTCAACACTTGCCAGTGTGTATAGGCACTGCAAAAGTGCCCTGATTTAACAGGATTTTTGTAATAGCATGAAAAGCTTCTTATAAAGGTGGATCTATTCTTGTATTAATAATTTTTGTCACTGTTCCCCTAGTATAGAGACTGCAAAAGTAAATACATGTACTAGTAAATGCTCAACATGGGTTTGTGCCCGGGGTTTGTGTGTGCCAGCATGGGTGGATTGACTGCTACCTTAAATGTGACATTGGAATTTTTGGTTGAAAAAAAGACCCTAAATTAAAACAAATTTTACCTCGCTGAAATACTTTGCCGACAGAGATTCCATCTTCCATGCCGTACTTTATTGCAACTCTGCTAATTTGTGGGTCTGAGGAGTAGAAAAACGAAAGAGAAAGAAATTGTTAGAATGCAATGGAGCATGACATAATTAAAGTGTTTTCATTGCTAAAATCAAGTTTCCTGACCGAATTTACCCTAGATATTTGTCCTCCAGATTGAAAGTGTGAATAATAGAGCCCATGTTTTTCTGCTAGCAGCTACGTGTGTTTCCCCACATGGCTATTTTTCCCCTTCCCCCAAAAAAAATTATGGAGGACAAACTTGGGACGGTCGTCACCTTGACAAGATTTGGGAAGTTGATCATAAAAATGTTTCATGTTTTGCACAGTATGCACCCAAGGTATGATACTATGAATTAGCCATGATCAACTTCCCAATTCTTTCCGAAATTTGTTAACATTTCCATGCTAATATTACGATTTCTTAACAGAATTTCACGTTTTGGTGGTTGATTTTAATATGCCGTAAAAAAGGAAACTAGTGCAGGCATTTCAGTACAATTTTACCACGAAGGCACGACACGAGCATGACGAGTGAATCTGCATGTACTGTGTACATGGTGTACGCAAACATGCATGTCGTTCGTTACGATATTTCATCAGGTTATGCGGATGTAAACACCATCATTTTACAGCATTCCTACCTTTCAAATCTTGCACCTACGCCGCTGAGAAGTACCTGCATTCTTTGCAAACTGTCTGTCTTTTGATATAATCCTGGAGTCGACCATGAATCGACGAAACTTGAAGGTCCCTTCGTTGACATCGATAGCTGCCATGCATGTGCGTGCGTTGAATGGTTTGTTTACTTTTCGGAGGAACTATAGCCTCGCTTTGGTCAGTTTATGAATAAATATTAAGAAAGGCGTATAGGTATACAGTACAAGGTGCATAACATTACCTAACTATAGGCGTATACCGGTAGCCACTCGGCGGCGAAGCTGCACAGCCGGCCACAGGCGCCGACCCACCATGCGCCGACGTTGTTCACAAAGATTCATGACGAAATTTATTAATGCAAGCAAAATCGATCGTGCCAACTGGCTTCGGCGCCCCTCAGTTTGGCGTGAACAGACGAGCAGGCGAACATCTCTTGTTCCAAAAAGCAGGCCACGGAATCCCCAAATTTGACACAAAACCTGTCTTTGTTGTTCATTGTTTTTGCTCGTAAGGCCATTTCGACATTTTCGCGGCCATTTTGAAGGAGGTGCAAAGAGCGCCCTCAAGCGACGCATGTGCGTGCACAAAACATATCTAAGGCGGCTTCGCGCACTGGATACAACTTCGCAATTAATTTGTTTGACTAATTAAATCGATGGCTTTGACTATAAAGCTGGTTGATTGTGATTCTATATGAGTTGTGCTTATGCTTCAGTTGAAAAATATAAATTAAAAGTGCCTTCTTGTCTGAATAAATCGAATTTTAAGACCCCTTCTTATTTCCCAATTTCTCTAAGATGGATTAAGACGGCTTGATTCCGGCACTGGATACAACTTCGCAATTAATTTGTTTGACTAATTAAATCGATTGCTATGACGATAAAGCTGATTGATGATGATTCTACATGAATATTTCTTATATTACAGCTGAAAAATCGTTACAAAAAGTGCCTACTTGTCTGAATAAATCGATTTTAAGACCCCTTCTTATTTCATAATTTCTCTAAGCTAGAAGGCGGCTTAATTCGCGCACTAGATACAACTTCGCAATTAATTTTTGTGACTAATTACGTCAACTTGGTCAAATCCGTAACCGAAGTTTGCAAGCTTGATAGACTGCTGCGTGAAATTGCACTTTAGTTTCTGTCATTTAATCTGCCAGGCTGATTTATTTTTGGTACAGGCCTATTGGGGCTGGTTTTCTTTGTATTTGTGCCAAATATCACGCACGCAAATCCACTCCTCATATTCAGTCGTTGTATGTGGAATATGTGGAACGGGAACCAGTCTACGCACATACATTGAAATATCTAGACTGGTTCCCGTCCACATATTCCACACAGGAGAATAGACTGGTTCCCGTCCACATATTCCACACTTTCGCAATAAGCGAACCAATCTATAGGGATCGGGAACCAATCTATGAAAGATCACGCCCATATATCACGAACACCGCGACCCCACACATTGAAATATCCCACATATATGTCGAAATATCCCACATATTTTTAACATTGCATATATATGTCAAATTATTGCACATATATTTTTAACATCGCATACATATGAAAAAACATTGCATATATATGTCAAATTATTGCACATATATTTTCAACATCGCATACATATGAAAAAACATCGCACACATATGAAAAAAACATCGCACACATATGAAAAAAACATCGCACATATATATTTAACATATCGCACATATATTTGTGCATGATCGAATATTGCAACGTTCCACACGCCATAGTGGAGTTACCTCTATATTTTTTCATTGGTTTCCAAAATAATACCATTTAATAAATTTCATTTCCAAAAACGATTCAAATCTTAATACCTCCTCGATGGAAGAATAATTTCCTTCTACCGTTGAGGGCGCTACTGGAGTGGTCTGTTCCTCCGCCATGTCGCAATCACATGGACCGTTCTCGTGATAAGTGACCCAGATTGCACTCTCAACATAGGGGTACGTCAGGAAACTATACGGCATACGCAGGTGATAAGTCAGGAACCCACACCTGCGAAGACGGACAAATTTGGACGTTCCTTAATCGAATTATACGGAGCCCGTAAGGGGACCACTTTTTTTGTTTTTTAGCGTTCCCTCGAAATAATATTTCGTTCCCTCGCAATATATTTCGTTCCCTCGAAATAATATTTCGTTCCCTCGAAATAATATTTCGTTCCCTCGAAATAATATTTCGTTCCCTCGAAATAATAGGGAACGAAATATTATTTCGAGAGAACGAAATATTTTTTCGAGAGAACGCAAAAAAGAAAGAAAAGTGGTCCCCTTACGGGCTCCGTAGAATTATACATCTTCAAACAGCTTAAATGCGATTACAATGACCTAATTATCAAAGAAGGTCCAATGTAAATAAAAGAAAGGTCCACAGACCCCTGCTGCATGCACCACACATAAAATTGCAGGGGGACTCAAAGGGGAGACACCGGGGCGCTGTACCCGTCAGGCCATTGGTTCAACAGCTGTTCTTTACATTGTGTCACTGGGCCAGAAGAAGGGTGAATGGTAGCTTCTATTATGTAGTGTACACAAATAAATGGGGCTTGGCTAGAGGCACAGATGTTTTAGTAATGCAAAAATATACACGTAGTTGTTTTAGAAACACCGCGTTTACACTCGAATCGGCAAAGGTGGATACAGATCCAGCATTTTTATTGCGACCACAAAACTGAACATTTGCCGCGTTTACACTACACCCAAAATCGCTTCAACTCGCTTCAGAAACCGCAAAAGTCACCACTAAATGTAACTGCAGCGCATGCGTGAGCTGTTAGGTGTTGCTGCACTAGTGCCAGATTGGTCAATTAAATCTACTGCACTGCGGGCACCGCCCCAAGGACACTCAAATTGCCGAATCTGTATTCGGGTAGCGTTTACACTACAAGCGACCTTGGCGATTGCAGGGTTCAACCCCGCAATTGCGGGGTTCAACCCTACCCCAAAGGTGACTTGAAAAAGGCGAATCAGACCCGGGTCTGATCCGCCCTTTTCAATTCACCTTTTGCGTTTACACTTAGTGCCTACCCGGCTTCAACTCCCCTTTTTGGAAATTGCGGAGTTCGATTCGGCAAAGGCGAATCGAGTGTAAACGGGGTGTAACTGTGCCTTCTGAAAGCACTCCATCTTCCAAAAACCCATTGTATGTGGAAGCGTAAAAAGAATACGGCGAGGAATTGTACCAGTTATTGAAGCGCATCTCTCTTTCTATTTACCGCACCCCTTTCTCCAGCCGTAAACCTTTCTCTCACCTGTCGTACACCAGAATGTCATCCTTTTTTCCGTGCAAAATCTGCCATATACTAGTGAAGTACCCTTCTTGATAGACCGGGAATGAAACCCTTTTGCTAAGCTCGTACGACAGGTACCGAGACAACGTACCAATCGCCCGAGTTGACTACCAGGAAGTTGACATCATCCAGGCCGTCCGCGATCAACTTCTTACGGAGAAGCACCAGTCTATAGAAAGCAACAACAAAACTTGCATTTTGAAACAAAATTACAATAAATCATTTAGGCCTAAAGTCTTCTCATCCTCCATGGGTCTCCAGACTAAGTTATGGGTACAAACTAAAATCAAAATATTATTCTTGGACGCAGACAGGCGACTTGGCTCGCCGATTTGGCTTTAGTCGAGTACTGTCGAAATGTTCCGGGGACTTTTCAGCACAGCGGGGGCCTGCGTAACGTAATGTGCGTACGTAGTGGCAGGTGTTTGCCATGTTACGCGCGGCTCATAATCCATTTCAAGAGTTCTACCGATGCTCAAATTAACGTCCAGACTCTTAACTTGTGTATACAAGAAACGATACTTAGTTAAACAGAGGGGGAAATTGAATAATCCAAGAAATACGACCCATGAACTTCGGAAAATACGTAAACGAGGAAACGACAAGTGCAAATGCTGCATAACACAAAACAACATACTTTGTTCGTGGATTATCTTCTCCGCATTTTATACGTGAACCCTCGTGCACCTGTGTTAGAACATTGAACAAAAAATCGAGAGTACCAACCCGGAGGCTAGGCCTGGGCCCGGCAGAAGTGTCAGCTAGCCTGCAGTAGCGCCACCACGGTGACGTTGCCCAGTGCCAGCCGCATGGGATCAACCCCACCGGAGCTCCAGGCTGGGGGAGTTAGACACCGCAGTTCCGAGTCGAAGGGGTCCACTACTGCCTGCCTGGTGGGCGCTTGGTGTGTGTTGGCCAGGTAGGCCACGACGAGGAGGGCCGCTATTAGCGGCCCACTCGCCGGTGTTTCCATGGGTAACAGAGTACTGCCTCTGTGGATAATCTTGAAAGTAGCCAACAATTAAGAAAATTACAAATTAATCGCACGATTTTGATTTTTCACTTGTTTTTCAAACGTAAATTTTTGTCACTTTTAAACTTTTTTTTAAAATTACCGAATAGTTCCTTGAAAAGTAAATTTTATCGTGGGCATAAGCATTGCATTGTTGCATGTGACGTGTCGAAGTGGGCGGAACTTTACTGGACAAAACTTACCCCAAATTTTAATTTTAACCAGTGCTCGTAACTGCTGTAGCTACATTCACATTGAAAATTGCCAATTTATTTATTCAAGTGAAGGGAATGCATATTTTCCCGCAACACAGGGATCCTAACTGGTTCACCCTCTGATTAAGGTGGACCGTCGACCATGGAAGGAAATCCTCCATGGGTGGACCGACCGTGGACTTCGAATGAGATGTACACTTTGCAGACGCACTTTCATGATGCAGTTTGTTACGTACGTTTTCCGCACTCATTCACAAGTGAAATGTCCACAGTAATTTCTAGCTGCCTATCCCTAGTTCCCTTGGTTCCGCTTTTCAACTCATAGCCCACCCGATTCCCAAACAGCCTACTTAATTACCCCCCAAAAAATTGGAATCTGATGTCAACTACGTCACGGTTGCAGACAATCGTTCAGAAATTCAAACCAACATATACATGTACGTGAATGTTTCCGTCTCTACTGCGTTTACATGATGCAACACAAGTTTAACAAACATCAGTCAATCTGTTTTGGAAATCATATACATCCTGTGTTCTGAAGGCTAAACGTTCTGTCAAATTTGCACACAATAGGTTTGAGATCATAGGTCAAAGACGGGTCGAGGTGACTTCTTCCAATTAGCACAGGGGCTGGCGCTTCGAATTCTCCACTTTCAAATGGAGGTGCAGTTTAGAAATTCATACACTACGCTGTTGTTGCTACGTGGTGAACGCCATTTACTAGCAACCAACAGTTTGGTTGCTTTATGCCCATCTCCCCTACGGTGAACACGGTTTTGATTCTGTACTTCACGCCTACTGCGTGCACCACAAAGCAACAAACATTTAGTCTGTCAAGTGGATACATGTGAAAGGAAGTACGTCAGTACATCCGCCGCTATTCTTGGGTTTCACTTGGCTTGACAACGGTTAATCCGCCATTACTGTGTCCATACTATGGCACGCCAAAGCGAAAAATAATTCAACACTGATAATTTAATGTTTAGGCCTACGCATATTTTCGCAAATGTTGCGCAAGAACAAAAAAGGTAGGCATGACTTTTAAATGTTGATAGACTGTTTGAAACTGGCATACCGTGCTTTTTGTTGGCAAGTTTTTAAAAATGTTGAGACTTGTTTTTCAGGGTTGATGGCAAAATTATCAGTGTTGAATTATTTCTGCTTTGGCGTGCCATAGTATGGGCACAGTAATGACGGATATGATAGTTGTTGACGTCACGCGTATGGCACGCCAAAGCAAAATAGTTCAACTTACAAGGGCAATCCTAGATCTATCGTAACCTTAAGGCTCTATCACACACGCAAAAATCTCGGCCGCGAGTGCATGGGAGCCCCACGAGTTTGTGAAGTTAGGGAAACTCTGGGAAAACTCGTGGGACAACTCGGAATGATTTGCGTAACTCAGGCACAACTCGTAACACCTCGCAGAAGCTCGAAACACCTCGCAGAAGCTCGTATCAATTCGCAACAGCGCAACCCCGAGTTGCCAACTCCCTAACAAATCGCACCAAACTCGTGCAACTCTTTGTAAAGGAACCACAATTAGAAAACAAAGACATCCGATTATTAATAATTACTTTATCTTTCATCAACGTCGTGGTATGGCACCCGCAAAGGGACATCAGAAAAAAGAATTCCGATTTGGTTTCTTTTTAAGATGACCCTTTGCGGCCTTCATAGACTCCTGATCAATTTTAAGTTCATAAATATATTGCATACATTTTACATACATGTAATCAAAACGGTCAAAGGTCTATCGTGTGTCCATTACCGACTATAGACCGTATCGAATAGCTGCCATCTTGTAGGGTAGTTTCTTTGTTCCTTGAGGACATGCATAGTTGCACATTTTGTGCTTACATTGTTGACCAATTTAAATGTCAAAAGTTGCCCTACAAGATGGCAGCTATTCGATACAGTCTATTTCTGTGATTAAATTCATATTGTTAGTACCACTTTAAATGAAAGAATTGCATAACTTGTACATGTATTCCAATACAGGGTGTCCAGCAAAAACGTAAGGCTAAAACTTAAAGGCAACTCTAACCAGATATCCCCGAAATTGTGTGCCTTAAATAAATGTTTACTAAATTAATAAATGTGAATTAACATCACGACGAGCATGTGCACAATAGACTACTGAAGTGAAAACGTCACCCTTTGTGTGTTGGCATGGTTATTGGGTCGACACTAAAACCAGTGAACTGTTTCCCTTCGCTATACCAATGGGCGTTTCAGATTACCAGCAAATGTTTAGACCCAATTACCATGGGAACTGACGTCACACTTTAGTAGTCTATTCGGGCTGCAAATACAGTCCATCAAAAATTGTCCTTGCGACAAAGGTGTTCAGATTTGTGCCATCCTGAAGGCATTCTGTAACTTGAGCCGCCAGCACCGTGCACTACGTAAACAAATTGCTCATGGAACACAAATTTGAACGATATCTTTTATCGGCTCCCTGTGTACTTTGTATCGTCCAAATCCGTGCAGAATAATGCACGTTCTTAAACTCAATGTTCTGTTTTGAAAATATTAAACTTTATACATGTACATGTATATACAGTAAAACTCTCGAAACTCGACTCACTATAAATCACCTTATTTCTTCACAAAAATTCTCACTTCAATACGAGTCAATCATTTACTGACTAAAATAATATTATTCAAGTAAAATGCACAAATTATCCATACATACAAAAAGTGATTTTGTGTAATTGCCTATAAAAATATCAGAAAAAAAGTGCAAAACAAAGTTCTTGTTTGGAAACCTTTTCTTTGTTAGCACAAAATATAATTTAAATACGGCACCCGCTTATGTACACAATTTGGCTTAAAATATTATTCATTATAATAATAATAATAATGATGACATCTTATATAGCGCACAAATCTATCCTGCGGGATACTCATGGCGCTTTACAATATCATTACCCTGGTCATTGGGCACAACTGCCTGGGGAGTATGCAGCCCCGGTTACTCCTGGGTGGAGAGGTGCAACTTATGGCAAAGTGCCTTGCCCAAGGGCACACGCACCATATGGTCGCGGCTGGGTATCGAACCCACAACCGTGGAATTAGGTACGCTCTTGAGTTCTATGCACAAAACCACTCGGCTATTACGGTACTCTAGAAATTTAAGTATGCATTTTTATCTTTTGGGGTTAGATTTTGCGTGGGTCATTTTAACTTATTTAACTACACTACTTACAAAAAAAAATAAAAAACAGACGACTCCAAAGATGTTTTACCAAAATTTACAAATGTTTTTGGTCTTTTCTGTGTATTCTACAGTATTAAATTGATACAACAAAGCATATCTGAAGACTTTATGTTACCACTCATCAGATATGCGTTATTACGTACTTTACTTTAGAAAACAAAAGGACGAAAAAGTAGGAAATTTAGGGACAATTTAGTTTGAGTTTTACTTTTTTGTTGTACCAGTTCAATCTGGACTGGCTTAACTTTACAATGTTCAGCAAGATAAAACCGGATTAAACTAGTTTTCACTGGTTTACATACCTACATTCAGCACACAAGTATTGAAATTAAAATCATTCTGTGTACTATAGCTACCAAATTCTTTTCATTAAATTCAAAATATTAAGGCAAAGCATTGAAATATTTCAAAAAGTGGTATTTTACAAGTGCTTTCCAAATATAGATATAAGAATATTAACAACGTACATATACAGGTATTTAGCATTTGTACAAAAATATTTTTGTAAATTACACAAAATCATTGCAAACGAAACAGAAAAATGGCATTAGCAATTTTAAACCTAGCCAAATTTTTCTGATAAAAAAGTATTTAAAAAATAACCTCCCACCCCAAAATTGTTCCATCATACATTAGGAAACGTTAAATTCCAAAACATAAAAATCACATATACCAATAGGCATTTTCATGGTAACTGACGTTACATGTAATGCCAGTTACCGTGAAAATGCCCTTATAATGATCCAGCAAGGTACATGTATTGCGTATCATAGAATGCAGGATATGCCATGACACGTTACATGTAGCTTGCTCGCCTTGCTGAGTCCTAAAAAGGCCATTTTTACGGTAACTGACGTGACATGTAATGTTACAAACCGTGAAAATGTCCCAATGCACATCTTCAAAAAATTGTTTTCAGAGTGAAGACATACATATTGTATTCTAATAATACCTAATAGCTTTTTTAGCTTCGACAAAACCCTACAAAGTGCTGAAATACTTACAAAATACGACAAAATATTCACACCCCTGTCACCCCTCCCTCACCCCTCCCCCATGTGTACATGGCCGGTGACACAAAAAGTTTCCCGGATGTCGTATGTCACAAAAAGCTGTCTATAGACCACTCTCACGGACGGCCATCTTGGTAGGAAACATACAACTGCGTATTAAATGCCATCAGCACACTCTCTTCATCATGGAAAGTGTTGTCCAATATTTGTTTAAAATATGGTGCAACCAATGCGCAGGCGCCACAAAAATTTATGCTTAAGATCCCGATGCATGTGGCAATTTGTAGAAAGAAGTCCATTCTACCATTTCATCGTCGTCATGGAAAACTGAGCCAATTCAAAACCACTCAACCACTTTGCAGTGCTTTTTTCAATGGGCATTTCAGCAGGCTGATCTATGTATATCCGTGATGTCACAATTTGCTGCCCTGCAGCGATGCATAGTCACATGTTGCGTAGGTCGACGTGCTTCTCAGCAGGTCTATCTGAAGTTAGCGTATGTCTGATTCTCTTCTAGGTACGTGTCTAAGAATTCGTACATGAAAAGGTACTGGTCCTGTTGGAAATGAGACAAATTACATTCAAATAAAATGGGTGAGTACTATTAAGGGCACAGGCTCTTCAGCAATGCGAGCGCCAAATTCGTGCCACGAAATACGCAGCTCCATGCCTTTGCTATGGAGCTGCGTATTTCGTGGCACAATTTTGGCGAGCGCGCATTGCTGACGAGCCTGTGCCTTTAAAGGTAGAAGACATGATTGGTAAACCGTTACAAATAGTTTCATGCGCTTTTTTGTTATTTCTTTGCTCGCATACGCGCTGCGAGCATGCGCATTCCTAATTGTGAACACAATTGCGACCCAACTTTGAACTGGAATTAAATTCGACACGACAGAAGCACGACGTTTGAAACTGTGCCGTGCTTGTGCGGCACTAAATTGAGTTAGCACGGCAGACCCTGTCGAGCTAAATTCTTGTTCAGTGTCGAATTAAAAAAATTAAGTTGAATTAAATTCGACAAGGCACAAGCACGACGTTTGAAACAAGGCTTATGCAATCACTGGCCAGTTTAGAGCTCTGTCACTGAAAGATAATTTCTGGTCAAATATGATATCCAAGCATACACATTTCACATTGGTCAGTCCGAGGTGTTAAAGTCATCTGAACACTCCGATTTAGTGAGCAGTGTTTTTCTAAACAAACCTGTGTGTCCACCATACTATGCCGATTTCGTCGCAGGTTCCGCACCGCGTGGAACACATCAACGACTTTCTCTTCTTTGAGTTTCTGTAGTGATGCCATCGACGCGCAAAACAAACCGCTACGACTGACTCCATCTCTGGTGAAAGAAAGCAATACAAATATTTAAAAGAATTCACTCTCAACTTTTGAGCTCATGTACCACATCTGAAAAAAACTCAAAAACCAAATTTGAACAAAATAATTCACCTAAGTTCATGTAAATAAAGCAACACTCATTATGTTGTTGCTCCCAAGAAAATAATTTTGTTGCAGTTTTTACGATTCCTTTTAATGAAGGAAATATTTAGTATGGTGCCTAATCATCATTAAAATTAAACAAACATAACAGGAAAAAAAATCACAGGAGCCCTATTGTACAGCATCTGCCTAGGGAGTATACCACGGTGTCCCATAGCTCAGCTGGTACAGCATCTGCCCGGTGTCAGAGGTCTTGGGGGGAAACCTGAGGGAATATACCACTGTGCCTTATAGCTCAGCTGGTACAGCATCTGCCTGGTGAGTCAGAGGTCTTGGGGAACACCTGAGGGAGTATACCACTGTGCCTCATAGCTCAGCTGGTAGAGAATCTGCCTGGTGTGTCAGAGGTCTTGGGAAAACCCGAGGGCATATACCATCATGCCTCATAGCTCAGCTGGTAGAGAATCTGCCTGGCGAGTCGGGTCTTGGGGGAAACCTGGGAGTATACCACTGTGCCTCATAGCTCAGCTGGTAGAGCATCTGCCTGGTTTGTCAGAGGCCTTGGGGGGTGTGGGGGAGGGGACCTGAGGGCATATACCATCGTGCCTCATAGCTGAACTGTTACATTAGAGCATCTGCCCGGTGTGTCAGAGGTCTTGGGGAACAACTGAGGGAGTATACCACTATGCCTCATAGCTCAGCTGGTATGTCAGAGGTCTTGGGAAAACCCGAGGGCATATACCATCGTGCCTCATAGCTCAGCTGGTAGAGAATCTGCCTGGTGAGTTGGGTCTTGGGGGAAACCTGAGGGGGCATACCACTGTGCCTCATAGCATATTTAAAAGAATTCACTCTCAACTTTTGAGCTCATGTACCACATCTGAAAAAAACTCAAAAACCAAATTTGAACAAAATAATTCACCTAAGTTCATGTAAATAAAGCAACACTCATTATGTTGTTGCTCCCAAGAAAATAATTTTGTTGCAGTTTTTACGATTCTTTTTAATGAAGGAAATATTTAGTATGGTGCCTAATCATCATTAAAATTAAACAAACATAACAGGAAAAAAAATCACAGGAGCCCTATTGTACAGCATCTGCCTAGGGAGTATACCACGGTGTCCCATAGCTCAGCTGGTACAGCATCTGCCCGGTGTCAGAGGTCTTGGGGGGAAACCTGAGGGAATATACCACTGTGCCTTATAGCTCAGCTGGTACAGCATCTGCCTGGTGAGTCAGAGGTCTTGGGGAACACCTGAGGGAGTATACCACTGTGCCTCATAGCTCAGCTGGTAGAGAATCTGCCTGGTGTGTCAGAGGTCTTGGGAAAACCCGAGGGCATATACCATCATGCCTCATAGCTCAGCTGGTAGAGAATCTGCCTGGCGAGTCGGGTCTTGGGGGAAACCTGAGGGAGTATACCACTGTGCCTCATAGCTCAGCTGGTAGAGCATCTGCCTGGTTTGTCAGAGGCCTTGGGGGGTGTGGGGGAGGGGACCTGAGGGCATATACCATCGTGCCTCATAGCTGAACTGTTACATTAGAGCATCTGCCCGGTGTGTCAGAGGTCTTGGGGAACAACTGAGGGAGTATACCACTATGCCTCATAGCTCAGCTGGTATGTCAGAGGTCTTGGGAAAACCCGAGGGCATATACCATCGTGCCTCATAGCTCAGCTGGTAGAGAATCTGCCTGGTGAGTTGGGTCTTGGGGGAAACCTGAGGGGGCATACCACTGTGCCTCATAGCTCAGCTGGTAGAGCATCTGCCTGGTTTGTCAGAGGCCTGAACCCGAGGGCATATACCATCGTGCCTCATAGCTGAACTGTTAGAGCATCTGCCCGGTGTGTCAGAGGTCTTGGGGGAAACCTGAGGGTGGGGGGTATACCACTGTGCTCAGCTAGTAGAGCATTTGCCAAGTGTGTCACGCTGCTAGTTACTCACAGACAGTGAACAGCAACTCTCCCGTCGGTCCCAGCCTGCTGTTGGCCACTCATAACAAGTTCCATGAAACCTAGGAAGGTTGTTAGGGATGATGGTACGACCTCTTGATCCGCCCAATCCTTGAAAGCAAAATGGTGGATGGTGCGCGGCTTCTCAGACTGAAAACGATACCACAAAACATAAAAGGTATTTTCAGATGGGTCCTGCCTTCGAAAGTAAATTTACACTAATCACAATAAGTTAGCAATATTGGTGTAGTTCAATTGTGATATTTGTTTTTTAAAATGACTGTTTTAACCTATTCCTGTGACAAGCAGCCGATTTCACGAAAAATTGCGTAGCTTGCACAATTTTTGAAAGTGGCATAAGCCCCACAGGCTTGCGTGTAATTATCACAGGAATCTGGCGAAGCTTACGCAATAAAATGTTGCGCAACCGGGCTTACGCAGTGCGTAAGGATTCGTGAAATCGGCTGAAGGTGTGTCTGTCATGCAGATATGCAAAATCATTCAAGCGGAATGCATACCCTCAATAAAATATCTGTGCACACCCAACAATATCCCTAACTTATTGTGAGTAGTATATTTCTCCAAAAGCATCTGGAATACTTTTATAAATACCACCAAAATCATCACTATACACGAATCCGGTTGCTAAGGACTGCTTCCCTGCACGTCCGCCATTACTGGGGGCCATCCACTGCCATGAACTGGGCGCTTTGTCTTGTTGTTAAATCGAACAGCGCACAACGCGTATGCGTACACAGGCTTCGTAAGCAGATAAACGCGCAAAATTGTTCGAAGTGACAACATAATGTAACAGCATATCATCAACACAAAACCCACAGTTCATGGCACTGAATGGCCCCCAGCTATGGCGGACGTACACGGAGGTGCTGTATCAGATAAATGCCTTCTTAGGAGCAACTAAAACTCACCGCCTTGCTTGTGTTTTTCAGTTTGAACGTTCTGGCCACCGTGTGCTTGAAACTCTTGCAGTCGCGAAGTTGAACCTCAAACACTCCATACAGCGCTATTTCTTCAGGGTCGTCGATCCAGTACGGTGCACAAGTCTGGATTAAAAGTAGAAACATTTTTCATTTAAAGATAGATAACGGGATTGGAAAACTGTTACAAACAGCGTTATCTCTGTGTGTGACTGAGGATTTGTATGATAAAAACCAACCCGTGTATAAGTAAGCTCAGTACCTCATCTACATTCCGAGAAAACAGTGAAACTCATTGCAATGCTTTCAAGAAATTGTTCAAAGCCAATATCCAAAGTTTAAAAGGCCCTATTGTATCATTTACAAGATAACACTTTTTACAGATTCGTGGAATAAGAGTGTAACATATCTAAGGAAGAATGTTGGTAAACTAGCCTGAAGAAATTTTAGCTACTTAGATGCATCAATGCTTAAGAAAACTTTGAAAATCTACATATGGATTTTGTGTACAAGTGAATAGTAAACAAATCCCGTGCATGGGGCTTTTTAGAAAACCACCTTCGGTTGTAATTTCCAGCATGAAATACTATTTTTGACGGAAATAAATTCATGTGGTGTTTGTTACCATTGCTATTAACACTTTGAGTAAGGTATTTCTTATCAACTCATGAAAAACAAAATTGGGTCATTGCAAATGATACAATGGGCCTTTAATTTAGGCTGGTTATACTGTATGGAAAATGGGGCCATAATACCACAGTACTCGGGGGCCTAATTGCACCTCATCCTTATTTAAAAGTAGTATTAAAACAAACAATTATTTTCTAATTATCTGTCAAACATACTCGGGACACCATTTTTGAAGCACTCAAAAAAGTAATAAGAAATTGTTCGTTTTTTTAATGGTGCTTATTTTATTGACAAATACAAACCTGCCATTTCAGGACTGTGCTTACCTCGTCTGACCCGTCAATCTGATTAAGCATGACGACAACTCTGGCCTTATAATCGTAGACCATCCGCCAGAAATCGATGACCGTGTTTGGCAGGGGACTCTGAGTTGCCAAGAAGCCGTCCTTTTTCTTGTAGGACTGTAAATTGAGAAAACAAAAGCAATAAATGAATTCAGAATTTTTATTATTTTATAGCTCAGCTGGTAGAGTATCTGCCCGGTGAATCTATACCCAGCACGATATGTGGCAGAGGGACTCCCCCTAACGCCCCTATACCTCAACACACTCTTCCCTTTTGTTAACGCACCAACCCCCCTAAAAACAAAGGAATTCCTTGGAAATTCCTTGGATGGTTGAACAATGGTAGGGGGGAGTCCCTCTGCCACATATCGTGCTGCATATGGGTGAATCAGAGGTCTCGGGTTCGAATCCCGATAAGGCCCATACAATTTTTCTCTCATCCCATGTTTGGTTGTTTCATTTCAATGGTGATCAGGCACCATACCTGATATTGCATTCGTTACTTTGCCCAGTTGCACTACCATGCAACACCGATAAAAAAAATTGGGTTCATAGGGAAAACCTGAATAAGTATATGGCTGTGCCTTAGCTCAGCTGGTAGAGCATCTGCCTAGTTAGTCAGAGGTCTCGGGTTCGAATCCTGATAAGCCCCTTACGATTTTTCTCTCATATCAAGTTTGGTTGTTTCATTTTGATGGTGATTAGGCACCATACCAGATGTTGTAGTCGTTACAATTTACTTTCAAAGTTATTTGGAAATAGCAAGACTGAAATGTACACACAAACAAACGAGACCAATAGACTACTAAAGTGTGACGTCAGCTACCACGATAAGTGGGTCTAAACATACTCTACAGATAGCCCCATAGGTTAATAAGGGAATAAAAGTGTGTTTTGCCCGTCTTTACGACTCGACCCAGCCGGTTTTAAACATACTAGCAAAACACTCTTTCATTCCCATTCATAAATATCTTTTTGTGTAAATCAGCAAAACACCCAAAATTCTTTGACAATAAATGTCGCAGTTTGGCCATTTTGCAGAGTATTTTTCTACATGCGTCGTGCGTGTTGTTCAAAGTGCTGCGTGTCGAGTTGTTTTCGCGTGATGTGTGTATTGCACGCGTGATGTGTGTATTGCACGCGTGATGTGTGTATTGTCAAAAGGGTTGCGTAAACTACCTAAGGTATTTATGATTGCTTCATAAGCCATTTCACCATTGGTTCACCATTAGTATAATATAATACACAGCAATATAATTTATACACAGCAATGGAGTCCTACACTCTACTTACGTCCACAAAGGAAGCATTAATGTAGTTTGTACCATTCTCATCCCCCGGTGACATCAGGTACGGCCGACTTTTATCAACTATACAAAATTAATGCAAGGTAAAATTTGAAGAAAAAAAATTACAAGATTGGAAAACTGTTACAAATAGCATTATCTCCATGTGTGATTGAGGATGTGTATGATAAAAACCAACATGTGCATAAGTCAGCTCAGTACCTCATCTACGTTCTGAGAAAACAATGAAAAACCGTGTCCATGCTTTCAACAAATTGTGCGAAGCCACCGTCCTATTTAAGCTGGTTCCCTAACGTAACGCCCTGCATGCAAGACTCACGTGGTATGCAATCAGAGAACCGATTCTTATCCAAGTTCAGTTGATTTCGTGCGCCGTGACAGTTGTTATCGCTCGGTGTGGCAGACATAGCATCCAACACCTGGAAGTTCACAGAAAAATATGTCGGTAAATGGGTAAACTGACGCGTGTATAGACCTTTATCATGGTGCGGCCATCTTCCCTTTTCCCCTATTAAAATGAATGTAACATAAGTTGCATGGTAATTTTGTACAGGGCGGTTTTAAAAAGGTATGTTGCTAGACTATTTACTGCACTTTTTGGGACTAAGTTTTCTTCTTAAAACACGTGTCCAAATCACATTTTTGACCCACCCATTTTTCTCCATGGGTGTTGAGATTTTGATACCATATCAATTGTCATATTTTTCTCATTACCATTCTGAAATTTCGCGCTCTCAAAACGGGTCGAAACCCGTGGAGTAGATACGAGATCTAATTAGACCGGCAGCCCAGAGGGTTTTGGTTAAACGAACGAGGTACCAACAACCGAGGGCAGGAACATTTAGAAAGTGACCTAGTATTTGCAGATCTGGACGTCTGCCGGGGTCCCTCTGCTGCGTTTGACCCCTGGGGACCCCCAAAGGGGGCCAAAAATTGCGCTGGGTCAAACATTCGAGGTACCACATGAAACTAGGTTTAGATGAAAGAGCACATCACACAGAGTACGGAATGGCCCTCGCCAGACGAAATTTCTGCTGCAAAAGTCCCGCCAGACGCCCGCCAACATTTCATTCCATATAATAAATGCAAGATACAACGGCCGTCGACAAACGCGTCCATTTGTTTTGAACGGGTAGCTTTGACATACAGCTGTTGCGTTTCATCCGGCGTTGTGTTGTGTTTCACTGGGAGCGCTGTACTGACGCGTATAATGTATAATGTGAGTTCCATGGGAGCCAATTTCACGGCGCTGTTTAGCACATTCTAAATTTTGCTTAGCACAGAATGTATTTTTGATTAATTTTGCAAAAATGGCCCGCCAGCCAAAATCGTATGTGATGTGTATTTACTATTCTGTAAATTTTACTATTCTGTAAATTCTGTGGTTTCAGTGCCTTATTTCCCTCCACATGGCCTTTTTTTTCAAAGCGACGTGCTTCAAGGCTCGGTGTAAATCCACCCAATATAAACCCCGCCGATTTATGATTTACCTTTGCGATTTACCGTCCAAAAACCAGAATATTACCAAACCATCGAATGGTGCAGAACAATCTAACAAACGAGTTTGATTTGCCCCCGTTCATGTACGGTTAGACCGGCCCGAAGTTTCAGCGCAAACCTTTCCGCAAAAGAGTGCGCAGGGCTTTAAAAGCGGGTAAATTGGACACGCGTCACCTCGACAAAATGCTACGCACAGAGAATTTGGTGTGATCCGACTCGCCGAAAATCCCAGAATAACAGGACATTCTTCTTGTGCGTCGCTTCACTCCAAATTCCTGGCCGTATTTTCTTCAAGCAGCGCGCGTCAAATTTGCTTGCAGAACGCGTGAATAAAGTTCAGTGTGCATGAAAAAAGGTTCAGTGTGCATATCCAATTCATCTACATGACTTTTGTAATTCCTTCCATCCCGCACTCCAAATTCCTTCCATCCCGCATTTTCGTCAACCAACGCGTGTCAAATTTGCATACTGAAGAACACTAATACAGAACACGTGAAAAAATTAAGTGTGCATCTCCAATTCATTTAATTTTATAAGCATATTCAGACGGCCAATAATCAACACTGAGGGTGGATTCACACTAGCATTTTTATGCGTAAATTCGACGCGCGTCGCTTTTACAGAAAGCGGTTTGGACTGGGAATTTGGAGTGAAACGACGCTGTGATAACCACATCAACATTTTCGCCCAACTTGATTTCGATGAAACGTTTTGGATAGGCCCTATAGGAGTCGGTCAGTTTCGCCGATGTAACTTTTGACGGTGGAAAATGATAGTTTAGTCACTTTAATTTACACTACATTACACGTACATTGAGTATTCAGGTACTAATGTCTCTTTCTGTCTTACATAACCCATGGTGACCAACCAAGAAAATCTTGCGCTGTACATAATCTCACCCGGTTCTTGCCTCTTCTTCAGTCAATCACAGCGCTCCCAGATTTACGGCGGATGAAACACAACAGCCGTCTGTCAAAGCTACCCGTTCAAAACAAATGGACGCGTTTGTCGACGGCCGTTGTATCTTGCATTTATTATATGGAATGAAATTTTGGCGGGCGTCTGGCGGGACTTTTGCAGCAGAAATTTCGTCTGGCGAGGGCCATTCCGTACTCTGTGTGATGTGCTCTTTCATCTAAACCTAGTTTCATGTGGTACCTCGAATGTTTGACCCAGCGCAATTTTTGGCCCCCTTTGGGGGTCCCCAGGGGTCAAACGCAGCAGAGGGACCCCGGCAGACGTCCAGATCTGCAAATACTAGGTCATTTCCTAAATGTTCCTGCCCTCGGTTGTTGGTACCTCGTTCGTTTAACCAAAACCCTCTGGGCTGCCGGTCTAAATCTCTCCACAGCCCTTGCTGAGTTGCATCATTGGTCTGTTAGGAACAAAATGCAACTAAATCTTTCAAAGTGCCAAATTTTGGACATCTGTTTCTCACGTGTCAAACCAGTTCCAATCGTACTAAGTCTGAATCATGTCACAATTGAGCATAGAGAAGTGGTTAAACTGCTGGGCGTGTTCATCCAAGCAGATCTTAAGTGGGACATACAAATTAATTCCATGATCAAGCGGGCTAACTCACGCTTGTTTATGTTACGTAAGTTGAAGCATTTCCACCTGACCGTCAGTGATTTGGTCACCGTCTTTGTTTCTTTTGTGCGCCCTGTTTTAGAATACGCTGCACCCGTCTGGACCAGTGTGCAGATTTAGAACGAGTGCAGAAGCGGGCTTGCAAAATTATTTTCGGTACGGAGTACGGTTCGTAATGCGTTGGAATTACTTCAGCTAGATACACTGCAAGTACGAAGGCACAATTTGTGCCAATCATTTGCAAAATCACTTCCTATTTCTGTGTTGAAAAAACACCTCCCTCCTGTTGTTACAACTAGATACCAATTGCGGAACTCAGATCAGTACTCCATGTTCCGTTATAGAAAAGTCCCCTTCCGTTTCTTACTCGGTTGCTAAATAATACCAAGTAGTACCTTGACCCTGGCTGTAGTCTCAATCCACACTTATTTTTAGTTTTAGTTTTAGTTTTTGTCGGAATCTACGTGTTTTTTAATAATGTATACAGTACCTGTTTTGTAATTATCTCTGTAATTCAGCCTTTGGCTGCTATTGAGATTTTAATAATAAACCAACCATGAATGAATGAATGAATATATCATCACAAAACCACCATAAAGCAGTGCAGTGATTACACCAACCTTTTTGCTTCCACATCCAAATTGGAGATTGCAAATTTCTTGTTTTCTTCCCATGGATAGTATTTTGGGGAGGTATTTTATATGATTGTTAGGTTAGAACAAAATTTATTTTCTGGACAAATCTGAACAAGCTTCTTCAACACTCACCCTAAAATGCTCCTCGAGATACAAGTTGCCAGTCAGGGGGTTTCGTTGCTGCATGGCTTCATACTGCTCTGGGAAAGTCTTAATGTTCATCACTGTGTCTCCGCATAGTAACGTCTCGAGTAACACCTCGAAGATGAACATGTACTGGTCCTGAGGAAAGAAATGAGAAACCAAAATAACACATTCAAAAAGGTGAGTCAAAGTTCAGAGTGAGATTTTGTAAGTGAGTGAGCGGTGCCGAGGGACAATCGCGACCGAGGGAAGGATGGAGGGTGTGGGAGGGGGGTTTCCCCCACGATACGGAGCTTTTGCATTTTTTAGGTAGAAATGGTCCAATCTGGCGCATAAAAGTGCCTCTGGCATAGATATTTTTATCCCTCTAGTTCCATTAGTTCAGTCTCAAATCCAAACGTTTTCATTCATCAAAACCCAATTCCCTTTTCAGCTCAGGTGAATCTTCTTGGAGGTGAAACTGTCATGGGTAAGAATTGAGATATTCAGTTGACCATTAGCTTTTCTCACCTAAAATGTCTTTCACTATTAAATTATCAGTGAGTGCAGATTTGATAGGAATTTTTTTTTTGTTAGACTTAAAAAACACTTATTTTCAGCCAGTTTTGTACAAATTGTTTTGCCCACTACTTTTCTGACGATGTCCACTTACACCTCAATTTTTCCCTTGCAACAGAATATTTTTTGCGATGAAAAAAAATGCCAACTCCATAGATCCAGCGCGCGATGCATGAACGATGGCATTCACCTTTCTTCTGTTCGGATTGATGACTAAATGAGTTGGGTACCCATACTCCCTTCTAGAGAAGCCATACTGATTGCGCGAAAAGAAAAGCACCCGACCACATGATTAGTTGGAGCTGTCAACAGAGGGCGCCCTTACTTGCATCGATACTAGCGGATGCGATTGGTAGGTACCGAAAAAGATCGATCGCCGTTACTTTTTTTTTTGAGAGGGTTCTTTTTTAAGTGTGAGAAAATGTCATGCGTGCGTGAGAATGAAGTAAAATGCGTGAGTCTCACGCTCAATGCATGAGTGTTGGCAGCCCTGTTAGTTGGCAATGGTAACAAATTTAATCAAGTTTGACCAGTAAAAATGTTGAGTTCGCTTTTTTCAAACTGCCATATGCATGCATTTTTTGACCTTCATGTTGTCAAGTGCTGGAGCAGTGGTTCTGAGACCAAGATTAAGACCAGACTGTCCAAGACCAAGAACACATGAGACCAAAAACACACAAAATTGGTCGAGAAATTAGTCTCAAGACCAATACCTCGTACAGACAAAACGCATGGAGCTGCGTATTTCGTGGCATGAATTTGGACTCGCGCCCGCATTGACGAGCCTCTGCCTTTAAGTCGCAATTGAGTTTATTTCTTATTTTCAACGACGACTACAGATTAGCATAAACAAATGTGGCTGTTCTCAAAAACAGTGATTCTGAATTAGCATTGTATTCAACTCGCTTTCAGTTTCGGAATGCCCTCCTTTTTTACTTCCGGGTCCAGGAAAAGAAATCTGGTTTAAATAGGAGTGTTTTGAAAATTGCTTACGAGCCTCTAAGCGGCTGTCCATAAAGTATGAGGGGGAGGGGGAGGGGAGGGGAGGGGGCCGGGGGGGGGGGGGGGGGGGGGGTTTGACATTGCGTACACCATGCGTACAGGGGCGAAGGGAGGGGTCCAAGCCAATGCGTATGTATGCAAACCAAAAATTTGCTTTTAATAAATCAGGAAATAATTGACAAGTTGACCATGGCTTCAGACCTTATGTACATAGATAGGTCCACATTTTTTCTCACACAATGTACAAGAATGGTCTTGATGAATAAAACACTAACCCTATAACTCTCCACTTGTCATGTTTAGCGTACAAGTGTATTTATCTTGAGATAAAATAAAAATAAAAACATACTTGCGTCTGGACCATTTTGTGCCTCTTCTTTCTCATCTCATAGACGAAATCAATGACGTTGATCTGTCTTTCCTCTGCCACCTTGTTCAACATGGAGTCTACGGTCATAAAAGTGCCAGTCCGCCCCACTCCAGCACTGGGAGAGACAAAATGGAGAACAAATGTGACCTGGTAATCAGGACTAAATCGCTGATGCTGTTTGGAGTAATGGCCCAGTCAATTGCGTATGTGGGTTTGTAGTTTTAAGAAGAGTAGTTTAGACAGATCATCTTTATTATTAAAAATGATCACTAAAGATTCATCTTTATTGATCGTTTTTACATTAAATAAATTAGTTCAATATTCACATGCTTTGCAAAGACGGGTTACCATGAAATTTATGTCAATTTGTGTTTTTAGCAACAATAGCAGAATATCAGTCGATTGTAATGCATATAACATACGATTAATTTGGTTGGTGAACAGTGAACCATTTTTGAAAGCAAAGAAATTCTGTGCTAAGCAAACGTTTGTGCTTAGCAGCACCATGAAATTGGCCCCTGCAGGCGATTTCACGAAAAATTGCATAGCTTGCGCAACTTTTGAAAATAGCATAAGCCCCATAGGCTTGCGTGTAATGATCACAAGAATGTTGCGCAGCTTATGCAATAAAAAGTTGCGCAAGCGGGCTTACACAGTGCGCAAGGATTCGTGAAATCGGCTGCTGATCACAAGCAAAGATTTCATAGCACTATCTCACACATGGTAATTGCATGGACGCCATTTGGGTGTGCAGATTAATGCAAAGTAACATGCATTATGGTCACTGCAGTGCCCCGCATGCCCAGTGTGCTGTACACTCAATCAGTTTAGCCTTCCATGGTGATTTCATAAAATGGCGGCATGTTCCAACTGAACCAACATACCTACAGTGGACCACCATGGGACCAGTATTCTCTTCTTCGACTTGTTTGACTTCATGGATGAAGTTCATGATGGGTGCTGGTGAGTCAGGAAGCCCCATATCGGGCCAGGTGGTGTAGTGGAACTGCCGAACCTCACGTGGGATGTCCTCGTCAATCTAAGGGAATGGTCAAATGAATGCCGTAAAATCCCGTGTCACAGTCACGGGTCACTTATGCTCGTCTTCCAGAACGGGAGAGAACAATAGGAAGGAATAGGACTATTGCTTGTCTTCTGGAAGACAAGCAATAGTGACCTGTGACCTTTTGACCCCCCTGTGAAAGCGCCCTATAAGGCGCACCTCCAACTGTAGACGACTGGCACAATGTGTATAAGGCGCAGGCATACCCATGTATAAGGCACCTAATACATGTACACAGGTTTTTACGGTGATTACACGTTAAGGCCTGCATACAGGATTTGACCAGAAAACAAAAATACCCTTTTTTTCCCGCAAAAATGTGAATGCGATAATGTGTACGAGATAACGTGAACTCTTACGCTAACGTTAGCGATGACGAAGACACGTTCAGTGAAGTCCTGTTCGACTCTCTCCGTTGCCAACTTGACCACGATGTTGTCGTAGCTCTGCTGGTCCTCTGGCCAGTAGAGTGTACATTTTTTCTACGAGTCAAATAATCACTGTTAGGATTCAACTTACTGTATATCTGTTTTGAGATGATATCGGCGTCCAGGGGTGAAATACTGACTTGACTGCCAAAAACTTGTGCACATGCTTGGACGCCGTGAGGCACCGTGCGCCAGTTGCGAGTGTGTAGGCGCGGGTTCACGTATTCAAATCGCGGACATTTAACAATAGGAACAATACCGTCCGCGATTGCCAAGGGACGTCCGCGATTTGGAATAGTGTGGAAAACAAACGAGAGCAGTCGCCAAAACGACTATGTCCAAACAAAATAGGAACAATGGAGAGTCCGCGGTGGGAGGTGGGCTTACACCACAGATATCTATTAACAACAAGATAGGAAACGGAGGCCGTACGCGCATAACCGCGCCTTCTTATTAGCATAGTTTTGGGCACCACATTTGCATACTTTTGGGCACCTCATTTGCATGGTTTTAGGCACTTCCCAATTGAATTACACGTAAAACTACTCGCATGCGCACTTTCTCAATGTTTGTGACGACCGCGCGTGTTATGTTCGAACACAAAACGTGCTACACGCACACGCGTTCCAAGCTGCCTGAAACCGGTTACGGTGATGTGCCATTCAATAACACAGTCGTTTCTTATCTTGTTGTTAATAGATATCTGTGGTTTACACCTGTAGGAGTCTGGTCAATACAGCCGGCGCAGTGTATTGCACTCTTGTGCACATGTTTGTGACAAATAAAGTCAGTATTTCACCCAAAAAATCTCAAAACAGATACACAGTATGTTTGATATTTTTCCCGTATTAGGACGACTGTTTTGGGTAGAGTGCTTACAGAGACCACTAAAACCACAAAATTGTCGGAAAGAATCTCATGAATTGACACCCATTTTCTCGACCTAATTCTCTGAAAAAATGTTTTGCGACCTAGACGAAAATGGTTTGTGACCTAATAAAAATGGTTAAGAACCTAATAAAAATGGTTTTTGACCTAATAAAGATGGTTTTTAAAGCACTCGGCTATCGGTCGCCCTATAATGCGGTCGGTCGTCCTTATACGCCGTTTTTACCCATAACCGGTCGACCTAAACGCGAAAGAGTAAGTTGTTGAATCTGTATCTGAGCTCTATATTATCAGGTAACATTTGTGTCAAAAACACAAATTCACCATGTTTTACGAGTTTTAAGAGGTCCACTCCCCTGCGAAATCACATTAGTTTGTACACGATCAAACTCAGCGCTTCTATGTGTTGTACTAGAATTCCATCCCATCATGCGCTGCCCCATGTACTGTGCACAGTGAATTGTGGGGAACCGTAAAATCATGGTATTTTTTCATACTTTGTATTTTTCATATTTTTCAAACTTTTTTTAGTGTCTATCCCCCCAGTGCCTACACACTAGACCCAGAAATTTTAACCACTTGACAATGTGGGGGGGTTATGGCCGAGCGGTCTAGTGCGTCGAACTTAAGTTCCTGTGTTAGTACTAGAATGTAGGTTCGATTCCTGGCCGTGACGGGTTGTGGCACCTGTGCCCTTGAGCAAGGCACTCAACCACACTTGCTCCCATTCCTGTAATTGGCGGTTCCTCCGCTGTTGGATGTGGTAAATAAATAAATAAATAAATAAATGTACAAAATGACATTTTGTACAGAATTGCTTTCATTGCTACTGAGATAAATTGCACGTTGGACTGAAATATGTGAATCCTGGAATAGTTTAAGCATTTAAACATTCAATGATAAATTATGGTATTCTTATAAAGAATTCAAAGTATGGTATTGAATAGTGGATACGATACCTTTCCATTTTCCACCAGGTTAGTTAGCATAACAATGATGGCCACCTCTTGTTGCCAGACCATCCGCCAAAAGTCAGGAATGGAGTACTTATTGTGGCCTAAACCATACAAAAAACAGATAAACATTACTAAATTTTTTGGAGGTTAAAACTTCACATCCATATCATGTATCCATGTTGATATGGCCTGTGTTTTTTAGAAGTGTTTTTTAGAAGTGTTCTTTAATTCAAAACACTGGGCAGATGCTTAGTGATGTCGGTTGGCGGTCAAAATTAGGCCTGAAATCTCAGGAACTTTTGCCTGAAATGTGTATAAACATATGGGTCATTCTATAAATTTGGGGTCCAGTTTTTCTGTCCCCTGTTACGTCTGACATCTTGTAAAATGTTGTAGTTTGTAAATTCAGGACATATTCTTTAATTGCCTTCTATTTCAAAGAGTGATTACATAAAGTACAATGCATAAAAATGTGTTTTGAAAGCATTTTTAATAATACTTGTACGGCAAATGGCAGTATGTCAGGTGTAACGGGGACAGGAAAATGTCACACGTTGGACCCCAAATTTATAGAATGACCCATATGCAGTTATGTACAGACGAACAAAATGAAAAAGCCTGAAATCAGGCAATTGCCTGAACTCTGACATCCCTGACTGATGCTCCACCAGCTGAGCTATGAGGCACTGTGGTATACTCCCGCAGGTTTTCCCTACAAACCCAATTTTTCTCTCAATGTTGCATGGGAATGCAAATGGGCAAAGTAGCAAACGAAACAGTTGATATGGTGCCAGAATAAGAATCGAGATTGGAATTGATCGGAACCGAGTTTCAACTTTACAAATGGAACCCCAGATATGTAAAATATTACAAGGCATTTACCTTGGGTTGCGATGTAGGCATTCTTCTTCTTGTAGCCCTGAGGGAGAAAAAAAACGAATGAGTACTTAAAATATTGGATGGCTTTGCAGGTGATATACAAATATAATGCAAAAGTCATTTAAAAAAAAGTAAGTCAGGCAATCCAGGTCAGGATTTCATGTAAGGTCACATTTTCTACTTCAGCAGTGTGTCAGCAAAAACAGGTTACCAAGTAAAATTTCACACCAACTACTTGTATTTTACTCACATCGATAAAAGATGCATTGATGTAGTCCGTATTAGGATCATCGTTGATTGGGTCTAAAACGACCCGCGAGTGGTCATCTATAAACCAAACAAGAATTGGAGTTTACAACATTAAAGGCAGTATACATCATTGGTAATCGCGAAAATCAGAAATGTTAACAGATTTACGCTCAACTTACACAATATAAACATGATGACCGTAGAAAACTTCCCCTGAAATGGTTTTGTCTGAAGTGCTATAGTCATGAGACGAAAATTCAATTCGTCCCAAAACCATTTCGCCCAAGTGCCATTTCGCTCCAAACCACTTCGCCCGAGTGCCATTTCACCCCAAATCACTTTGTCCAAACACTACATCGCCCAAATGCTACTTCGCCCAAAACCACTTGAAAATGGCAGCACGTATTTCAATTTCGCACAATTACGTCTGCAAAATAAAACTTAACTCACATGGGAGAATGTTGGCGTATCTATTCTTGTTCTTATTGTCCTCTTTACAAGCCGCGTCACAGGAATAGAGCTGATCATTTGGAAAGCTCTGTGGTTGGAAATAATAAAATGTTAACTCTGGTGATTATAATCATGTAAAAATATTGGAGCCGTTTCTAATTGCAGTCAAGAAAAGCCAGACATCTTCACCACAAGGGGCAGATGATTCGTGGGAGACCATGGCAGAGTGGTTTGGGTCGTTGACTCGAGTCACTGACTTGCAACACTTGAGTGAAATCTAGGTGTTTATCTACATGTGGGTCTTTCCACAGTAATGGGGTACATTTCTTTGACATACAAGATCTTAGGTCCCAGTTCAGTTCAAATGTCTTAATTTTATTTTTAAATTATCCAGCTAAACTGAGGAAATAACCTTTGCACGAAGGAGTAAGAAAAATAGTCCTACAACATACATTTCTGAAAACCCCGTGCACAAATGTTCCTATTACGTATGTAAAAAAGACAGAACAAAATGTCACAAAATGGTCTGTCCACGTTACATACGTAATAGGAACATTTGTACACAAGCTTTTCAAAAATGCATGTTGTGGCAGCAATTCTTTACCTTTTTGGGCAAAAGTTATCTCCTGAGAACAGTAAAAGGAAATTTCGTTAATTTTGGGATAAACTAAAGACATCTGAAAGGAATTATTGACTTATTTTTCAAATATACCCCATTACTGTGGACAGACCCACCTCTTATGGCCTTTGGAAGGGATGTGAAGTCGTTGGTCCAATGTGTTGTGTAACACACTTAAAATATCCCAGAGCACTCTTTTGTGAAGAGTGAGGGGATTTCCGATATTTATGACCTATGTATCTCGGTGAACATATTCTTATGGTATGTGCACTATAAAAGTGTAATAATTACAATATGACCTGTGTCCCGGTTCCCAGAATCCCTGCCCCTAGGGAACTAATTCCTCACCCCTAGGGCCCAAAACAAATTTGGCAAAAAACAAGCAACTTACAGCGTAGTCCTTAATGAATTCCTTGTTATTATCAGCTTTTTTTCGCTTGACGTATCCGGGTAGTTCCTGAAGGCTGATTGGTTTGTGGGGTTTCCAGGCCTTGGGCGGACGGGCTTTCACCTTCTGCGGGACGGGCGTGGTGGATTGACCTTTGACCCCGTCTGAGCGGCGCAGCTGTGTAGTACGAGTCATCTCCTCCATGACAGTTTGGTTTTGGTTCTGGACGCCGTTGACTTGCCCCTGGGCCTTTTCTGTTAACAAAAAAAACTTTTTTAAAAACATGCAGGTTCAATCAAGTTGACAACTTAACTAAATCTGTTTTCTGGGAGTCCTTAACTACAGGATTCTCCCAGAAACAGGAAATGTCATGTTTCACTGCTGTTGGAATCACTTTGTCCAAAAACACTGAATAAAATCACTAATGCAGAACAATGTTTAAAGCGATTCAAAAATGATTGATCAGTGCCTTGTTATCTGCAAGTTAATTGTTTTCAACAAACTTCTGCGTTTCTTTAAAGGAGAGTTATATTAAGTAATAATAATAATAATAATAATGAATATTTAAATTACTATCAATGCTAGAATAGGGCGACAAATCGTGTGTAAAAAAGCTATATTAGGGCGACCTGCTCAATAGGGCGACATTTTGGTGTCGCCCTAATATTTTTGAGTTTAAAATTAATTTGTTTAGGTTAAAAACCATTTTTTTTAGGTCGAGAACCATTTTTATTGGGACTGGAGTTGTTTCTCTTCGGTCTGTGACCATCTCTGGAAGCTTCGGGTAAACAACGCTGAATGCCGCAATGGGGTGACATTTCGGGAAGACTCTCACCGGGGACCACCGAAATTTTGGCAAGAGTCACTCAAAATGACACCTTATTTTTTTACCCGAAGCTTCCAGAGATGCTTCCAGACCGAAGAGAAACAGTGGAGCTGTTAAAATAAAAATGTTTCTCGACCTAAACAAAATGGTTTTTGACCTTAAAAAATGAATTTTAAACTCAAAAATATTAGGGCGACACCAAAATGTCGCCCTATTGAGCAGGTCACCCTTATATAGCTTTTTTACACACGATTTGTCGCCCTATTCTAGCATTGATAGTAATTTATATAGTGCAACGTTTCCACCCTCAAGGGCGCTCAAGGCGCTGAAATACAAATTACCCCCTATTAAAGAAAACTACATTTGATCAAATGCCTTGTGCATGAGATGGGTTTTGAGACATGATTTGAAAGAGGATAGTGTATCACTTGATCTGATGTGAAAGGGCATTTCATTCCAAAATCGGGGTGCTGCCACTGAGAAGGATCGACTTCCCCACGTGCGACGTGATCTTGGTTGATGGAGCAAGAGTTGACTACTAGAGCGTAAAGTGCGTGATGGTTTGTGATAAGAGAGCAGATCCGAGATGTATAATGGAGCCATGCCATTCAATGCCTTAAAAACAATAAGCATCATCTTGAAGATGATCCGATAATGTACCGGAAGCCAATGGAGTTTGTTTAGGACAGGTGAAATGTGGGAGAATTTTCTAGTTCGTGTAACCAGACGTGCCGCCGTGTTCTGAATGCGTTGTAAATGTGAAATTTGAACCTGTGGAATACCAAATAAAAGCGAGTTGCCCATGTCTAATCTGGATGTTATGAAAGAGTGAACGATTTGTACTACTTTTCTCATTGCTGGTAAAAACAGCAAAAGATAAAGAAACTTACCAATATTTGTGAGAACCACACCGTTGTCATATTCTGAGTTCGCGGATCTTTGTCTGCAAAAAAAAGATACAGAAAAAAAGTACAGAGTCTTCGTAGAACAAGCTGTTTTGTTTAGTTCAAACAATATTATACATGCGTCGAACAAGGAGGTGCTTGACAGGGCAAGGGTGGGGTGGGTCACCTGCTTGATCTGAGAGCTCCAGCTGCGCCTCTACGGCTACGTGGTTTGCTTCTCCCCGTCGGATCCAGAGAATCGGATCCGTAGTGCCAAGGACCCCAAGGGGCCGGGGTGGAGGCGACCCGTTGGTCGACCCCGTGCGTCTTGGTTGGCGCAGCTGGGGGACCACCTGAAGGGGTGGGGGAATGGGTCCGGTGTAGGCCCGATCGAACGCACGTGGCGAAGTGCGCTACGGCACTTGCTCCCACACTTGACCTGATACACCCACAACCTTGTTTCAAAGATTTTGAGAATGAATTTTGATCAAGTAAATAAAAATGGCTCTATCTGGACTTTAATCTGGGATTTCCATTTCAATTTGAATAAATCAGCACTCTATCAATTCAACTATATTTAGCCCTGGTCTGCATTCTTTTGACTGTGTGCATACTCTCCATGGAAAGAAATAAGGAAACATGGGAAGAGAGGAAAAATTATAAGGTTCTTTTTCGAGATTTGAACGTAAGACACCTTAGACACACCAAGCAGATGCTTCACCAGCTGAGCTATGAAGCACAGTGGTATACTCCTTAGACAAAGTAGACATATTAGAAAACCCTATCATGCTTGCAAGTTATGACCTCACAATAGACCTATGACGTCACGCAATGTTTACCGCGGTGCATTATGGGTGAAGAAAAACGCGCTTAAGCGAGCACCTGATTTGGACACTGCCATCTGCTCGCAAGTGGTCGTGATTACCATGCACATACCATCGCGAAACATGTAGGTTGGAGTACGTTACCAGACTAGTTTCTGAGACGTCGTCGTCTGCTCGCAAGTGGTCGTATTACTACGCATCCACTATTACAAAACATACAGACTGAGGAACGTTACCAGACTAAATTTTAATTCTTAATGTTTGTCTTCAAAAACTGCTTCAAAAACACCTTTCCACTCAAAAGAAACAATTAAATTTGTAATATGTTGTTTATTTGAATGTTGCGTCCTAGATTCATGTTAGAATGATTTCTATTGCAATTAGTTCTAGGTCAAATCGTAAATTGACTAGACTATAATACGCTAGGCGCTATGCATACAACGCACGCAAACTAGAGATGCAGAGATTTCGTCCACTTTTCACCCATAATGCACCCCGGTAAACATCGCGTGACGTCATTACGTTTCAGGTCTATTGGGGGTAAGCATACCTTTTACGGATGATCACCATGACAACCAGAATCAATGCTATGACTACTAACACAGCAATCACAGCTCCTATGATAGCTTCTATCCCTGTCCCATTGCTGAACGGATTGGCTGTCAATTAGAAATGAAACAATACAATAGACCTTTATCACGGTGCGTCCATCTTTGTCTTGTTCCCACTGCATAGTACGTGTATGTGTCGGGCATGATCAGTGCGTGTGCGCGTCTGCGCGTTCAGTCTTCCGTTGTTGTTTTGAGAGAATCACTGTCCGCGCTGCGCGTTTTCTTGATCGCACCGCGCGCATGTCATTGTGATGCACACAATGAACATTTTCAACACGGGGCCAAACTATTTTATTTCGGCAAGCCTCGCTTTGGTTACGTTCATTTTAATAGGGGAAAAGGGAAGATGGCCGCACCGTGATAAAGGTCTATTGTTAACTGAGGTAGCTTGTGTCAAGAGTTTATTGGATATTGTGGTCATGGTCAAATTTCAGTGCCAGATCAAAGGCTGAATCCGAGGATAGATTTAGGATTGGATCTAGGTTGGATCTGATCCCAGTTGAATCTGATCCCGGATCTGATCCTGACCAAAGGGTCATTTTACAAGGTATTGATTCTGTAGTTCATACCTGCCACATGCACCAGGTCACATTAGCAACAAAATTTTAGTCTGGTGATCTGGATACTAAGTGTGCACGAGAAAGGAAGTACATCATTACATCAGACGCTTTTCCATGTGAAACATACCAACGGCCCATTGCCCCAATGTTAATGTTACTCACTTGTAACACTGCTTGGCTCACTGCAACTATGCTGGGTGTCCTGGGGAATAAACGAAGGGACAAAAATGAACAAAAACAGTGATACTTTATATCACATCAGGACATCTTTGAACAACGACCACAGTTCCTGGGGTATTTAGTTCAGAAATTCACTACACTCTAGTAACTAAGCTCTAAAATTAGAATTAAGTAATGTAGGGGTATGGAAGTACCTTTAAGTTTAAACGGAGATGTAGTCATTGTACCTTTAAGTTGTCGCGAGCGCAGATCCCGCGCATGCTTGTTCGCTCGTTCTCTCTCTCGCCGGTCATTGACACGCCAAGTTTGACAAAGTTTTTAGGCCAAAAAGTACCAATTAATTCATCGTTTTCACCAAATCCTGGGTAAAAGACATGCAAGTGGTGTAACCGCACATTATCGAAGATGCGACTGTTGTGACAATGAGGCGCAGACGAGCAACTGACGTGAGTAAATCTTTTGATAAATTTCAGATGTCTTCCGATAGTTTTGAAAGTAACGAACGTGCCATATATGTTGTAGTGTATTGCATTGTTGTCCTTACATGTGCGTTGTTGACCATTGCGTGTAGGTTGCAGCGAGTGAGTTAGCTTAAGCGGCGGCGTATGACGGGACACTGCACTGCGTGTTGGACCGACTTGGTCTGGGCGAATTTTATTGTACCGTACATGTATGATGTAGTTTGACACATTCTCCATATAGTTTAATAATTACACAGAAACCTAAAGTTTTCATGATTATTGAAGATACTTTCATTTTATTTCTGTGTCTTTTAGGGTTTTTTCTTTCGCTTTGTTATTTTACTGGAAATGAACATTTTGCACGTTGATGAGCAAGTTGATGTTTACAAGTATAAAGCTGACTGACAAGCTGGAGATGAATAAAGAGTCCACATCTGTTTATTTATGGTATTTTGCATCAGTTAATTAATTGTGTAGAGATCCTGAGGGTACACACCCTCAACCCCCAAGGAGGAGTTCACACCCCCCTTACTGGCAGGGGCTCCCCAGCCCCTATTCCATGACAGTAACAACAAAAAGAACCGTTTTTAACAACTTTTATATGATTATCGATTGGCGTATGCTGGTTTAACATGCAAAGGACTCTATTTATTTCCTCAAAATATGCTGAACAAAAGAAACACAAAAAAGCTTCTCAGCGTGAAACGTTGCGAATCGTAAAACAAAGTAAGTCCAGAGGTTCAGATTTAATTCATCATTTGAACTGAAATGTTTTTCCTGGATAATTGACAACACTCACAAATGTATCTCCAGTTTTTGATTGAAAAATGCAGTCGATCTGCGAGTGGAAATTTTCAGCACAAAAACATCATGCAGTCCTGCATAATGCATCCTCTTGCAACAGTGCCCCTTTAACGCACTCCCTAACTCCTGCGTACAGTGGCCCTGTTGAAACAGGCCCCATTTCGCGGTGGAACAATCGACAGAAATCTTGTCGCCTCTGCTGGACGAATCAGGACGCGTGGCAGCTGCATTGCAGCATGATTGCAGGCATTCAAATGTAACGCGCGCAGATTGTAAACACCGTGCATGCATGTGATACATATATTCGGTAATGCTGGCCGTTGTCCGTGTCGGCGATTGGCTGCCATTTAAAGGATACTGGGGAATCCATTCCATTACATTCGTCAGCATGCATCCCTGTTATTAATTTGGAAAAACTGCGGAATAAATTAAGATCGTCGTTTGAAAGTTTGGTAGGAATGGGACAGTCATAAGGAACGGAACCTAATACAATTTCTGGAAAGTATAGAAATCATTTCTTTTCGGCATAACATGACCGAATTGATTAAATTACATCAAAATGACTCGGGCGTGAGTTGGCTCAAGACAACAGCCGGCTCACTCCACAGATTTGCGTGGACTTCCTCAGGGTATTGTTACGTCGCTTTGCAGAGTGGAAATTCCCTGAGATCTCAGGATGTGCATAATGAAGCCGTTTCATAAATATTTCGATACCAACTTAATTACAAAAGAAATGTTCAAATTTTGATTAAACTGAAAATGTCCGTTTCTTTTGTTGCTCGGCACACACACAAAACAAAAGTTGGTTAATGTACCTGCTCCGTTCTGCCAACACCACACAGCCGAATGTCGTATTTGGTGTCATACATCAGCGATGGGTTGTAGTACGCACCGTACGTTTTGTTGTCTCCGACTTGAAATGTCTGCGGAAGACCAGACTTGTCAAATTCTGCAGCGATGTAGTTTTCCGGCGATTGCTGGTACGAACTCGCAGTGACCGAAGTAGTGTCACGCTTGCGGTTGGAGGGCTTCGTAGTAACAGTCACCTGGTACACACTTAAAGTAATAATATAATAATATCAATTATATATAGCGCCAAATGCCAGGGACTCTAGGCACTTTACAGTATAAAAACAAAAACCAAAGCGATAACATACTTATACATGTACATAGATAAAAAAGATTAAACGTTAAAACCAAAGAGCATCATCAAGAGCATCAAGTCTGGTAATACTGAACAAAAAGAGGTGTCTTAAGCTGGGACTTGAAATTACTGATGGAATGAATTTGACGCATGCTGTTAAGAAGACCATTCCAGAGGTGTGCCGCTGAAAAAAAAAAATCTATCGCCATAGAATTTTGTTGATGAGCGAGCAGGTACCCTCAATTGACAGTCCGATGATGATCTTAGAGACCTAGATGGGGTATACAACTGGACAAGGTCAGAAAGATAACCCGGAGCTATGTTATGAATGGGCTTAAAAGTAAGTAAAAGAGTCTTAAATGCTAATCTTTGCTTGACTGGAAGCCAATGGAGCTGAAAGACAATTGGTGTCATGTGCTCACGTCGAGAGACACGAAGTACAAGTCGTGCCGCAGCGTTCTGCACCCGCTGAAGTTTAGCAATTTCTTTGTCCGGTAATCCAATAAGTAAGGAGTTGCAGCAATCTAACCTTGAGGTAACAAAAGCATGCACTAAATAATCTAGAAGTCATGCAGAATAAACAGAAAAAAGATGTAAACAGACCGTGCAAAATGAGTCGGATGTCACACAGTGGATCCATAACAGGCTCACGGATTACTAATGTGAAAATGTCACCCTTTAGATGTTGCCAGGGTTGCTGGTGTACTGTTTCCCTGTGGTTTACCAATGGATGTTTCAGATTACAAGTGAATGTTTAGACCCAGTTACCCAGGCAACTGAAATCACAATTTAGCCGTCAATTAAAATGAAAAAATAAAATGGACATCTTGGGCAGTACCAGGGTACTGGCTAGAAATGTTTTAAATACCGCCCGGAATTTTCATTGAATTTTTATGTTTTAATGGGTCTGCAGCCGATTTCCCGAAAAATTGCGTAGCTTGCGCAACTTTTGAAAATGGCATAAGCCCCATAGGCTTGCGTGTAATTATCACAAGAATGTTGCGCAGCTTACGCCATAAAAAGTTGCGCAAGCGAGCTTACGCAGTAAGGATTCGTGAAATCGGTTGCTGGATCCATCGTTGATTTCTCGTTATGGTCTCAAAAAATTGGCTCAGACTGCGCAACATCCAACTCATTTCACACAGTCGGGTCACATATATGAAATTTCAGATATTTTTGGTGTTGCGCCTAATCACCACATAAATTAAATAATCAAATACCGGATGAGAGAAAAATCATGTGGTCCTCATCGGGATTCGAACCCGAGACCTTTGACATACTGGGCAAATACTCTGTCAGCTGAGCTATGAGGTACACATCTGTTTGCATCTAGCAAGCCCTTTATTTAAATCATGCCTGCCATTGTGCGTATGCATCAAGCTTTGCATAAATTTGCTTAGGAAATTATGTCAAAGGTCACACAATTCAAATCCAAATTTATGCACAACATGATGGTCTTAAACACAGACACACTTGTGGGGCACAAAACACAATGGAACAATGGTACCCCATAAAGAAATTCAAAAGGAACAGTGGTACCCCACAGAGGAATTCTAAAGAAAAGGGAAAATAGGACAACAATGCATGTACCCCATAAACCCCCGTGTACACATATAGTTGTGTGCGCACAGTGTTAGCCACGCCATCAATGTTTTGATGCCTACCGTGGTGATGTCAGAGGTCACATCGTCTATACTCTCTTTTTAAAAAGATATATTAGAAATTTGTGTGATGTGTTCTAAAGTTGCACTCGACAACTGCACTGAACAGACCCAAGATTACCTGACGTATGGCGATGAAATTGGTCGGAGTTGCAATGTGACAATATTATCATCACTCAAGGCTGGCTGGGCGGGCATGGTTGGTTTTTCATCAATAACTGCAAGATAAAGTCAACGAGGCAAATACAGGTTACATGATTGGAAAACCGTTACAAACGGTGTTATCTCCATGTGTGACCCGCTCTGCCAAAAAATAGAATAAGTCGCGCAGCCTTGGTTGCGTTTTTGTGACCATAAGAAGAAATCTGGGGCAGATCCGTGCTCATTAAAATACAAAAACACGATGGAAATTCCTGGCGGTGCCCAGGTACCGCCTGGAATGTCTGTGTTCCGTCTTGAATTTCCATTGTGTTTTTTTATTTTAATGAGCATGGATCTTCTGCACATTTCTTCTAATGGTCGCGAAATATTGACCTACCCTGCGCAACTTATTCTATTTTTTTTGCCGCAGAGCCGGTCACATTTGTGATTGAGGATGTGCATGATATAAACCAACCTGTGTATAAGTTAGCTCAGTACTATATCCTACCTTTCACGAAAACAATGAAAAACTGTCCATACTTTCAAGAAATTTTGTGATGCCACCATTAGGCTGATTCCATGGTTATACTACACATTGCATAGTTCCGAGATTGCCCAATTAACCCCGCTCCCCTTGGATATTGTTACTATGCCTCACACGCTATCGTCAAAATGTCCACACACACACTGCACAAACCAATGGGACTTTCAACGGAAAGAACAGATTCATTGGAGAAAACTCAAAGATATTCATGTTTCAGGGTCGACAGTTATCGTAGCACGCACTTTAATAATAGTAAAAGGCCAGTGATACAGAGATGTCATATATTCATAACAATTCGCTTTCTTACCTTTGAACAGCGAATCACCCGGACTTGAAAAAAAAAATTTACCCGGAACACCGCATACAACGTATCGGCAGAAAATCGTGATCAATTTGTTTGTGAGGCAATGCACTTTGACCTAGCTAGCAGACATGCTAGCTCTGTTGTGATTGGTCGGCAGGTTCGGTTGATTGACAGGTCGGAACTATGCATTGACACATAATAATAATAATGAATATTTGTAATGCGCCGGTATCCATCAAAAAGATGCTCAGGGCAACCTTGTAAAACAAAGTGTGCGCACAACACTTAAATAGATTTATCTTAAATTAACGTTTTCTTACAAAAGATATTATCTGAGGCAAAATCATTACATTGGACAGTTGGAATCACTTTTATCTTTCATTTGATTAAGATTTTTCGGTCAAATGGTTGATTAAAATTTTGGGACATTGCAGATTCTGTTTACATGCTTCAAAGGCCCTGTAGATGATCTGTTTTTGAGCGATTCTGCGAACAAACCATTATAAATCAAAAGAAAATAAACTCATCCGAAGAAATATCAGCTTTGTTAAATGTACCACGTTTAAAAAAAACATGAAAATCCATATGCGTTTATCTGGTCTTGGCGGGGTGTTTCAAATATTCTTTCTCAGTTGATCGGGTACTATGTGGCTTGCGTCATGCACTCTGGGACGCACATCATATACTGCGTATGCGCGCGATCCATAAAAAGGCATCGCATTAGAACACACACACGCAGTAAACAGCGCCCATGCATTTTGGACCGCGTAAATGCGAACCAAAAATAAGTAAATCTAAATAATTTCATCTTTACGGATTATTTTCTGGTAAAATTATACCATTTTGAGCGGAAACCTTTCATTGGGTAGTTGCTATTAATTCAATCTTTACTTTCAGACCTTTTCCCCTGTAAACTCGTCGATTACTTTTTTGGGTCATTGCAAATGATACACTGGGCCTTTAACTCAAACTCTGAGAAGGAAGTTTCAGTACTAAATAAAAATTCACGACCTGCCGTACCTGGAATCTTGGTGTAAGTTGGCCGCAATTTTTCGTATTCTCCTACTTCCACCGTCTGCGCTGCTATTCTGATTTCGTAACCTGTCGCTGGCCGCAATTCTTTAAGTGTTGTAGTGGAGGCTTGTTCACTTGCGGTAATGACTTGATATTCCGAAGATACCTGGACGTCATCACTTGGCCCCAGGGTAATGTCGATCATTTTGTATTCAATCTGTTTGTTGAAATATGAAAGAAAGTTAACAGTCTTGCAGTGTGTTTACACTTGATCCCGAGCTTGGGGTGGAACACCGAGCTTGGGGTGGAACACCGAGCTTGGGGTGGAACACCGAGCTTGGGGTGGGACACCGAGCTTGGGGTGGGACACCGAGCTTGGGGTGGGACACCGAGCTTGGGGTGGGACACCGAGCTTGGGGTGGGACACCGAGCTTGGGGTGGAACACCGAGCTTGGGGTGGAACACCGAGCTTGGGGTGGAACACCGAGCTTGGGGTGGAACACCGAGCTTGGGGTGGAACACCGAGCTTGGGGTGGAACACCGAGCTTGGGATCAGCTCCGGATCACAAACTGAGTGTAAACACTCAGGACCAAAATGGGCACCGGTTCACACCTCGAGATTTGGTCTTGCGTCGACGGAGGGTCGAACCCCGAGCTCGGTATCAGATTGTGGATAGATAAGCAATTAATCTTTACCAATTCCGCTCCACAGCCGTTGTGTGGGAAAGCACGCCGAATTCAAGTGGGCTTGCACACTAGCGTACACTGTACGTACATGAACTCATTGTTTTGTACATACAGTTGTAGTCAGAAGTGTACATACAACTGTGTTAAAACTGGTGTGCTTAAACTTGCGTTGTCGCCATTTTTGTAACAGTCTTTACTAAAGTCGTGATTTTGTGGAATTCCTCACGTGCTTGCAGTACTAAAAACATAGCTTGCCGCCTTGCAATGGTTCGGGTAGTCCTGTTTACCATTTTGGGGTGATAATGGTAGTGGTGTACATGTATGTAAACTTCCGACTTCAACTGTATATATGCACACACAGAACATGACCTTTGACTACAACTTCTAGCACTGCGCTCAAGATCAACGACAGATGTAAATGTGGCACTCAGAATCATTGTGGTTAACACCGACACATTCTTATCAGGGGTATCAATCTTGCACAGTCAGTGACAGGCAAGGGTCTTCTGCGGTAGTGATAATTACCCCAAAATGGAAACATTACCAAAGATGGTACTTGGAAAATGTTGACGTTGACATAAGTAAAGCAGACAATGAACGCGTTCGAACAAAACAGACGACAACGTTGCACGCACACTCTTCGTGCGCTTAGAACAACAAGTTTTATGAAATACGCCTTGCTTGAGCGTATTTTCGTGCTATGCCTAATCCCAGATTTCTGATTAAGTGTAACATGTTTTATGAAATTGGCACCAAGGGTAATGATGTTGGAGCAATTGCTTTAGTGGATTTGACCGTGATTTAATATTCTTCTAATAACACTTGCCTTGTATCCCGTCAGTACACCATTGAGAACTTGTGGCTGTTCCCATGTGACCGATATTGCATTTTCGGTCCGATTTGTTACATCTGCACTAGCCGGTTTCTCAGGAGCTATTGAAGACAGAAAAAAATGATTTGTATAACGCAACCTGATTATTAGAAAAAAGTTCAGTCATACACATGATTTACAGAAACTAAAAAATGAAAGACCTAAGCAATTTCAAAATTAAATGTCCCGGATAAAAGTGCAGAACCTTAGATGCTGCAAATTGAAGTTCTATTGATTGCTTTCGATGACGTAGAACATCCGGGAATGTTTGGTGGTCAACAAATAGACGCACATGAACACGTGTAAAAAATACTCACCAGCGTATTTTCATTCGAAGATGCCGCACGCGCGCGCTGCGATACGTTCAAATTATTGAGCATGCACTCGGCTTGTAAAAACGAAAGTGCTTTTACTTGATCGCGATGTTTACAACAGCCATGGCGCAACAACATAAAGCTAGTTCAAGCAACAGAGGTTAAGTGCAACCAATGCGCTTTTCTTGCTCTTTTTGCCGGTTATTACTTGAGCCACGTGGGTCATGAAAAATGCCCACCAAAATGGTTGATGGAAGGGGTGACGTCACCGGAAAGCAATCAATAAACCCAATAAAACATTATTCACAGCAAAATCGTCTTAGACCAACCTGCTTGATCTGTCCGCCCAGTAACATTCTGGGACCAGAGTCCGTATCCAGCACCAGTCCTTCCGCGAACCTGAAAGTTTAAACATGTGCAGAAGTCCAATTTTACTTTACGTGTCTCTCCAGGCTCAAGTTTTGCAGAAAGGACTCACGCAAAAGAACAATTTTAGCAGAAAATCATTTTTAAAAAACAATGGATCTATGCTACAACTTCTTTTTGTACAGAAGGATAGGATGGCTTCCTTGTGTAAGGAAAAATGTTGGATAAATAAACAGTTTACTTGGTCTTGGTGAAAATAAACACCACTTCTTGGCATGCTAATGGCGACTCAGGTCGCTATGCAGTGCATGCAAAAGATAAGAATTGCGCGCACATCGACAGCAACTGCAAGCAACAGTTGCTTCCAGTTGCAAGGTCTTGGCTTTACCGAGTTGGAAATGTAGACATGGCTGGATGCTCCCAGTTGCTGGTAATTGTGCAACTAATCAGTTGCTGTCGATGTGCGCACTACGCACACGTCAACAGCAACTGATCAGTTGAGTTGCTTCCAGTTGCAAGGTCGATGTACGCTAGTCTTAAGATACGTAACGTACCCTGACATAATACTGTGTGTATGGCTTAAGCCCCCTAATTGTGTATTGGTGCTGTAGATTGGTTGGATCTGTCAAGTTCTCTATGTAAATCGAATTCTCGTCCAATCCTTGCTGCCAATACTTAATCTGGTAGGCAGATATAATTCCAGAGGGCGGAGTCGGACGATGCCATTGAAGTTCTAGTGTGTACTTGCCAGGTGAAACAATTGCAACATTTGTTGGCTGTGATGGGGCTAGTACGAAGAGAAAATAAAAAAAAGATTTAGTAAAGTAGTGTCAAAAAAAGTCCTACCTCTCATTTTAAATATCATTTTCCAATGGATTTAGACCCAAAGTTCAGATTATGAAATAAGACCTGACAAATGTTATTGAGTGAGTTTTATCAGTGTTGTCCAAGAGCGTAAGATTAAAAAGCCATGCAAAAAACCACAAATTTCAGAATTTGCAACTTTCGACTTGGTATTCTTTATTGTCAAGGAAATTGTCTATGTCTGCACCTTTTGATGTTGCACGAAACGATCGAGACGATTTGCAATAACAAAGGTGATCCTGCATTTCTACAGAAGCTTTCGGCTGCAGCTCGCACATTCCACCACCGCCTCTAGCGAGTAAAGGAGGCCAAGGCGAAAGTGGCGAATTCTGAAATTGACTTTTTTTTCGTATGACTTTTTAAATCTGACCCTCTTGGACAAAACTGATGAAACTCGCTCAATAAAATTTACATGATCTGAAATTTTAGTTTAAATCCGTTGGAAAATGACAGTTATTTACGATCAAAATGTAGACATTTTTTTTGACACGTAGTACGACAATATTTCTTGTGAGTTGATCCCATATTTAAAATCATGAAAATACAGTAGAACCGCGGACCTTCCCCTTGGTGTGCAAACGCCCTACCAATTGAAACCAACTGGTGGTCTCGAATCATGATATTGCAGTTGTTCCTCACTGATTGGGATTGGTTATCACGTGAGCTGAGCAAGTCCTACAGCGGGATAAACCCTTCAACATTGTCACTTCTCACACGATATGGTATGGGTCCAGGGCCCAATTTCATAAAGCTGTTTAACAGCCCATTTTCCATTAACCAAGCGTCAGGCTATTTCATAGACATCGTTAACGGTAAGCAACTGAAAACCTGCCTTAACCACAGAGCCAAATTTTGCTTAAGATAGTGACGCAACAATGGCGGTTTCCAAGCGCGCGCATGCTTAAGCACGCCGCGGCCGTGAAATAGCCTTAACGTTAGCACAACTTTTCTGCTACAGCAAGCACACGTTTTAAGCTAGCGCTTAAGCAGCTCTATGAAATTGGGCCCAGAATCTGTACAGATTCTGACAGGTCATATTTTAGAAATAGCCTTCTAAGGTCTTTAAACAGGCATGCAAACTGTGTCATTACAACAACAAAAAAGAAGAGGAAAATGCAAACAAATATCCAATTTTGTACGATGTTTTTTTCAAATTTTCAATGGGATAGATAAGGAAACAAAAAAGAGGAAATCAGCTGATCACCTGAAATGTTGCATGCCTGTTTAAAACCTTGATATTGTTTTAATTTTGATGGGAATTGATTCGCAGTTTCAGTTAAGAAGTGATTTAGGGTGAAATGGCACTTGGGCGAAGTGGTTTGGGGGCGAAATGGCACTTGGGCGAAATGGTTTTGGAGCAAATTAAATATACGTCTCGCGAGACAAAAAATAATTGTTTTGCTCATTTCTCAAAGACTATAGGACTTCAGACAAAACCATTTCAGGAGAAGTTTTCTGCCGTCATCACGTTTATATCGTGTAAGTTATGTGTAAATCTGTGAACATTTCTGATTCTTCGAGATACCAATCATGTGTACTGCCTTTAACTGATTGGAATGCAGTGAGCCTCCAGCAGTAGAACCACCTCTGAAGAGTCTCTGGAGTTTTTTCGGTAATTTTGTTTTTATTTATTTACCACATCCAACAGCGGAGGGACCGCCAATTACAGGAATGGGAGCAAGTGTGGTTGAGTGCCTTGCTCAAGGGCACAGGTGCCACAACCCGTCGCGGCCCGGAATCGAACCTACATTCTAGTACTAGCACAGGAACTTAAGTTTGACGCACTAGACCGCTCGGCCATAACACCCCACTTACAGTAGCGAAGTGCCAAACATGTCAAATTCACGGACCAACAATATACCACATATGCTATTTTATTATAGCACTACAAACATTCCCATGTGTGCCGTGGTTTTGTTTACATTGTTGACGTCATCTCTCAGTCCTTTCAAATTAAAAAATGTTTTCTTCTATTTCCAAATGTGATTAACGTACCTCCTTCGTTGGTTAGAACGACTAATCTACTGGGAGGGCCAGGGCCGACTAAAGTGTTCGCCCGCACGGTGAAGACGTATTCTACATACGGGTCAAGGTCACTGATTAAAACGTCTGTCATTCTTTTATGTCCGTCTTCTGCACTTTCATTTGTAGCAGAGACAAGAAGGGCATAGGCGTATTTGACGATTTGGCCGTTCTGTTGGTCGCAACGTGGTGGCTGCCAGGTGAAGTGGATAAACGTGGTTCCAGTTTCATTTGCGACGACATTCTGCGGTGGACCAGTTGGAACTGAGGGAAGAAAACATACACAGTTGGTCAAATATGCAGTCAAAAACGCAAAACATGAAGTGTATGGCAAGCGCTCCAATGTATGAATTTAAAGCCATCATTAATGCATTTTGATAAAGCAGCTTCAGTTGGCAATTTCTCCCACAAAGGTACCTTTTTACAATAAAAACCAAAATCAAGTGGTGTTTGTTACCATTGCTATCAACACTTTTAGAAATTTGTTTCTTGTCAACTCATCAATAAATATTTTGGGTAACTGCAAGGCTGCGTTCGGGCGTGTACTCGTGTTAACACGAGTTATACTCCTGCGCGCGTGAACGGCAAGAATAACGACATTCGGGTCAGTGAGAGTATGCTCTCACTACTCCCCAACAAATGGGGAGTGTGCTCGTACTCCTGTCAAGTGTCATGTGATTTGTACGAAGATAATGGAATATGGGTGGGATTTTTTTGTGAATTTGCTCAACGTGTCAACTCAATAACTGAAACAATAATTCACTAAGGTTTGTTTTAGACGGCATCAAAGGTTCTCACGACTTACGGCCTGTATTTCCTCAGTTTCTTGTGAGCAATGAAACGGCATTTTTTGTGCAGTGATGGCAAGAGACGTCCATCTTCACCGATTGCCATTCGCGCACGCGGACTGCGGATTTGCCGTTCGCGTGATGTGACCCGAGTGCAATGCGCACGCATTACTCCCGAGTAACGAGAACTGCACGCCCGAACGCAGCCCAAATGTTGTATTTGGGGCTTTTAATTTTTACCTGCTTCTGAAGTCTCTCCATAAACAGTCTTTTTCATACCAAGTCCTCCGACCGTCCTGGCCATCACGGACACAACATACTGCGAAGCTGGTGACAATCCGGCTAAAACATAACTTTGATGGAGTCCCACATTTACTGACCGTGAACTATTTGTTTCGTTCCCAGAACATTGGAGGTGCTTTATCAGTTTGTACGAAACTTCGTAATTCGTGATTGGACATGTGGTGTTGGCAGGCTTGCTCCACGTCAGTTGCAGGGAAGTGAAGTTTTCATGTTGGATACTGAGATTTTCAACGGCACTAGGAGCTGTGGAAATATTCAAATAAAACGCGAGAGAAATTTTAAAGGAGCGTGTCAAGATCACATTTTCGACCCCTTTAATTATCCCATGGGTGTTGAGATTTTGATACTATATCATTTGTCATATTTTTCTCATTACCATTCTGAAATTTCGCGCTTGCAATCCATATATTTTCAAAGATATCGTCAAAAAAAATGTATCCAGTTACATAAATTTCTTTACATGGATAGTATTTTAGTGAGGTACTTTGTGTGATGTTAGGTTAGAACGAAATCCATTTTCTAGAAAGATCTGACAGATGGGCCATATCTGCTTATTGCGGACAGGCGGACGCACAAAATGCATGTTGAGCTTTCCAGACTCGCATTGATATCATCTCGAATGCTAACTATCTTCGCCACAAATCCAGCGCACAAATTGGGGTTCATGTAGATGGTCTACCGTGAGACACAGTAGTATACTCCTAATCCCGGGTTTTCCACTTTGGTTAACCCCATATTTGGTTATAGCTTTATGATAATTTCAATAACCAATACTGTAAAATCTTGTTAAGTCGAAACTCAAGGGAATGGGTAAAAATTTCGAGGTATCCGGAGTTCGAGATAAGCGGAGGTCTCTATTTGCTCCACTCAATGCACGGAAAGTGCCCACCGTAACTCGCTAGCCCCCATGTGTATGGTGTGGACTCGTATTTAGCCCATTTTGTAAGCTTTTTTCCCATCTACAAATCATTGTTTTGGGAAGACTTTTGTTGTTACTCGAAAGTCTATTTCATGTACAAGATTAAACCATTAAAATGTCTGTTTTGTAAAGAATGTACCGAGTGTTTTGTGTCTTCATTTTTGTGTCTTCGTTTGTTTTTTCATCATTACGTCTGTGCCTTGTGGGCGGTTTGCATGCAGCTAGCGACCCATACACACTCGCGTACGCACGGTAGTGCCTATAGAGGGTGCACTTACAGTTGTCCACAGTACGTGCTTGGTATGGCCACGGACCAAGTTCTGGGCATGGCAGTGAGCATGTTTATGGCTGCATGCTACTGGTACGTTGGCGCAGAGCACCCACCAAGCACCATGCGATGCCCGCGATCTTCAATGCAGGCCTTGCGGTACAATTCATGCGTTCCAGGAAGGCAAATCTGTTGCGGTTATGGATTGATTAGGCCCTATTGTATCAGGGGCAGTGTGTGTAGCACTGCATCTTTTGATAAAAAGACGGATTACTTCGACAGATAAGGCTCATGAAAAGATTTTTACACTTCTTTGTGATCGTTTCGATTGTGTTTTTTTTTTAGATTTGCTGAAAAAATTCCAGGTAAACAGAGGCGCTAGTACAGGAATTTTGAGTTACGGAGGTATTCGTGTGCACAAAAGCCTCTTCTTATGTTGGGAATGTGCCATTACTTTGAGGTTTAACAGAGTTTTGAGGTATCCGGTTTCGACTTAACAAGATTTTACTGTATTTAAACAACAGACTTTGTAAAATTTCAATAGGTCCAACTGAACTTGTACCTTGATCACTTGTTGAGGCATTCACCGCCGTACTGAAGATGCTGCCCCCTGCTGATGTCCGAGCCTTGACTTTGAACTCATAAAGAGTGCATGACTTGAGTTTATTCACTGTTACCATATTAACATTAGCAGCTGTATCCATACGTTTCACATTCCTGTTGGTTGCTGTGTTTTTAAGTAGGTAGCGGTAGCTGAGGATTTCTCCATTACGATTCTCACAGGCTGGGGGCTCCCACACGAAGGTAAGGGATGTTGAGGTGGCATGGGTGTTGCTAACAGAAACTGGTGCCAATGGCTCTGAAAAATGATCACAGTAATCAAAACAATGTCATTTATTTGCGAAGTTTTTGACCTCAGTTTGCCCTACAAAAATTCTTTCGTACAGAATGTACAGATTACTGCTGCCACTCCCCACTGTGAAATATATTTCAAAAATTTCTTAAAATAAGAAAATTTCTATTTGTATGCATCTATGTTAAAATGTTTATGACCGATGACAACCATTCCTAAATGTCAATTTCACCTAAATCCAAAATTGAGCACGTAACCCAAAATTTAGCACGACATACTTGAGTGCCTCTCTATTTGTGAACTGCCGAATTTGACATTTTTGCTGAAAACAGAAGAAAAAAATATTTTTATAAGTTTATTTTGACTTTCAGTATACATTGAATACACCGACATACAGCTGGTCAATAAATCAGCGCAACCGTAAATTCTGCCGTCAAAATTAGGATCTCTGTGAACAATCCTCAGTCCTAATAATTTTTGTTTTCAATTAAAAGAATCTATATGGGTAATTCCCAAAATTAGGGGTCCAAAAGTGTGACATGCTTTTTAGGATTTCCAAGTGTTTTTAAAGATTCAAAGTGGTTTCCCAGTAGAAAATTATTATTTTTATTTAAACAAATACCACTCAAATTCAAGCTTGTGTATATACACTCATGCATGATTGCTCACGCGTTAACTCCATATCATGCTGGTAGAGAACTATTGTGTGGTCATATTGATATACAATAATGTGCTTTTTATGAATTATTTTAAAAAATTATTTGAACTTTTACCAGTGTCCAAGAACTTCTTTTGCCGAGTGTATATGGCACCAAGGTTAATGCAAACTCATTCTACAGCCAATTTTCATTGGCGTAGGTAACCCGGGACACCAAACTCCTATTTAATACCATGGAACAAATTATAAGCCTTTATGGTCTTTTGTTTTGAATATTTTTCAGGAATCGGAAGAAAAAAAATATTGAAGAAAATGATGCTGCCCCCTATAATCACAGGCCACAGTCCATTACTGAGAATTTGTGGTCATAGGTTGTAATTTTTGAAGCAGAGAGTGTCGTACGTAACTGGGACACCAAACATTTTGGACACCTAATTTTGGGAATTACTCATATGGAAAAAGGGGCAAATATCACCATAGGGGACTATCACCATACGCATCCTACAGTTAACCGTTTTGATAGTTTCCTTACCGCCCGAATTTGTCTCAATTTTGAGTTTCGGCGACGGCTCCCCAAGTCCAGCAGCAGTTCGTGCAACTACTGACACATCGTAGACGGAAAACGGATGAAGATTTTCCAGCTTTATCTGTGTATCATTAGTTTTCACTATAGATGTCTTGTTTGTCCCTGGCCCACACTCCTTTAATTCAGTGAGTTGGTACATCACTATGTACTGCTGGATTTGACAGGGTTTGGTCTCAGAGATTGGTGATGACCAGGAAATCAATGCCGATGTAGATTCTATTTGGTTTACTGTAGGTTTCTCGACTTGTTCAGGCACTGTTTAAAAAAAAGTAAAAATTAGTTTTGATTTGTCAAAAATACATTCAATGCCTATCAGCAACCACTGAGTTGCATATTGCAAAGTAATAATAAGGTTAAAAATATTAACAATTGATGAAAATGTTTTAATAATTGAAATTATTCCCTTGCATCCATTTTTTTCATTTAGTGAAAATGCTGACTTTTTACAGATGAATTTTAAAAAAATATTAAATTTTCACATCAGAAATTTTCACATTTGTTAAAGCCTGTGACCCACACATGCAAATGAATCAATTTAAATTTAAAATGGTTGACTGAAGCCAAATAAAGATGAAGTGTAGATTCATTGAAACAATTTTTAAAAATTGTGCCGTCATTGCTGTGTGTGCAAGACACTTTGCTATAAATTGCCTCTCTCTACCTAGGAGGAACAGTTAAAGGGTTAAAGAAGCAGGCTCGTCAATGCGGGACAGACAAATTTGTTACCCTGGCAGCTGGTCTTATGGTCCTAGAGGGTGTAGAACCATGGTACAGGCCAATAGCCTCGTCCATTCTGCAAATAGGGTATCTTTTCTGAATCAAATATTTATCACAGAAAACACACCCTTTGTAAATTCATGACATTTAGTTTCAGCCATATTCACATTATATTACAGATATGGTCACATTTGCTTCAAGAAAGTGTCATATAGATGGTTGAATTGACCGTATATGGGAACTCTTTGGTACAACGACATACAACACACACTACCCAGTACGCGCACGTGATTCGATTAGCCTAGCAACGCATAAACACATTGTGGCGAGCTCGCATAAAAAAAGAGCCTCCAACCCTCTGGGATTGTAAGAGCAGCTGCCCTACTCGGGCAAGGTATTGAGCGCGGTGAAATTCGTGGCACGAATTTGTTCGTGGTGTATTGACGAGCCTCCATCTTTAAGTCACATCTTTAAACATGAGAAATTTAGATGCACATGCAAACACAAATATCAACTAAACTTACATACCTTGGTCACTCGTTGTGGCATACACTGCCGTACTGAAGGAGCCATATCCCTGTGATGACCAAGCCCTGACTTTGAACTCATAACGAGTGCATGACACAAGTCCTTCCAGTGTAACTGTGGTCTCGTCATCAGCTGTAGTCGCATTTTTCACATTGCTATTTGCTGTGTCTTTAAGTTGGTAGTGGTAGCCTAGGATTACTCCATTGCGATTCTCACAGGCTAGGGGCTCCCATGTGAAGGTAAGGGATGTTGGAGTAGATTTTGTGTTGTTAACGGAAATTGGTGGCGATGGAACTGAACAAAGCAAAATATAAAATAAAAACAGGAATAGACTGTATTCCCGAATGCATAAGGGCGCTCGAACTGGCGCAGCAGAACCATGGCGCAGAGACAGATTTCCATTAAAAGCTAGATAAGAAACGACTGTGTTCACTGTGTTATTGATAATGGCACATCACCGCAACCGGTCTGAAACGTGTGCACTCATAGTCTTAAGGTCTTAGTCTCAAACCTTCAGTAGCCAATTTTATAGAGCTGCTTAAGCCTCTTAACCGAGCATCAGGCCATTTCATAGACATCGTTAACGGTAAGCAATTGAAAGCATGCCTTAAAAGGTACACACCGGCCTACTGTTTATATGATTTAGTGATGTAGCAGCATTGACAATACTTTTTTGATGGTCGTTGTGAAAAAAGATCATCAAAATATCCCGTAATTTACTAAAGAAGTGCAAAATTAACAAAAACAGTCAAAAGACGGGTTATAAGCTTTACCAGCCGTTGCAACACCGCGCGTGCCTTACGACTTTGTCACAAACGATTCGCTCTTCTCCTACTCAGGATATCTCCAATTTTCTGCTCACGATTTCACGACCGAATAGGAATTTTCGGAACCAGAATCTGGTTCCGAAAAGTCACATGAACTTGAATTTTTGACAAATGCTCAAAAACGGCAAAATTTGACGGCGTCTTTTCAGGATATATCTAATTTACTCTGGAAAGCGCTTCAGAATTTCGATCCCAAAATAGCCCAACAAAGCCGGTGTGTCGCTTTAACTACAGGGATCCAAACTTTGCTTAAGACAGTGACGCAACAACAGCTGTCTCCAAGTACGCGCATGCTTAACCACACCACGACAATGAAATAGTGCTTAAATTTCAGCTGTTTAAACAGCGCTATGAAATAGGCCTCTTGTCCCATTAAATACTGAAAAATCTATGTTATTTTCCTTGTAACATACCAGCTTCTCTAGTTGTTATATTCTTGCCGACAGATTCTCCAGGTCCATAACCATTCCGGGCTTGTACAGTCACTAAGTATTTGGATGCTGGAGAAAGACTTGTAATATTGTATGTCTTTGCATTGCTGTCTTTTGTAACCTTGACGCTGTCCGAATCATCCTCTGTGCACTGAAGATGCTTGATGAGCTTGTAGGTTATGAGGTAGTCAGTGATGGCACATGGCTCGTTAGTACGAGCATTCCACCGTATGAAGATGGAGTTGCTTGATCTTCTTCCTTCTGGCACTTTTAGAGATGCGACTGGCTGCGGAGCTATCAATATTATAAATAATGCATCATGCTTAAAATAAAAACTAAGTAAATATTCATGTTGTATATTGAACAGGAATCTGCTTAAGTGTAAATGTATACATGAATCCGGTTGCTAAGGACTCCTTCCCTGTACGTCCGCCATTACTAGGGGCCATCCACTGCCATGAACTGGGCGCTTTGTCTTGTTGTTAAATCGAACAGCGCACAACGCGTACGCGTACACAGGCTTCGCAAGCAAATAAACGCGCAAAATTGTTCGAAGTGACAACATAATGTAACAGCATATCATCAACACAAAACCCACAGTTCATGGCACTGGATGTCCCCCAGCTATGGCGGACGTACACGGACCATGACTTTGCAGCTCGGATTGGTGTATTGCCACACATCATTTGTATGCTTGGCTTGCACTGTTAGTGCTACTACGTATTTCATTTATGTGCAATATCGACTGCCATATCCATGTTTTTGATTTTCAGAAGTCGTCACCAGTATAAAAATGTAGCCATTTCATGCTAGTGATTGCTGCCACAGAACTTTCATTTCTAACTGCACATTTCTTAGGCTGCTAAAATTGGGTAATATCTTTTCCTACGACAACGACAAAAATTTGGCATCCATTAGCAGAAAAATTTAGCTCACTTTTAAGTATATAAAAAAAGCAAAAAACATCCACTGATGGTCTTATGAAATGAAAACTAAAATGTAGCTCAGGACTTGATTTAAATTTAACCTGAAAAGAACCAACAATTAAACGTAACATCAAAAGGAATTTTTTTGGAATGAAACCGAGTATTAAGAGTGTTGACAAAACAGAATAAAACAGTAGGTATGAAATAACATCAGGTGTAAAATAAATCAAATGACCAGGCTTTGCAAAAATTAAATTATCTCGACTGACATGCACTAAAATTACTGTAATAAAACAGAACTGATACAACAGGTCAGAATGTCTGATCCTTTTTATTTAAACTTGTGGAGTACCTTAACTGTGTTGTTTGAGGTTTTGAATCCCAGCCCAACTGTGGTACACTATTTATCAGAGTGCTTAGCTGCAATTGTTCCATCCTTCGGATGGGATGAAAAGCAGTTGTTTCAGTGCATTGTGTAATGCACTCTATAAAAGATCAAAGAGCATTTACTCGCAAAATAGGGAGATTTTTTCCCCAAAGTGGTTCTGGTCTAGGTGTCTAAAGCACCACCCATCTATGTATCGCGATGATACCGAGCAACAAACGAAACGCACACATTTTCTCCATTTTTTGATTTAAAAAAAAGTAAATCCGAGAGTGGGAATTTTCAGCACACAGAAGCTTTATGCAGTCATGCATAATGAAGCTGTTATGTAAATGTTTCGATGTCAACTTAATTAAATTTTTAAAATGGGGGGTCAAAAATGTGATCTGTACATGCTGCTTTAAGACTTCCTACCTTTATTCTGTTAGTATGTACTTCATTTAATAGTGTGGTACACAATTTTCTGAATTTCATACCTTGACTGAGTGTTACGACAGGAAGCACATTGCTGAATGAACCATATCCTTCAGTTGTTCGAGCCTGAACAATGAACTCGTATTGAGTGCACGGCTTCAGTCCCTCTACCATTATCGTGGTATCATCATCGTCGTCATCATCTTCTGTAGTCTCGTTTGTCACAGTGTTAGTTGCTGCGTCTGTAAGTTGGTAGTGGTAGCCTAGGATTTCTCCATTGCGATTCTCACAAGGTGGGGGCTCCCACGTGAAATTGAGAGATGTCGAAGTGGAATGGGTGTTGACGACAGAAATTGGTGACGATGGAACTGAATATAGGGTTATATAGACAGACAATATTAATAAAGAAGTAATTTTCAGTCAAGCTATGGTAATAATGGAGAGGTTACGCTTCGTCATGAATACCGATACGGATACGTCATCCCGTGACTCGCAACCATAGTACAAACGTACTTGACAATGGTTATTAGCCTCCATACGCGTAGTATAAAAACAGATACTGGTTATGCAGATTTTTCGTTTTATCCGTGATGGATTAATAAATTGTATGCATTTTGTTGCTTTTTAAAGTATATTCCGTGAATACAGATCAAATTTAATGAGTCATGCCCACGTGAAAGGAAAAGAATCTGCTAAAAAACAAAGCCAAGCGTCGAACAGATTTTGCAGATACATGTACATTTGTACAGTCACACAGTGCGAAACCTAGTGCAGTGTACGCATCAACGTAAACGCGACGGGTTGTGGCACCTGTGCCCTTGAGCAAGGCACTCAACCACACTTGCTCCCATTCCTGTAATAGACCGATCCAGTAAGCTCCGCCCATTTTGGAATTAACCAATCACAGCCTCAGGTTACCAAAATCTTTGGTTACCTGAGTCCTCAAAATTTTGTGCACAGAGCTACGGCAAATGCAGCACGAGTGACGCAAAAACACCATAAACATCATTTTTATCAGCGCAGAGGAGGCTAGCGTGTTTAAAACGGATTGTATAAACTATCCTAACCTACTTTTAATCCCTTCATAAATGTGTTTTTGTGTAAATGTGAAAAACTTACCAAAATTAGCTTGTCGTTTTGCTAAGTTTTGCATTCACTTCGTTTTAGATGCGTGTCCAGATGTTTTTGTTCGATGGCGCGCGTTACGCGTATTGCAGGCGTGTTGTACGTGCATGCACACGACTGGATACTTAAGTGCACATTTTGCTTTCGAGCGTGCAGTTTCTGTGTGCGTGTGCGTGTTTCAATACGCAGATATGATAACGGTTACCGTTATCATATCTGTAACCGTATTTGTCACTTTGCAAAACCTCTCTAGTGGTGTAGTACTTGTAGGATACTCCTAGTGATTTACAACATTATTACATGTACCTTGGTCATTGGGTACAACTCCCTGGAAGTACACAAGCAAAACAAAACAAAGGAGGAAAACAATAAAAGGAACAACTTGACCTTTTTCAAACGTTATTTTTGTGACATATATTGTACTGTGATATTACTATATAAGGTTGAGTTTGGGCAGTCTGTTCCAAAATGAAGGGAACACAACCCAAGAACACTGCACTCTGAACAGGATATCACACCACCCATCTATCAAGAACAAGTTACCTGTGTCAAAAACAGACCGTCCGAACTCGACCTAACATTGACGCATTGCGTAAGTGCACTACACATGCACGACACGATGCGAGAGTACGGTATCAAAAAAATATGCAAGTTGACAAAAACAAAATTTTAAAAATCATTTTAATTGGGGCAAGCCGGGCAGGGTTACCGGTAGTTCTCTCATTGAAGGGTTTATCCCTGTGTAGGGCTTGCTAAGCTCACGTGATAGCCAATCCCAATCAGTGATGAACAACTGCAATATTGTGATTTAAGACCACCAGTTGGCTTCATAGCTCAATTGGTAGGGCATCTGCACGTTAGGCAGAAGGTCCATGGTTCAAATCTCGGTGGAACCAAGTTGCTTTTCAATGCATCCAGATTTCTCAAACCCATTGACATTTGTCCACATTTGTATATATTTTGTTCTGTGTAAAATGGTACTTTTGTTAGAGAAATTACCAACTGAAGGTCTTTTTTTATCGTTTGATGGTTTTTACCGTTTACTTGACACAAAAACCATGCATGGATTTTTGAGGTTTTCTTAAGTATTACCAACAATATCAACATTCTTCTTTAAAGGCCCTATGTATCATTCGCAAGATACAACTTTTTGCAGATTCGTGGAATAAGAGTGTAACATATCCAAGGACGAATGTTGGTAAACTAGCCTATAGAAATTTTAGCTACACAGATGCATCAGTGCTTCAGAAAACTTTGAAAATCTATTATGGATTTGTTTTAGAAACCCACCTTCGGTTATGAAATACCATTTTTTACGGAAATAAATTTATGTGGTGTTCGTTATCATTGCTATCAACACTTTGAGTAAGGTTTTTCTTGTCAACTCATGAAAACAAAAATAAGGTCATTACAAATGATACAATGAGCCTTTAAATATGTAATGCCGTTGTTCCAGGATTTCGTAAAAGGTTTCATCCCCAAATGATATAATCTGCCTTTAAATTTCTTTCAAAACTCACCATCTTGCAGAGTACGCACTTCATCTGAAGCCTGCTCCCCTGCCCCAGCCTGTGTTACGGCAAATACGGACACCTGGTACTTGGAATATGGAGATGGGTTAATCACGGTGAAATTAGGATTTTTGGTGAAATTGTGTTCCGCGGTAAAAACTTGTGTTTCATCTTCGAAACCGCATTCAAGATGATCAAGAAGCTTGTAGGTCACGTTGTAGCCAATGATGTCACATGGTGCATCGTCAGGGGGCTCCCATGTAACTTCGAACACCTTCGTATCAGCAAAAGTCCGCAGGTTTTCTACTGCATCTGGTTCTGAGTGTCAAAATAGGTAAAAGGACAATTGATGAAAAACAAGGCCATAATGATCGAGGTCGAGTTCAGGCGAACTGTTCTTGACACGGGTATCTGTTCCTCGATTGATAGGTGGTGCGTGATCCTGTTCTAAGTGCAGTGTTCTTAGGTCGTTCGGGCGCGAGAACGAGTTAACCCATGTCAAGAACAGACCGCCAGAACTGTCTGGGAGGTGTGGCAACTTTACATGCAACCATCCACCAAAAAAGGACTGTAAGGGGCTGTCCATAAAGTAAGTACGTACGTACGCACGAAATACCGACTTTTTAGACCCCCTTCCCCCGTACACATTTTTTGGAAAAATGTCATCCATTGACTTTAACATTGGCGTATATATTGGTTTGGCCTTCCAGAGAAAATGCTGTATGCGGGTCCGTCGCAGGTCCATCACAGGCCCGTCACCTCTTGTACTGATTTTTCCCAGAAAAATGATTTGAATAATTTAAAAGGACAATTCATCGTGTGCCTAGCAGAAGGGCATATAAGCACTCTGCTGTCAAAAATCAGTCACGCCCTTCTGGCAGGCAGAATTTTGGCACCAGAGCGCTTATAAACCCCTCTGCCAGGCACACAATGAATTATAAACAAGCATATATATCTCTCTAACAGCACTTTTAACTTTCAGGTTTACCTTCACTCTCTGTTGTAACTTTAGAAAGATTTGAAAACTCTCCAAACCCAGCACTGGTTGTAGCTGCAACTTCAAACGTAAACATTGCACATGCAGGGAGGTCATCAAACATGACATGTGTTTCCTCGGTGTCTAATGTCTCAATGATTCCTGATGCATTCCGGAGCGTAGCTCGATAGCCCATGATCAAACCATTTCTCTGTGTGCAGTCCGGTGGTTCCCAGTTGAAGGTCAGAGAGTCGGAGGTCTTGTTGAATACCACAATGGAGGTTGGAGGCCCAGGCACTGCAGTAGATGAAAATCATATTAATAGATAAATACATATGGTTAAAAAATAAACACTCGGGTACAAAAATTGATAATTGGTCTCTGGTTGGACTAAAGTGCTGAAATTGATGCAGCGATGTGTTTATTTTTTTTATTTATTATTATTATTTTTAATCCCAAGCTTGATTTAAAACTCCAGACAGTGACCTATTTTTTCTGTTCGGAGGATAGCTTGAAAAAACAAATGGTTGGGGATGATCCCACTATCGCAGTCACCTTCGATTCAACACATTTGGCGAGGTCAAGAACATATACATGTATCTAGCCACCACTAGACAGAGACACCCAATGCACACAGATACGTGCAAAGTATTAAACTTACCGAGCCCTCACATGACAATACCAAACGGACAGTTTTTTCAATCCACCAAAAAGACGGATATGAAAATAAGTGGCATATTTCAATACTGGGGTGGAGACACAGACATATGAAATCTGTCAGTGCGGCAATAGAGGGCACTGTTTTATCTGCCCCAAGTAAAACGAATGGATTAATGCGCATGCTGAAAACCAACGTGCATGCTGACCAGTGAAAAAAAAATACCCTTTTTTTTTTGCGTAATTGTACTCCTACCAAAAGAACGTGGAAGTCGACAGATGCGACATTTTAATGGTGGATGACGTGTTATTACGTGTATGACCACCTCTAGTGGCAAGGCCGACGGATTATAAAAATTAGCTAAATATTACCGACAGTTTTAACTACTTGTTTAAATCATCTTACCTCCTTCTGCAGTCTGCTCAGTCTTGTCCATAGCGCTCCCTTCTCCAGAATCAGTCTTCGCCCTGACAACCACTTTGTACCTGGAGTATGGCAACAGACCCGAAAGATCAGCTTGCGTTTCAAATACAGTCATTGTTTGGGGTTCGGTCTGAAGTGATTGGTTGCAGTTGCCTCGTTGTATTAGGGTGTATGACACTGTGTAGTCTATGACTGGGCAGGGGGTAGTTGGAGGTTGCCATGTGACGCTAAGTTTGGTCGAGTTGATGGCGGTGATTTCCAAGCCTTCTACCACATCAGGAACTAAGGACGAGAATTTTAAAAAGGAAAAGTTTGTAAGTAAATTAAATGAAGTTTATGAAATTTCAGCACACACAACATTTATGCAGTCATGTATAATGAAGCTGTTTTGTGAGTATTTCAATGTCAACGTAATTACAAAAGAAACGTTTAAATTTTGCATTTCTTTCTTTGTCGGCATAGTTTTCCTTTTCTGATTTTATTTTATCACCCCCTTTTTACTTTTTTTTTTTCTGTTTTAAATTTTAAATTTTGTTTTAAATTTTAAATTTTGTTTTAATTTTTATCCATAGGGTCCTGTGGTACACCTCTTTTTAAATGTGAACAGGCCACATTCTGCTTAAAAATAAATTGATAAAAAAAAAAAATCAAACTTACCTCCATTTTTGGTTGTTACCATCACAGGGTTACTGAAAGTTCCATTGCCCACAGATGTCCAGCCACGCACTCGGAATGTGTAGTTGGTGCAGGGCGTAAGATTATCAAAGCTTGCTTGTAATGGTGACGGCAACAAGACAACTCTTTCATTTTCAATGTTCATGTTGGCATAGAGTAGCTGGAAGTGATATCCCAATATTTTGCCATTTCTGTCCTCGCAGTCTGGTTCCTTCCACATGAATGTTGCGGTTGTATTTGTGGTCTCATTTGACAGCAGGATTGGTGGTCCAGGAACTACATCACAAATAGAGAAAATAAAGTGTGAATTGTTTCTTTCATGGCCAATTTAAGCATATCTATTTTACACACCACATGTCACCTACATGAAGACTAAAATGTGCCGGCACAAGTGCGCTGCATTAAACAATCGTGGGCGTTGTTTAATCTGACTGTTGTGGTCAAGTATAGTTTTATGTTGGTGGGCATTTTATATCTTTATTATCACTCAAATATTCATATCAGCAGATTCATTACTTGCTATAATGATTATGAACACATGCATGTAATTTGAAACTGCTTGTGTGATTTACGTGATAAGAGTCATATAGACCGTATCGAATAGCTGCCATCTTCTGAGGCAGTTCCTTTGGTCCTTGAGGAAATGCATGGTTGCACATCTATACGATCTTAAAGGTACACACCGGCTTCGTTGGGCTATTTTGGGCTCGAAATTGACCTATACAAGATTCTGAATGCCCTTCAGAAATAAACTTAACATATCCTGTAAAGAAACCACGGAATATTGCCGTTTTTGAGTAATTTTCAAAAAACAAAGGTCACGTGACGTTTTGGAACCAGATTATGGTTCCGAAAAGTCACATGGTCTTGCGAGTTAGTTTTGTGCCCAGTCGCATGTCAAGTCGCATGAAAGTTTCTTACTGCACTGAACTGCACCAAATTCAACTCCGATTTTCCCCCAATATTTATAAGTAATTGACAAAAGAGAGACTATTTATACAGGTATGAAACAAAGTTGAACATAAGTATGAACAGTCGAACATAAATGTTTGCTTCGAGAGTCCGGAAAATGGGACTCGGCGAGCGCGTGCTAGTACGGCAAACTACGGTGGAGTGCAGGATATTTGCCCTGTGCAGCACGACAAATATCCCGCGTGCAAACACGGCCGGGTTGGTTGCTCTGGTGTACGTTCGTGAAGAAAAAAACATGATGCTAACTTCTTCAGAGAAAACGGAAATTCCTAATCGGTCGTCCGGGCTGTCCAGTGAAATTGTGATCAGAAAATTGGAGATATTCCGAGTAGGAGAAGAGCGAATCGTTTGTGACAAAGTCGTGAAGCTCGCGCATAGTTGCAACGGCTGGTAAAGCGTATAACCCGTCTTTTGACCGTTTTTGTTAATTTTGCACTTCTTCAGTAAATTACGGGATATTTTAATGATTTTATTTTCACAACGACCAACAAAAAAGTATTGTCAATGCTGCTACATCACTAAATAATGAAAACAGTAGGGCGGTGTGTACCTTTAAGTGCCTATTTAAAAAAGAAAGATTCAAAATAAAATGAAGCAAAAATAAAAAAGTCTGGTTTGTGGTTAGTGTATGCGTCATCTTCAACCTTGTACATGGGCACTTATTTTTTTTTTTAAAGCATTTTTTTAATTAAGCAAATACGGTGTTTAAATGTGGCCATACTTTGTAACATAACCTGACAAATAAAATTTGGGGTTGATGTGGGTTAAAAATAAGTGGTGTTTTTTTGAGACAACTCCCAACCAAAAACCAGATATAGACAGTACATTAGGCTGAAGAAATAGTCTTAGCAAGGAGCAAGAATTTTGTTCTCCTACATTTACATCAAGAAATCCCGATTTCACTCCTCAGCTGTGGGCCTAAGCCCAACAGTAACCAATTCCACAAAGTAACACAATTACGAAAGGCTGTGGAATATGGAATGTTCAAAAGCCAAATGAAAAAACAAACAAACAAAAAACAAAGGAACAAACAAGCAAAACAAAATCAGCTATTTGAAACAAAAATAACAAAACCATCAAAAATAAACATTTCAATTTCAGTTAGGAAAAGCCAAACATGAGATAAGAGAAAAATGATATAAATTCCAACCCAAGACCTCTGAATTCCAGGCAGATGCTCTACGAGCCGAACTGTGAAGTGTTCCATAAAGACCCAACCTAGTCTTGGCTCCAAGACCTTTATCATTTGTTTGATCTAGTGCTAGCGCACCCTCTGTTGTGTGGTTGACCAGACTTCGACAAAGGTCCTATTTGCTCTGTTTTGAGCCAATATTCCCCGAAAAGTCGGGGGAGCCAATCAGTGATCAATATCAGATGCACCGATGATTTATTAATTGAGATTTGAAAGCGTAACGAGTGCACACGTACGTGCGAATGTTCATACAGTAAACACGTTATAATGCATTGTATACCACGCGATGAATATGGTTCGATTGCAACACAGTGCGAGGCAAAAATTTCATATGACTGTCCGTCATCACTCACGTGAGTAGGTCATTAGCACAGTCTGGTTTCGCCCACAACTCGCCCACAAAGTAGCACAGACTACTCTCGGCATTGCATAGGAGCGCAACCAAGCAAAGTAAAGAGTGCAATATTTGGTATGGTGCCCAATCACCATTAAGAATTTGAACCAAAGATCTCCAACTGACTAATAAGCAGATGCTCTAAGCTTTGTGTTACAGTAAAGAAAAGGCATAAGAATGATTTGCATAGTATAAACACAGTGTTAGTTTTGGATACTTCAAATCTTTAAACAAAAAACCCGGACCTGATTGATTTGTGCGTTTTCTCGTTTCTAAGTCGTTTGATGTGCCAGAATCAGGCGGAGACTCCAAACTCACTACATATGTTGTGTGCGGCAGCAACTGGTCTATCACATACGATAGACCCCTAGTTTGAACATATGTCTTAATAGCATTTTTTAGCATAATTCTTTGACACTGTCCTTGTTTCCTCATCCAGTAGCTGATGGAATAAGTGATGCTGGTGCAATTGGTATTGGCTGGAAGGGACCAGGAAGCTTTCAGCGAAGTGGCATTGACAGGGGCAACTTTGAAATTTGTGGGTTTTCCTGGAACTAACAAAATGATCACAAACAAATACGTAAACAGACCGACAAACAAATACAACAATCTCATCACCGACTACAAAGTTAAATTTAACAGAGTTGTAATTCAGGGTGTGGGCACGTTGCTGATTAAGATGCAGCCTTGAGCAGCATTCACACTATACTAGAAAAATGTGCGCGCATGTTCCATTGGTTTGTACAGGAGCTGGTTTGCCGCTTGTGCGCGGCCAGTCGTGACGCGCAAAACATTTCAAATTTGTTGAACTTTGACCGCAGTGTGCTGACCTTTCCAACACGCAGCCAATGAGGTATTAGAGAAGCACCAAGTTACCCGAGCTGAAATTTCAATTTTGGAAAAATCGGCGATTGGGAGCTCATGCAATGCGGTGAGCGCAGCGCGGCAATGTGATTGTTCCGCGATAGTGTGAACTCCCCTTTATGCTTTGTCTTAAAATGTGATTTGAACTTCAACTCCAAATTTTACTTGCGATGGACTTGACTTATTACAACTCTGTTAACAGTAACAACATTTGACAATAACATGTATGACAACAAATAACAAAATTGACACAACTTCACTAACATTGAACTACATGTACATGTAGATGGCAACAATTACCAACAAAAAACAAATGCACAATATCTAAACATAAACAAACTAAAACATTTAATGGGAGGAACATCAAATGACTAAAAACATCTGAACAAATTATGATCATATGCAGGGGCCAATTTCATGGCACTGCTAAGCAAAACAAATTACCTAGCACAAACATTTGCTTAGCACAATTTATTTACTTTTTATAATGGGTTACCAGCCAAAATCGTATGTAATGTGTATTACTATTGACTGGTATTCTGCTACTGTTGCTAGGTACACAAATTGAAATATAATTTTTGCTGGTAACCAATTTTACAAAGCAAATAAATTTTGTGCTAAGAAAATGTTTGTGCTTCACAGCGCCATAAAAATTGCCCGTGATAGATGACATAATACAACAGCCAAAATTGCCATATCAACAAAACAATATGCAAGACGTATCAAAACAAATCTTAAACAACACAGAATGATAGTAGTGAAGACACAGATAATATGTTTGAACTTTGAAGTGTTGCCGCTGCACCTGTGCATTATGGGAATGATCAAATATCCCCAATCATACACATTCTGAACAGATGCCATACCTCCACATGATGTGTTCCCAACGGTGGGTGGGCTGGGGGCTCCGATCCCACCCACTCCTGGCCTGGCCGCCGCCACTCGAAATTCATAACTGGTCGCCTCCTTCAGCTCCTGTACTACAAACAAGGTGGTGTTTCCTCGAGTTTCACCAGCAGTTACTGTGTCTGCTTCTCCATCCAGCTCACTGTATGTGATGATGTATTTTACCACAGGACCCTCGCCGCTATCGCCGAGCTCGGTATCCCACGGATCCCAAGTAAGGGTGACTGTGTCGATCGTAGAACTTACGACAGTTGGTGGATTGAATAGCTGCGGAGGTTCTGAGTGGGAAAAAAATATCAGGCCTCAATGTTATGAAAATAACAGCAGGTCACCAGCAGGACAACATGGCCAACTTTGTTTATTAAAGATGTATAGTGGCATACAAGGGACATCGCCTACCACAGATATTTGAGATGACGCATATTGTTTTGCAAATATCTTTGCAAATATTTGCGATGCCGTACATTTTTTTCGGATACTTTGTTGCGTACTTCGCATGCCTAAGCACAGATTTGTTTGTAAGACGATAGAGGGCTTCAAAGCCAGTTTTCCGTCTTTTCCCTGCGACGTGCGTTAGTTGGACTCCCCAGCTTCTTACAAAAACACACCACGCTTTAATAGGCTCGCCAAGCATGCAACAAAAGATGCAACAAAATGTACAACATCTCGAATATTAGCAAAGATATTTGCATAGAAATATATTACATCACCAGTGGCGGATCCAGGGGGTGGAGTGTGGGGGGCGCACGCACCCCCTTATTAAAAAAAACTTTTCCTGCTTAAAGTGGTTAAGCAATATTGCCCCAGATCGCACCACAGAGCATCTAGAATCCATCTAGAAGCCGTTAGGGCTTCGCGCTCGCTATTTTATTGTCATCAGCATTTCATGCTTAAACATTTCACGCCCCCCTTTTCAAAATCCTGGATCCGCCCCCGATCACAAATATTTGCAAAGATATTTTCAAAAAAATGTGTGACATCGCAAATACTTGTAAGGATTAAGTAAGTAATTATTGCGTCGGTCCAAATTATGATATTTGTGATATGAGATGTCCCTTGTACGCCATTATACAAATGAGTATTAATCTGTATAAATTTCAGCAATAAAGATACATCGATGCTTTAAAAAATCCATGCTTTTTTTTGAGCTGAGTGACTCGTAAAAAAATGTGCACGCGCACACATTAAAAAAAAAAAAAAAACACCTTCAGATAATTTCAAACAAAAAGTGGTCATCTTGGATAAAATATAAACTTGTGTCATGTTTGTTACCATTGCTATCAACATTTAGAATAAGATTTATATTGTCAACTCGTAAAGTAAAATTTTGGGTCGTTTCAAATCTTGTAATGACCTTAAGGCATGATCATACCATAAGTCCTAACAATGACGGTTACGTGTGCGGTCTTATTAACATCGGTGCAAGTGTAAACTGCTTCAGCGAAATCCGCAACGATTACGAAGATGTACTCCATCGTGTGGAACGGATTCCTGTATTTGTTGAAATAGTCTGCAGCCACAGAAGTTCCATTAGGCAAGGCCAGAACAAAATCATTTTCATTAAAAGGAGACATGTTGATCACAGAGCAGGTTACGTTTGTCGTTTGGTTTCGGTTGACGTAGTTGAATTCTAGACTGACCAAATTGTTGGGTTCTGCAAAAACAAAAGCAAAAAGGTAAGAAAGAATAGAGTTAGGCCGGGGGTCACACGGGAACATTTTCGTAATTACTCGATTGTGATACGATTATGATACAATTTGTAATATTTCCAACGAAGAGCAGGGTCACACAACTTACTTATTGTAATCATGGATTATAATCATATTGTAATAAAGTGGGGTCACACGCACACAAGTCGATTACGAGGTCATAATCAACTTGTGGCCTGGACAAACATGCCCATCCCGCAAAAAGCATCTAACGCTCTGAATGCTCCGTGCGGTTTGAGTGGCACGTCAAAAACAACACTTGCCACACAGAACATCCCAAGCGTCATTTTTAAGCAGGGGATTATGGGATGGTCTGTAATACGATGCGACAGGGTCACACACGTTTTTTACAATAAGATTACAATCAAATGATGAGAATTTTCATCAATACAGTGAAACTTGTACTGTATATAGTGGCCACTATCGGAACCGTAAAAAACTGGCCACTATGAAGAGGTGGCCCCTTTATAGAGGTTTCTTAAGCATTATACACATGGCATTTGGGGCCAATGACAGGTGGCCACTATAAGCAGGTGGCCGGTTTATCAAAGTGGCCTTAATAGCAGGTTTCACTGTACCATAAATTTGGGGTGAAGGGCCATCCAAAGTTGTCAACATTTTCACAGTTCTACAGAGCGTAGTATTTTTCAGGATACCTTTTTCTCCTCCTGAAATACTACTTGTCAACATTTTTCAGTGCATGTAAAGTCGTACACGGCCCCTGACCCTCCTTTTTCCCCTTCCTACGTTTTGTAGGACCGTGAAAATGTTGGCAACTTTAAAAGGCCCCTAACACAGACAAAATCTTGTAATTGTACTACAATACATTGGGATGTCGTAATTCGTGTGACCCCAGCGTCAGTTTCAATTTCAGTTTAACGCACCTTGACAATTTGGTCCGGTCCATCCGCGCAAGCAAGACGATCCCACACACTCCCCTGTATCTGTCCAACAGGTCGAGTTTACCGTGCAGCGACACTTTTGTTCGCAGTTGGCTCCAAATGTTCCGGTTTGGCATTCTGTGAGTTTAATAGAATGTATTTAGATACTGATCACAGGATTGGAAAACTGTTACAAACGGCGTAATCTCCATGTGCGATTGAGGATGTGTATGATAAAAACAAACCTGTGTATAAGTCAGCTCAGTACGTCATCTACGTTCTAAGAAAACAATGAAAAACTATGTCTATGCTTTCAAGAAATTGTGCGAAGCTGCTACCCTATTTATAGGCCAATTCCCCAGTTGCCTATACATGTTGTGCACTGAAAACTAGTCATAATACCACTATACCATGTTAGTCAGGTCTAGTTCTGTTTACACAAGGTCAGGGGCGGATACAGGATTTCTTTATTTTTATGTTTAGATAATTACCTTCTGAACAATTTATTCCCCTGTATCCTGCTGCGCATGTACACCCAAACGGTTCAGGAAGGCAGAATAGTTTACCACGGCAGCCGGGATCATGCGGATCGCTCGTCTCATTGCAGCGGTACTGGGCCTTTTGTCCGAAGACATTTCTGCCATATACTGTGGAAAAAAATAAAAAATTTAATCAATTAATATTTAATTTATATAGCACAGTACTTACATATAGCACAGTACTTACATGTTCAGGTACGATGCACATTATAAAGGGTTTATGGCACTTCATTTTGCAGCTTTAGTAGGCATAAAGCTTACAACCAACGGCTTGTGTGGTATTGGGTTTTGGGACAGTTTTACGGCAGTATTCGCTATTACCAAGTACTTTTCTATTATGTCACAACAATAAGGATGTGAAGTACTTGGAAGTACTTTTTGTGAAGTACCTGTGAAATTCTTTCGGTACAAGTTTCATGTCGTCTAAAATTATACCGGTAGTTTCCGTAGTCTACCAAGATCGTGAGTTTTTACAATCACTTTGTCCAAAAACCAATTCGCCATGACCAATTCGTCCTCAATCACTTAACCCAAATGCCAATTCGTCCAAGCACTTTTATGCGTACGTAATGCTGCCGGTTAGAGTATAGTTTCACACACGTTAGTGTGCATGTGATGCCGCCTTGCCGCTTGGGCGAAAAGCGTTTGGGTGAAAACGTTCTCCGGGGCGAAGTGGCTCAGGTTGGGCGAAATGACCAACATACAGCGCGGAACAATATTGCCTCTACATTTCGGTGATTTTCCATTGACCAAGTATCTTTCTCATGACACGTGTGCTGTAGGGATTTCCCTCAATGAGAAATCTAAGACAAAGTTGCAAACGTTGGAAAAGAACAGGGCCTGAAATACATGTATTTGAACACAATTTTGATAAAAGTTTGATTCACAAATATATTGTACAATTTGTATGATATGGCATTTTTCTTCGCTAAAGTTGGACTCATTCAAGCAAAATGATTGGCCTGATTGTGTGTGGAATTGAAATGAGTGCGTTTTCTGGTTTATGCATTTTGGAGCTGCCCCTTGCATCGAGCTGTGGTGCTCTGAGTTACTGGTGCTCAGAGCTTGTGGTGCTCTTGGGCTTTTGGTGCCCATACCATGCAAGGGGCCTTGCTAAAATTTGTACAAATGGATGGTGCTACACGATTGTTTTGTCCCATAACCCCCTTTAATAAAAGCGGTGGGGAATGAAGTGCTTTAAATAAACTTTTTGGCTGAGGCGTGTAGTCACAACAAAAAGCTGGCCGTGTTGTTTGTTTTATTACTTGTGTGCTTATAAAGTACGTGTATTTTGTTCTGGACAATTTGACAATACACGGAGCTTGTAATTACATGTGCACCGTGCACGTCAAACGGATGCAGGCCGCACTTGCGCTTGCAGGCTGGACGGACAGACATGTTGTAAATTGCAAGAGTGCTGTGTCGTTAATAGAGCCATTTTACAGACATTATTCACGTCCAAAACTTATTTTTAGACAGCCAAAGAAGTGAAACATTCAATACTGGTATGGTTTATTAAATAGCTACATGTATCTTTTATTGGAGTTCCTTGAACAGTTCAGGAATACCGCGGTAATGAACTCTTAACCAAGTTCGCCGGTATTTCCGAGAGAGCAATCGGTATTTTAAAAAGACCGTTACTACTCGGTATTACCAAAATACCGCACAAGCTAATAAGTGTGGGGGTTGTGTAACACCCCCCCCCCCATTATTCATCGGCAAAATCATGGTACTGTCGGCAAAGTCATGGTGCTGTCGGGCTTGAGGGCCCCTTCTAAGTCAGGTTTTTAGCTGTAAGGGTCACCCTCTTGAAATAAAGTTTAATAAAAAAAGAAACAAAACAAATGAAGAATTAATGATATAACACAGCTGGTCAAAACGCCACGGCCATTAATATTTCACGACAATGCTATTACAGCACTAGTATCACACGGCATTGTTATTACATTATATGATGTCCACATGAGCTTTTCGCTGATGAACAAAGAGTAATTTTTAAACTTTTAAATCAACATGTGGGAGACAACATATCCAATCTGAAAAAAAATAATGGCGGATATGGAATCCTTTCCTATGGAAAGTTCCCTTTCCAACAATTACCAATTGGCTAAGTAGTTCCTGAAATGGGAGTTCAAAGGCAGGCAAGCTGAAGGGGGGGGGGGGGGGGGGGGGGGGGGAGAGTATATCCCCAAAACCACTGTTACGATTGATGTAAAATTTTAGATTTGGTGCTGTGGGATCTCAGTCAAGAAGTATACAAAGTTTCATCTAAATCTGAGATGATCCGACAAGCTTAAAATCGGACCACCTTTTTTGTTTCACCGTGACAGAATTTTCGTTTAATCGCAGACTAGCAGACTTTTATTCAGGACCAAATGTTCGTCGTCTGCATCCAGCTATAGTTTAACCACTTCACAATATGGCACATCAATTATTTAATCAGGGAAGTGGCATGTAAAAAAGTCTCGTCATGGATTCCGGCCAAACACAGAGGTTGCCAAACTCTACACTACTTCCTCCAACTGGCGCATGCGATTTGAAGCGGAAAAGAAATGATGGGGAAAAAAATGCAGTCTGACAAAACAGAGTTTCGTAACGGAATATTCGAGAAAGTTTAGGAAAAGCATTTTGCAAGCAAGGCTACGTTATGGGCAGATTTCTTATTTAAAGGTAGAACACATGCTTAGCAGAGTGGAAATACCCTGAAATCTCAGGATGGAAATAACCCTCAAATTATTTTTTTACCTACCTACCTGGATTTGTTTTAGGCCTTTACCGTAAACGCACCATTTATTTTGTTTGGCCTTATTCAAAAGGTCGACTACAACATTCAGTTTAACTGTAAGATGTCTCTCGTGAACCCTAAGGAGACAGATAAAGCCGGATGGAGCGATTCCTGCACTCTTCACTTCCCTGGAAATCCCCGTCCCCTCCCCTTGTTCTTCTAAACGTCCTTAAAAACCTCCTAAAAACCACCCCAGACAGGGAAGTCGAAAACAGGAAATTGATGACGCGTTCATGGTCTGCCAATTTACAACATGACTAGGGAACTTCGGTAGGGGGGGACCCTAATTGTGGTTAGCTGAATCATAGCAAAGGTGAGTAAACGCAGGTTACCTTGAACTAAACTAAACTAAAAGTTGATGACAAGAGTTGTTTTATGGCCCATTATACATGTATCATTTCCAAATTTTTTCGGCCTCAACTTTTTTTGGTGTTTTTTTTATTGATAAAATCTATTTTATGTTAATATCACTTATCAGATATCAGGCGTCGAAATCAACAGTGGTCCTGTGGTCCGAGATCAGAAAGTCAGAAGGACCACTAAAGGCCCTTTCCCAGGACACTTTAACCCCGAGATTACCCGGGTTAATTAAGGGCTCGTTTCGCACGGCAAATCTCGGGGTTACGAATTACCCGGGTTAAGTTCTAGCCGGGAGGTGGGTTTGCAATGTTCCTGTGTTTGGAACGCAGAAATGCAGTGGGAAAAGGGTCACTTATGACACATGTAAGAGACGACCCGGGTAAGCGTTTCTCCGGGTTAAAATTTGACGTGTGAAACGAAACTCCGAGTTAAATTTAACCCGGGTTTATTTGCAGCTACCCGGGTAGAAAGTTACCCGGGTTGAATATGGGTAGTGTGAAAAGGCTTTAGGTCTGTCAAAATACTGGTCCAATGGGCCAGTGATAACATTCTTGGTCACTGCAAATGTATCCAATCCACGGCATGCATGTCACGCCCAATGCAAAGAATTGCTGATCGCCACAGACAATTCCAGATGGTTGCAGGAGAAATAAAATAAACCAATATCGGATCAGAATACAATCCCATCCATCCTGTATTCAATTACCTTCTAAAAGATGACACGGTAAAAAGCACCGGTGACCACCAAGCGTTCAGCAAAACCATATCCTGGGGCGGATTGCAATATGCGGTCTAAGACCGGTTTATGGGCTCAGCCAGCTAACAGGGCGTCCATTAAAACCGGTATAAAATTAAAGCCTGCTTGCAATATCATTGTCTAAAAGTTCAGTCTTAAAATGTAAGCCCACGGCGAGCAGGCTAAAATTTTTAGACACTGCGCTACATCTCGTAAATTTGCATGAAAAAAGACAACAAAACGCACATTGTGCCCATTAGAGCCTTTTTAGTGTTATTTGATAACTTCGCGGTCAGTTTCTCTGCAAAAACTGCACCACACACGCGTCATCAAGTGGCTTCGTGAGGACATTTGTTTGGCTTGAAAGCACGCAAGGATAGCCGGCTGCGTCACATTTTGTTATTTTGTGCGTGCTTTTTGGCTGCCGCAGCCGTACTTCAGTTAGACTGGTTTATTGCAATGGGCTAAGCCAAGACTGGCTAAGTTGGATAGCCGGCTATAAAAGACCAGTCTTAGACCAGTACACTGTAGCTAAGTCTATTTTATTGCAATCCACCCCAGTTCTCCACACTACTTATACAGGGTAATTTTGACCCCTTGATATAACATACCATTTCCTGCAAGAAAAAAAAATAATTTGGGGAAAATTTGTGTATGTCTTCCTAAAATGATAATTCTTACCGTTCTGGCATTGTGTACCATTGAATCCTGGTGGGCAGATGCACTCTCCTGTCCGAGGATGGCACATTCCTCCGTTGAGACAAATGGAACATTCCCGCTGACAATCATATAGATTCCATTTTCCAGATGGACATTCTACAATATTCAGAGGAAATAAACAATAATTTCAATCAACCAGTGGTATATCTGTTGTTTTTAAATATACATTCCCAAAAAAGAAGTTTGTTGAATACAGTGAACTTGTGGATAACAAGGCACTGATCGACCAATCTTTCAAGACCGTTCTGCTTCAGTGATTTCCTCCAGGTCCAAGAGGACCCGTTTGAACAAAGTGATTCCCACAGCAATGAAATTTCAATTTTTTTGTTTCTTGGGCCTGCAAGTTAAGGGCTCTCAAAAAACCGGTACTTTTGGCCACAATGCCCCTGCATTTTTGGCAGTAATACTGTTGGCTTCATATCAACTTGATTTTATTGCTTACAATCCACTTACAAAAAAAAGCGAAAAAAAACACGACACCGCATCATTTTGGGAGAATTGAACTTATGCTAAACATAGTTCTTTTTTTTGGCCTATTTAATTTCCATATCACAATAATAATAATAATAGTCAATTCTTATATAGCGCACATGTCTACGCTGGGCGTACTCCTGGCGCTGTTGCCATTATTACCGCTGCCGTCAGGGAATCACCAGAACCATTTCGCCTCAACTAGGTGCGTGCTGCTAGCCAGGCGCACAACCATATCAGCAGTTAGATTGTGGCATTCCCCTTAACAGCTTCCCATATATCGCTTGGGTTGACGAGGCAACTGGGATTAAGTGCCTTGCCCAGAGACACAGACACGTTGGTCGAAGTGGGGCTCGAACCCCCAACCTCTGATTGGGAGTCCCGCTTCATACCCACTAGACCACACGCGCTCCCAATATGGGGAGCAAAAAAATGGTGTACTTTTCTTATTAACAATTTCATATTAATGCAAGACCTTAGAGAACCACATCTAGGAAAAATTTCACATTTAAGTCTTGTTGTACAAACAATTAAATTTAAAAAATAGAAAAAGTACCAATCAAAGTATATACTGCTTACACAAAAAAAACACTTTCCAAATTTGTTCGGACTTGATTTTTTTTTCTTTGACAGTAATTGATATACAATTTTGTAATAAGGCATAATATGACTAATTTATGTTATCACTCGTCAAAAATGCCTTACTGTGGGAAACAACAAAATTCAAGGCTAAAAGAAATTTTGGGAAAATCTTGCTAGAGTCCTATTTTTTTGAGAGCAGTGGAGAATGATTCACAAAGAATGCTAATAAACAAGGATTTGTAGAACACGACGTACCTCTAAACAAAACCTGCACATATCCTTCTCGGGTGTTGCACCTTCTGAAGAAATGACGAAACACAATACTGGACCGGTTGGCAACAAGATCACCAGTGAGCTGGAGAGTTGCCTCATTTGGGTATTTATTAGCATCCCGGAAAACTTCACGCCAACGATAAGCAGTTTGTCCATCACAATCTTCTCTAACTTTCATCTGCAGGGGGATGGTAGCATCATCAACCAAGGGGTCGTAGGTCACAGTGAGACGTGATGGGTAGAAACTTGCTGCAGAGAAAATTGATTCAGAAACATTAATCAGTAGCAAGTCATAAACTTGCGTTTCTAATTGGGTCTTTGAACAGTAAATGGGTGCAAAAGAGTATTAAAGTAAAACGTCACCCTTTGTGTGTTGCCAATGTTACTGGGTCTACACTAACACCAGTGAACTGATTCCCTGTGCTTTGGCAATGGACATTTCAGATTACCAGTGGATGTTTAGACCCAGTTACCCCGGCAAGTGGCAACTGATGTCACAATTCTATTTTTGGTTGTTTGTATAACTGCACTTAAATTGCGTATATGGCCGACGTTGAGCTATTCATCATATCTCTTGATTTTCCAGAAAATGGATTTCATTTTAATCTCACATAAAATACCTTCCCAATATATTATCCATAGAAAGAAAACAGGAAATTTGCAATCTTCAATTTGGATGTGGAAGCAGAAAGGTTGGTGTGATCAATGCACTACATGTACTTTATGGAATGGATAAATTAAGTTTACAAAACATCATTTTTGTTTAATGATATCCTTGAAAATATACTTGTATAGATTGAGAGTGCAAATGATAATATGGTATAACTGTCAAAATATCAACACCCATAGAAAAAATGGGAGGGTCAAAAACGTGAACTGGACATGGTCCTTTAACATTTGGCTCGGAACCTACCCGAAGGCCATATATATCAGCATCAAGGGGCGGTATTCACAAAACGACTTAAGTCGTGAAATTTAAGCGCCCCGCTTAAATTCTAGACTTAAGTCAAATCATAAAGTTAAGTGGTATTCACAGCGCGTTTTCTTTTAGTGGCCCGCTTATTTTTGAGACTTAAACTTAAGTGTGGTCTGACCTGTCTTAAGTGCATTTAACGCTGGGTCAACTGTCATCAATTGCATTGTTTTTCTGCCCAGTGTGTTATCGAAAAACGGCTATATGATTGATTAGAGAACGCCTAAACAATTTAGACATTGGGAGATTACAACAGATTTTTTTAATTTATATTCTTACTGACCTTAAAAAGCCTTCGTTTTCCGTCTTTGTTCGCCACTGACCATTGACTACCACATGGCACAACGTACATCGTCTACTTGTGGTACATGCACGCGTATGTGTGCACGACACGCGCGTAGTGTGCGCGTAGTGTGCGCGTATGATGCACGCGCGTAGTAATCGAATGTTTTTGAAATGTCCGCGCGTGGTCTGCGCTGCTTTGATTGCAGAGACTTTATGACGTGACAGAGTTAAGCGTGCACTGATTGATTAAGTACACCACTAAGGTAAGCGGGGCGCTTAAATCTTTTGTGAATACGAAGTTGAGTGCCCCACTTATCTTAGCGGGGTGCTTATATTTAAGACAGACTTAAGTACCCCGCTTAGATTGAGTTTTGTGAATACCGCCCCAGGTCCCTAGCTGATCTTAAACGTACTGTTTAATACCAGCAAACAACACCTTTATTCCATACATAAATACCTTTTGGCCTTTATTGTCTGTTTAAAACCAACCAACTTGAACCAAGTGACATTCTCTTCACCAATAGAAATTGCATAGTACAGGTATTTATGAATATTAGTTAATGATGAAAACTGTACAAAAATTCAACCTTGCCTTACCATCCTTTTTTGAGATTATAACTGTCGTATCTGCCTCATCTTCTTCAGCATCCAATGAGCAATTGAAGGCGCCCCCTTGGCTCACGATTAAAGCATTTCTTGTTAGTCCGTCCAGAATAACACTGCCATTGCTAAATGGTGTGTGGACAGATATCGTCACATGACTTGTGCCGTCTGATGAGGGAATGAGGGATTGGCTTGCCACACAGGTGAAGTCTAGGAACGGTTCTGTTGAAAAAAGAAATAACAAGGTTTGCATATATTTAAGCCAAGCTCATATTAGACAGATTACATGATTTGACAACTTTTTTTAACACCATTACATAACTAAAGAATAATGTTGATAAACTGCCTTGTAGAAGTCTTAGCCACATAGATGCAGTAATACTTCAGAAAACATGGATTTTTATGTTGAATGAATGGTAAAGAAATTGTCTGCAGACATTTTTGTGTTGAATATTTGCATATTTTTTGTACTGAATGAATTGTACTATTAAAAAAAATCATTTGCAAATGATTTTATTTTAAAAATCACCTTTACTTTCAAGGAAATTTCTCCCACAAAGGTACCATTTCACACGGGGATAAAATCATATGGGGTTCGTTATCATTGCTATCAACACTTTTAGTCAGACTTTTCTTGTCAACTCGTGAAATAAAATACAACATGTTGCGGAACTGGTCCAGCTGAAATTGAGATCTGTGATTTCACAACAGGATGTCCGTACAGGATGAGCAGCTATAGTATGATTGAAAGACACCCTGAATCTCGACCTAATTCCAAGGCATCGTTTTTCTGTAAATTCCTGTCATGTCAACACGTCCCAAAAAACAGGGGGTCCAGAAAAAATGATGACTTCAGTATCACTAGCATCCTCTTGCAACAGTGCCCCTTTAACGCACTCTCCAACTCCTGCGTACAGTGGCCCTGTTGAAACAGGCCCCATTTCGCGGTGGAACAAGCAACAGAAATCTTGTCGCCTCTGCTGGACCAATCAGGACGCTTGGCAGTGCATTGCAGCATGATTGCAGGCATTCAAATGTAACGCGCGCAGATTGTAAACACCGTGCTGCATGTGATACATGTATTCGGTAATGCTGGCCGTTGTCCGCGTCGGCGATTGGCTGCTATTTAAAGCATACTGGGGAATCCGTTCCATTACATTCGTCAGCATGCATCCCTGTTATTAATTTGAAAAACTGCGGAGTAAATTAAGATCGTCGTTTGAAAGTTTGGTAGGAATGGGACAGTCATAAGGAACAGAACCCAATACAATTTCTGGAAAGTATAGAAATCGTTTCTTTTCGGCATAACATGACCGAATTGATTAAATTACATCAAAAAGACTCGGGCGTGAGTTGGCTCAAGACAACAGCCGGCTCACTCCACAGAGTTGCGTGTGTTTCCTCAGGGTATTGTTACGTCGCTTTGCAGAGTGGAAATTCCCTGATATCTGAGGATGTGTCACTAGTGGCATTCGAATAACTTACACCGAATTACACTGGTTTTAAACCGGGGAAGCCATCATGCAGAAGATGCAAAATGAACGCTACGGGATTTTCACTTCAAATTCTAGGAACACAGGTCAAAGGTTGTAGTCAAGCGGGGCTTATACACTCGGCAAAAGAAGTTCTTGGACACTTGTAAAAGTTCAAATAATTTTTTAAAATAATTCATAAAAAGCACATTATTGTATACCAATATGACCACACAATAGTTCTCTACCAGCATGATATGGAGTTAACGCGTGAGCAATCATGCATGGCTGGTTACAAGCATTAAACAATAGCAAGTACAGTAACAGAAAATTGCAAGAAATGGAGCATTCAAATGCTATCATGTCCATCCTGCAGGCATACATTCCACAATTGCAACAGGTGTTTATGATTGGAATTAAATGCTTACAGATGCATCATGAGATGCATCATTTGGACATACACTTTCAAGATGAAGCTTTCCAACCAAGAGCGGGCAAGAGCAATAGGAATGTTGCAATCTGGACAGTCATTTAGACAAGTGGCTCGTTTTTTTCAAATTGCACCATCAACAATTTCAAATTTGAACCAGCGCTATTTGGCTACTGATGATGTTAGCGACCGCCCTAGGACTGGTCGACCTAGGGTCACCACCCCTGCAGAAGACAGGAGGATTAGGATGCTTGCACTGAGAAGGCGATTTGTCACTGCACCAACTATCGGATTATGCCACATAAACTGTTTCACAATTGAATAACTGAATGCTCCATTTCTTGCAATTTTCTGTTACTGTACTTGCTATTGTTTAATGCGTGTAACCAGCCATGCATGATTGCTCACGCGTTAACTCCATATCATGCTGGTAGAGAACTATTGTGTGGTCATATTGATATACAATAATGTGCTTTTTATGAATTATTTTTAAAAATTATTTGAACTTTTACAAGTGTCCAAGAACTTCTTTTGCCGAGTGTATAAACACTGTTATTGTTAAACTCAAGAGGAAAATTTAAGCCATGCAGTGAACACGGTATTGAATCTGCACTTCATATCTGCCGCGTGCACCCAACCACATAGCAACAACAATTTAGTCAGGTCAAGTAGATACTAAGTATACATGTGAAGTATACGTCAGTACACCAGTACGCCAGGCGCAATTTAGCTGAAAAAGGCTAATTACAATGGTAGCCCATGCCACACTTTAGCTTCCCATTAAGGAGGGGATCCGCCTAAAACAAGATTAATGCTATCTCATTCCATCATTATAAAATACCACAGCAGTAAGTGGGCGCTGTCTAGTACATGTACTATATCGCATAGCAAAAATGCTAATTGTTGTAAAGTAGTCGCATGATGTAAATCAAAAGTGCAATCCTTACTATTATTAAAAGAAAATGAAACAAAGTACATTTTGCATACAATTTTGAAGCACATTGCTATGGCAATTTTAAACAGTTTTTGATTTGTTACATGTGAGCTTGGTTTTTCACTTGAAAACTCTATTCAAAGAAACATTGCATGTAGTATCTCAAATTATTAAAGAATTGGCTCACACAAAATTATATGTGGCAAACTTAACCACAGCAATGTACATAAAGATTATGCCAAAAAAAACTTTTGTCTGTACATGTATATTTACCACTCAAAGTTTGCAAAGGATCATCAACAATTTTGATGTATTTTTTTCAGAACGCTGAAAATTGTACAATGTTTTCTTGCATAAGGGATCAATAAATATTGGTCTTAAAAATTATTGTATTACTTTTAATAAATTTAAATGAAAATATCAGTGATACTTAGTGAATTTTGCGGAGTAAAAATTAAACTTTGGTTTATCCTCGTTTAGCTTATTATCTTTTGTTGTTTGAATACACTTTCGATTTCAATTTTTGAGAACTTCCTAAAATGCGAGTTCCCTTATACTAGTAATGGGCGATTTGTTTGAACAATCCGGTGAAATGCTAGACAGCTCTACATTATATTACTACATTATATACTTCCTGAGATAAATCTCCAAAATAAACAAGGAAATGTTCAATTTCTCTCAAAATATCAACAAACTTTGCCAATCACCCCACCACAGAAAAGATAACATTTAACACTAGACAACACAAACACTGCAATATACAGATTAGGGGTCATCCAAATTTGTAAATATTTTGCATAGGAAGGGGGGGGGGGGGGGGGGGGGGGGAGTTGGTATTCTGAATTAGTATTCATTATACAGGGTGGATCAAAAGAACGAAACCGAGATATTATCGCTGATTGTGAATGAAGTAGGGCACCTATGAATGAACGGGAGATATCATCTGTTAGGGTGGAATATCTCCTCTTTAAAATGACACCCTGATGTCATTATGTTTCCTGTTTGGCCTGTTTGGACGATCAGGTATCCATTGGCTAAACCTAAGATGCCTCTGAAGATCGCCAGAAAGCACTTGATGTCTTACGAGCCACAATTATATAAGGGTACCACCGAACAATTGTGTTGAACATGGTTAGGGCCAGTCCCGGCTAAACCATTTTGTCTATGACTGCTGCGTTCTCCCTGCTGCAAGCAGGGCTTGCTGAGTTGCATTAATGTTTTCGGATTACCGACCAGTTCTCCTTCGCCCAGACCTTGGACTCAACAAAAACTCGCTGCATTCCCATGTAGGACTGAATGTTCCGTTTAAGAAAATGCAGGTTTTTCCCCCCACCAACATTTGTATCGACGTGTTAATTTTGTTGTTGGCATTGCGTACACCATGGGGGTGTACGCAAACCGAAAATTTCCTTTTAGTAAATCGGGAAAGGATGGACAAACATATTAGACAGGCCACACATTTTTCTCACACATCTCACATTTTTCTCACTCCTCAATTTAGGTTTTTCCATTAAATCTGCAGTTTCTGATGCTTGATGTCATTTTATGTAAAAAAAAATGCAAAAGAAATCTCATTTATATAAATATTTGAAGGCGACATGCGAATCGTGCTAGTAGTGTATGCATGTAGCACTATATACATGTAGTACTGAACCATTTACCAATGCTGAGGTATATATGTAATGCGTATACATGCGTACAGGGGGGTGGGAGAGGGGGGCGTTGGAGCCACTGCGTACGCCATGCGTACGCCATGCGTACAGGGGGAGGGAGGGTCTAAAAAGTCCGCATTTCATGCGTACGTACTTTATGGACGGCCCCTAGTAGGAAGGCCTTTAGACTTTTGTTGAAATCCTATCTTTATGCAATGTGTAAATCTGCGATGAAATTGAAATTGGAAAGTGCATGGCCATCTGGGACGGCCACTAAACGGAAACGAACATAGGAGGAAGTGTGAAAAAGTGGTCAAGGCTAGCACTGGCAAGAAATTTAGAACAATTCTGGGTCACCATTCTCAACAATAAATTTATATGCAAGTTCTACATTTTGTACTCTACTATTCAGTATTAGTCATACAAACTATATTTTGAAGTTTTAGGGGAAATTAAAAACAAGTTATTTGTGCTAATACTAATTTGCATATTCATGAGAAAAGTTGTTATGTCATATTAGCCAAATCACACTCAACTGTGCACAAAATATTTCACTTTTTCTCCAACTTGCTGGAACTTTTGTAACTCTTTATTGGCCGTTTGGTACTGTTTTAGTGTTGCCTGTTGTAAAAATGGGAGGTGGAAACTGCAGCAGAAGAATTCTGATAAAATTCCTAGCTATGTTTTTACTTAATTTTTATTTTTGTTCTGAAGTGACTTTCCCCAAACAGCACCCTCTTCTGTGAAGGCATTTTTTTTAAATGCTACTTTTTAAAATCATTTTTTACCAATTTGAACAGTATATAGTAATTTGTCTAAACAAATCATATGCATCAAATGCAACAAAAATACGGTGCATAAGTTGCTTTTAGGCAGATTACATGGAAAACCGTTAAAAACAGCACTATCTCCACATTTGATTATAGATGTGTATGGTAAACACCAACATGCAAGTCAGCTCAGTACCTACATGCATGCTACATGTAACCAATGTTCCAAGAAAACAATGAAAAACTATGTCCATGCTTTCAAGAAATTGTGCAAAGCTGCTGTCCTATTTAGGATAGTTCCATGACTATACCGTACAGTTGGGGGCCTAGTTCCTTTTAAATGAGGGCGCCCTTGAAAAAAAAACTGTGCACACATTTCTTTAATTATTGATTTCTTTAATTATTGATTTTTGTATAAAAAAGATTGCATTGCATTGGACTGTTAGAATCACTTCTCTGTTCCATTTGAGCAAGGGAGTCAAATGGTCGATTAAAGGTAGTCTACATGTACATGATTGGTTTCATCTCTGTGTGATTGAAGATATGCATGATTAAAACCAACCTAAGTAAAAGTCAGCTCCGTACTTCGTATAACTTTTGAGAAAACAGTCAAAAACTGTGACGTTATTCTCCCGAAAGCTTTACAGTCACTTCGCCCTGAACCACTGCCTGCACACGAAGTGGTGTTTGGGTGAAGTGGTTTTTCAGCAAAGTGGTCCAGGGCGAAGTGGTTTTTGGGCGAAGTGACCAACGTTTAAAAATAATAATTTTCATATTATGAGGCGAATATTATTTTACATATTTCTCAAAGACTATATCACTTCAGACAGAACCATTTCAGGGGAAGTTTTCTACCATCATGTTTATATTGTATGACTAAGTGATAGGTAATATTTTTTAGGGATTATAACCCAGGGAAGGCTGAGGTGAATTAATTTGATACAAATGTTGTCAAATGACATTTGTCTACATTTGTATCATGTTTATATTGTGTAAGTTGTGTGTAAACATGTGAACATTTCTGATTTTTGAGATACAAATCATCTACATTTAAAATTTTGAAACATTGCAAATTCTGTGTGCGGGCTTTAACATTCCAGGGGGCCATTCATAATTTAAGAATGTCGCCTTACCTTTACTGCGAACAGACGAAAACTGGACAACAGCGAGTAAAAAACAGATTTCAAGGATTAAGCCTTTCGCAGAAGCCATTGGCAAAACCTGGTACTGGTGCGTCTGGGAACAAGTCGGTTGAGTACAAGTTTCTTGATAATATCGGGTTGTTCGAAACAGTTACCGACAGAAGTGAATCATTGCGATGGTTGTGTGAAGAAACATCTCAAGCAGTTTATACCAATGACGAGAACACACACGAAGACAACTAACTGGCTGCAAGGTGTTACCGTCAATTTAAATCTAACTCGATATTTCCGTCAAAGTAGGCACATAAACAATCGGCCCGACCAGTACAAATCTTTTTATGCCGTTTTGTTTGTTGTTCAAAAGTACGTTTGTGTAACCAGGAAATCTTGCTAGCAAATGTTCATCAGAAATGGTGACATTTTCAGTTATTACAAAAATATCTCGCTCGCAAAGTACTGTCGAAATAGTCTTGTTGAAAGTGTAACGGTTAGTCATCTTAATACCTTAGAGTCTTTAATGCCGCCATAAAACGTAGAGACAATCTTCTAGACGACAAAAGCACTAAATCAGTCGAATTTTGCTCACACGCAAGTCAACCTTTTCTTAAGTTGACAGTCCAGTTTATCTCACAGAGTCAGTTGCAAAAATGTGTATTGAAGACTCATCCAGCAAACATCGCAGAATCCAATAGAATCACTGTCCACAAAAGTTGATCTCAATGCAAAAACAGGTAGATGTTAGGTGTTCCATCCACATACTAGTGGTATTTGCACATATTATGCACAGTATAGTACTATACTTCCTAGTTAAGTTTCACTAAGCCGGATTGCATGAGCACAGTTAGTAAAAGGCGTCTCAAGAATTCCACTAACTTTGATGTCGGTCTTCAAGCGAATATAAGCAACAGTTCCAATGCTTTGTACATGTAGTCTACCCCTCTAGGAAGTCTGGAGTGTTATGTAGACTATGTTATGTAGGACTAGATGCAAGTACAGCCGTGGTTGAATATTTTACTGACGTGCTACTTCCTGAATGCTTGAACAGGACAGGAAATTTGAATGGTTGAGCCCTGACTGGACTACGACTTTGACGGCTGTACAGGATGGTGATTAAAATAAAGGGATCACTCACAATTACAGTACACATCTGTCAACTTCACTCGATGGGCTCAATTTTATAGCACTGCAAAAGTTCGTTATGTACATGTATGTACTAACGTCACAACAATTTGCCTCATTTTGTATGTATCGCAACAAGGAAATCCACCGAGGAAATCCACAATAACTTTAGTTCCAAAAACCCTCTAACAATGAGAGACCACTCATTTTAAAGTGGTTTTCAAGCCCTTTAAAGGCCCTATAGATATGTTATAAATCATAAAAAGGACATAAAAACCTATCCAAAAACATGAAAATCCATTTGCCAGAGTTGACGAGGAGTTTCCAAATGGTTGTTCGTGACTTATTCTAAATTAAAGCGTGTTTCTATTGAAGATCCGGAATTTTACCGGTAAACCCATTTACCAGTAACGTACATGCCGGTAAATAGCGGGCAGCGCGAAGTTAAATTTCTACTGACCCACTCTATCCTGAAAATAGCCGAGCCTGCTGGCCTTCCATCAAGCGTTCGTGGATTTGCCGGGTAAAGGTCACATGCAGGAGTCAAGCACATGCATTGGATCAGTCATTGTGCGGTCACATGTTTACATTTTCTCCCCTGTATGCACACTCGGGTGGAACGGTGTGTGTTTTTATTGCCGCTTACCGAATAAATTCCCCGGCATTTTCCTTCCTCGGAAAATAGCGGACAAGACCTGTTTCTACTGAGCACATTTTCCATCTTTTCTGGTATTATCCGGTAAATGGTTCTCAATAGAAACACGCATATACATGTAGTCTCTTCGTACAAACGTACACACTCTGTGACTCGCGTCATACTGGTTGTGTGCGGGACCAGTGTATAACCTGCCTATGGAAAGTGTGCGAAGCCTGAATCGTGCAGCCTGTAAACTGTAGCGCCCATTTTGGACCGCCCACTACCCACCTCCGACCCGGGTAGCTTTTCTACCCGGGTAGCGGGAAATAACCCGGGTTACATTTAACCCGGAGTTTCTTTTCACACGACAAGCGTTAACCCGGAGAAGCACTTACCCGGGTCGTCTCTTACACGGGTACAATAGCGACCCTTTTCCCACGGCATTTCTGCATGCGCACGTACCCGGGTACACCAATCAGCACAAATACCCAGAAACCATTGCGTGTGGAAAATCGATCGATCAATCAGGCTGCGCACGCACACACAAACATGGCGGACGACACAGAAACATCGCTGGCAATTTTGCTGTTAATATTTCGCATGTTTAATAATATTTATCGATGTGTGCTTGTCACTGGCCCCACGCGTATTTTGTTGTACACCGCCTTCAGAAGAGTACCAGTTTGACAGTGCCATTCAAGCGCGGGCACACTTGCAACCTTTGACCAAATAATTATTGCGGCAAGAATTTAACTCGCTAAATAGCCTACCCGGGTAGGCTATTGTCGTCGTTTCCCACGACAAACGTTAACCCGGAGAATCGTCTCAAGGTCGCCGTTAACCCCGAGATTGGTGGGTTAACCCACCTCCCGAGCAGGGCTAGAAATTACCCGGGTTAAGTGGCATTTTTGGCCAGATAACCCGGGTAATTCGTAACCCCGAGATTTGCCGTGGGAAACGAACCCTTAACCCGGGTAATCTCGGGGTTAAATGTTTCTGTTACCCGGGTTATCTCGGGGTTAAAGTGCCGTGGGAAAAGGCCTTAAGTAATTTAAATCTTATGAGGGCGGGTTTCTCAGTAAATCGTCTGCAAATGATCTAAATAAATTTCATCTTCATGGATTATTTTCTGGTAAAATTATATCATCTCAGGCAGAAACATTTCATTGGATAGTTGCTACCAATTCAATCTTTACTTTGAGGAAAGTTGTCCAAGTCAACTCGTTGATTAACTTTTGGGGTCATTGCAAATGATACAGTGGGCCTTTAACATGAAATGTTAAGACTTATTTTTGTCAGTGATTTTTTGATTGGTATTTTTTTAGTTTATGCCACAACTCGAATTTAGGGAAAATAATTATTGGAATCGATAGCTTGGACGATTTTAGAATAGGAATACTTACATGCATTTCCGTCGCAAAGGCCTATAGTTTTAGAGAAAAATCACGGAAATCGATTCCAATAATTATTTTCCTTAAATTTGAGTTGTGGCATAAACTAAAAAAATACCTTTTGATTATTAGAAATACAAATTGAGCCTTTTGCTGCTAAGCAAATTTTGTGCTACATGTATGATTGGAATTAATGCCATTGTAATACAATTTCTGAAGGTTAATTGTTCAAAATAATAAAATAAGTAAAATGGTGCAGCAGGGAAATCACTAAAAAAAACATCAAAAGCATTAATGAAATGTCACAAACTTGTTATTCAAAACATTAACTTTCAAAATAATGACACGATTTTGTGAGGTGTTCTCCCAAACAATTAGCCAATTTTATTGAAAGCAGTTACTGAACGGATATTTTCCTGTGACGGTCGGCATACATGTAGTTAGGAAATCCTATGCTACAAAGTCAAAACCGAGGAGCTATCTCTGGATTTAGCAAGACGGTTTGCCTTTCAGGGGAATAGGATGAGTTTCAAGGCACACATGGTTTCAAACTTCCTGTATGTCATAGAATCCGTGTGTACAGAGAGATCATATACATGTAGCTGCATGCATGAGCTGTACAGGTGATGGTCTATGGACATGTACAAGACATGGAGACCACATGCTGTGTGGTTTTCCTGCTTGTTGTTGGCAAGTTAAGTAAGGGAATAAGGGTGGTTCCACAAGATAAGAGGGTCCTTGGTTTAAAGATAGTATACATGATAATTTATTGGTAAACTGTTACAAATAGTTTTATCCCCCTACATGTATGTGATTGAAGATACCGTATGCATTCATTAAAACCAACCTGAGCAAAAATCAGCTCCGTACGTACTTCCTCTAACTTTTGAGAAAACAGTCAAAAAAGGGTTTGCAGTCATTTCGCACCAAAACCACTTCGCCCTGAACCATTTCGCCCTGTACCATATGGCCTGTGCACGAAGTGGTTTTGGGGCAAAGTGGCATTTGGGCGATGTAGTGTTGCCGATGTAGGCAAAATGGTACTCGGGCGAAGTGGTTTGGGGCGAAATGGTTTTGGGGCGAATTGAATTTTCGTCTCATGAGACGAAAACTAATTGTTTTACTCATTTCTCAAAGACTATAGCACTTCAGAGAAAACCATTTTAGGGGAAGTTTTCTACGGTCATCATGTTTATATTGTGTAAGTAAGGCGTAAATCTGTGAACATTTCTGATTTTCGAGATTACCAATGATGTATACAGTATACTACGTTTAAGCATGGAGCCATGGTTTAAGCAGATCATTGTTATGAGACTTCATGCACTAAGTCTGTTGAGCATGACATAAAAATACCGTGTTTTTAAAGAAAAACTTCTTTTACTGCTAAAATCATGTTTTCTTGGATTTGCCGGGTAAGGGTCACATGCAGGGGTCAAGCACATGCATTGGATCAGTCATTGGGCGGTCACATATTTACATTTTATCCCCTGTATGCGCACTCGTGCGAACGGTGCATGTTTCTATTGGCGCTTACCGAGAAGGAACATTGCCGGTGAAATTCCTCCCTGCCATTTACCGGAAAATAGCGGATAAGATCCGTTTCTACTGAGCACATTTTCCATCTTTTCTGGCATTATCCGGTAAATGGTTCTAGTAGAAACAGGCATATAGTATTTTCTGAGAAAACCTTAATTTTTGTTTAATATTCTTGCACCCCTACATTTGGGTTTTTGTATCAAATCTGCTGATGCTGGTCCTTCTATAGCTTGACGAGTCACTTTGAGAAAAAAATAGTAACATGGTCAACTTCTCAATTCCTTCTCGTTTACCATATACTTTTTTGCAATACATGTAGAAAAAGTGACTAAATTTTTTAAAGAAGCTCGTCAATGCACGTCGAGGAAAACACATTTGTGCCAATAAATTCACAGCTCCAAAGAAAGGAACAATTCTATAGTAGGATTAGGCTAATGAAACTCTATTTTATGTTTCCCGTAACCCGCCCGCGTTTGGATTTTTCGGCCGCGTTTGAGATGCCAAAATCCAAAAACAATTCATTATTTTGTTTTTTCCCCCAAAATATAAAGTTTTTAAATTTTTTCTCCTGCCATTTTTGTTGGATATTTAAAAGCAGCGCTCGAATTTCACATTTTGAGCGAGGTGCTTATTCTCGTCCTCCCGCCAAAAAATGTTAACGTAATTTTCTACCTCCATAAAAAAAAATACCCCGGAAGCAGAGTATCGGCGCGGCTGGCCGGCGGTGCATGAACATTTGTAACAGTGATTTACAATAAATTCCTGGAGAAGACATTGCACTACCCGTGCCATTTTTGTGATGCATGTACCCCGCGCTGCATGCTGTACAAACACATAGGGACTGTCCGCTCCATTGTACTATAGTTATTAAATCCGTGGTTTGTAGCCGTGAGTGCTATACTAGAACTAAACACACAAACTACAAATGCGCGATTGTTTTTATCGTTAAAGAGCGGCGCGCGGACCACAAATGGGTCTTGACACTTAAGTTGACTGCGGCTATGTAGCTTTTTAGGTACCGTTGACGCGTAGAATCGCATCCTTTTTTGTCGTGTTTTGGAGAAAGTTGCACGGTTGTATGATGTGAGACAAATAAAATGTTCGTGTTAGTGAAGATACAGGAAGGGGGTATAATGAAGATGCCATGGACTATCACGACTGTGTCTCAAACGTGCACTTTGTTGCAGTTAATTGTCGAACTCGGTAACGAGTGTTATTAAATAAAGGTAGAAAAGCATGGGTGCAATTCCCATTTGAAATGTGTGGACTGATATAAATGTGTTTTGTTATTTAAATATATCTTGATCTTTAAATAAATACCTGGGAAATGGTGAAAGATATTTTAATAAATACAAATTTGTGTATAAGTTGATCAGGGTTGTGTTTTAACACACTATCAGAGGGTATAGAGCGCCCTAGGTTTTGATCAAATAGCCCTTATTTTGCAAATAATGAAATGCTACAAAATATTGAATAATGAAATACATGTAGTTGCCTCATTTGGGCTTGACAAAAATGTTACGGGAAACATAAAATCGAGTTTCATTAGCCTTAACAGTAATTTCACTGATTTTGCTAAACTATTTTGTATCACCGGTATACGTATCTTTTGTATATTTATTACAGGTCATCCACAAGTAATAATATTGACTGTCGTTATTTAAAGTCGTTATTTGAGGTCACTGTTTTGTGTGGTATTTTTCTGATATTTTGTAAACTGCACAAAGTGATAGAGCTAGAGTGCAATTGAAATTGTATGAGGCCAAAAGATACAAATAGGCCTAAAATTCATATTTTGCAACGACCATTGTCCTGATCATATTTTGAGGGGTTAGTTTGGCTTCAAGATGTGTTGAGAAGATGTGTGCAGTTCGATGCATGGAACACTGCACGAAAAAGGTAAAACTTGGGCGGAATTTCCGCTGTATTTTCTCAGAAAGTAGGCATCGTACGACGGTACCTAATGCATATCTTTTTAAAGGGCGAGGTAAGGTAACAATAGTGTGAGTTACGGCCTTTGAAACTGTGTAGTTTAAAAGCACTTGTGGTCGGAGTTTTTCGCGAAAGGTCTATAGGCCTATATATCTGTGGCCAAGCATATGGAGCCCGCGTACATGGCTGGAAATTTACGGAGGCCACTGCCTCCGTTGTCCCTGGTCGTGGCCTTGGTGCCCTTTTGCAATTCTCCCATAGACCTTTTCATTTTCCAATGGAAGTGCCCTTTTTAAATTCCAAAAGACGAATCCAAAAACACAAATGAAATGGCAGTGCCCTTTCAGTGACGAATTTCCTGCCCTGCGCGTAATATCTGGAATACCCATTTTGCGCATGGTATTCTTTCCGGGATTTTCACCAGCAAATATGGTTGAAATCAAATGCTGTTAAATTTTCCCTGCTTTTTATTCGTTTTAAAATAAACTCTACTCACCGAAATATCAAGCCGAATGAACGTGAAGTATTCAGACTACACGTAGGCCTACATGTACAGCTTCCACAATATGTTTACTGGGAAACAGGACAACTCGTACCCGGGACAACTCGAACCCGGGACAACTCGCACCCACAATAAGACACCCTGGTCAACTCGTACCCGGGACAACTCGAACCCATTCCATCGTCATGATCGTGTACGCGGGTACCCTTTATGAAACCGTTTTACTGACTTCCTTTTCTGCAGAGAATTGTTTACCGGCACTTTTGCCCCTACTTGGAATGACACTTTTACCGTAAAGTTTGCAGCGACCTTTGTGGAGAATTTACCGGGACATTCTGTCTTAGTTTTTGCACGAGTTTTTGTGCCACTTTTGCCGGCCCCTTCGGGAGACTTTTGACCCGATTTCAGTGTTTTCCGTCGCAACTTTGCTGACTTTTGCTGCAATGTTTGCTGAAACTTTTGCTGTTTTTGGGGGGATATTTCGCAGGACGTTTAACAATTTACATCAAAATGATAACAACAAAAGGGGTTCAAGTTGTCCAGCATTCTGTTTACTGCACGTGCTGCATGCTCCAACACCACGTGCACTGACCACGCGCTCATGTTCAACGTGCTTTTTCACGAGCGCCCTCTACTGTTAGTTTCTACCGTTCGTTTTTTGTTTTTTTTTGCCTCCGCTCGTACCCACCGCCCTTGTTTGCCCAGGCAATGGCTCTACACTAAAAATCACTGAACCGCCGCGCCGTCCCGCGGCCCGCCGGTGCTCTATTGGTATTTTTTCCGTATACATTGAACAAAGATTTGAAGGAAATTACCTCCTGGAATCAACAGATAATCTAATTTTAAGATATACTTCCCACTTGCACTTATGTCGCAAATGTTGTTTTTCTGTAGAAAAATCACATTTTCTCCTTTAAAAATTGCATTCGGTTAGTGCACAAGATAACCATTCCTGCTCGCGCGCAGCGCCCCCGGTCGTCGCGCTTACACACGGACCGCCCGCGCCGTAATTTTGTGCATTTACTTTATGCAGTGATTTTATCATTTATTTATCTCAGAAATACAACATTGGCGACAAAAGTGCAAGTGGGAAGTATATCTTAAAATTTGACGATCTGTTGATTCCAGGAGGTAATTTAATTCAAATCTTTGAATGTATAAGGAAAAAATACCAATTAAAATCGTCGAAACAAAGTCGTCGAAATTAATAATTTATTCATTAGAAAAAAATGTCTGTAATACAATACTTGAAAGGTGTACTTTTAAAGATATGATACAAAAACCAGTGTAAATTGGTAAAAAAAACTCCTGCGTTTATAACAGTATATATAATTTGTACATATATATAATTTGTACATAAAATGGACATTTCTTCTTTTTTTTACGATCTTCTCAAAAAGTATTTCAAAAGTACTTCCCATGCATGTTGTAATTACGTTACTAGAAAGAAAAATAAAAAACATAAATAATGCAAAGTAAAAACATGATGTAGTTAATTTGCATAATTTACTTTGAATTCACACCCAACTTAAAGTGCGCCCTCCTATATAAACGATTGCTCTTGTGTTCGAACCATAGAGTTATATATAGTAAACTAGAGTGTGCACTGGCTATTCAAGCCACGTGTGTGGACCGTGCCGATGCGGGCGGCGCCATGTTTGCTTAACGCTACGAGTGCAAAGTGGGCAACACAGCTTTTCCCACATCTTCCTTTCGCAAGGGTCTTTCCTGCACTCGTACCTCGCTTGCCAAGAACCTTGCTGCATCGACTGGGTCTGAGCTGTATTGAGGAATATATATGAATATTGATTAGCCAGTGACAGTGTTCGCAACTGACCAATCACGCGCAGCGCATGTTTCTCGGTCATCGCATGCAGTGCCGATAGGCCCGATGTGCACGTAGCACGTATAGCGCGACATTCAAAATGCATCATAGCTAGGACGCCGTTTGTTGCCAACAGCAAGAGCCAATCACGCGCCTCGCTCCGTTTAGTGGTAGCGTCCACTTTTACTAGGGGGTGGGGTCCAATGTTTAAATAAACAGTCATTGTAAAGGCGTTTTTTAATAGGCCTGTCTTTATTCAGAGATTCTGCGTTTAGCTTTTAGCGAAATATAGTAAGTCTTCCTTCAGTTACGAACATTTATACTGCGTGCAAGATAAAATGATATACATGTACATAAAAAGATCTCCCCCACACAAATTGTGGTAATTGCGGCTACGATGTCGCGAGATAAACAACACGCGAGATGATTGTTCAAAACGGCTCATTAAAAGGTCAAAAGATACAGGTCAAAAGATATCTTGTCTCTCATTGGTTGAACAGCCCTAGGCCTGTAATACAGCTCAGACCCAGTCGATGCAGCAAGGTTCTTGGCAAGCGAGGTACGAGTGCAGGAAAGACCCTTGCGAAAGGAAGATGCTTTTCCCACCGAGCACCCATAGCGTTAAGCCAAAATGGCGGCATCCATATTGGCACATCGTGTATTGGGGGTGCGCACTCTAGTTTACTATATATAACTCTATAACTCGAACCGACAACCTCCTGCTGTCTATTTCGGGTGCTTTACCGCTCCACCACCCAGCTGGCTGGAAGTGAGTAGAGGTTCGAATCACGTAACAGCAATCTTACTAATTACTACAGTACCGCAAGTTATATCAGACGATATAGACCGTATCGAATAGCCGCCATTTCGTGGGGCACCCTTTTTACTTAAACCGTTTAATAATGGAAGCACAATATGTGCAACCATGCATGTCCTCAAGGAACAAAGAAACTGCACCACGAAATGGCGGCTATTCGATACGGTCTATACCCTTACACTTTAATACACAGACGATATACTCTTACAATAGACTAGTAAAGTGAAAACGCCACCCTTTGTGTGTTGCCATGGTTTTGGGGTCTACACTAAAACCAGTGAACTGTTTCCCTGCGCTATACCAATGGGCGTTTCAGATTACCAGCGAATGTTTAGATACAATTGCCATGGCAACTGACGTCACACTTTAGTAGTCTATTACACGGACGGTAAACCATAGCACTTGCACGGTCGATAGCACTTACATGTAAGCGGACGAGCTGTCGCGCAAGGGCGATTTACGGAAAGAAATATCGCCGCCGGGACGGTCCGTCAGTAAAAGTTCATGGTCACACTTGAAAATGGTCTAGCGACGCCGTTGGAGGGCGCGCTGTACGCTGCGCATAAAGCCGGCCGTACACCTTGCGTTCCCACTCCGTTGCGATTGCACGGACACGCCAAATTTCGAGCATGCTCGAAATTCTGCGAGTATACGTACACAAATTCGTGACCACGTCGCCATCGGAATTACGCATCGCAAAACTTGTGATGCGACTACACAACATGCGCTATCGTGATCGAATCACGGACGAAACGCAATGTGTACGATCGGCTTTACAGACCAAACACAGGAAGTCAGACTTGGGCAAGTCTATGCCTTCCAAATATCGACAGTAATTGTTCAATAACTAAACGTTGGTCGATTTTTTTCGTTGTCTCATTTGAAAGCGAAGAAACTTTTGTTTCTAGAAAAATATCAAATCATAAAAAGTCTACTTTTCGAGGTGCCACACCCAAAACGCACAGACAATACATCTTTAAATATGGACGCTATACCCTTACATGAGCGATATAGACCGTATCGAATAGCCGCCATTTCGTGGGGCAGTTTCTTTGTTCCTTGAGGACATGCATGGTTGCACATATTGTGCTTCCATTGTTGAACGGTTTAAGTAACAAAAGGTGCCCCACGAAATGGCGGCTAATCGATACGGTCTATTCTACTACACTTGAATGGACGATACCCTTGCACTTACTCGGACTGTTTCACAGCCAACAGACAAAAGACTTATACTCAAATGGATGTAGGTCTATACTTGGACTTGCAGTTTTTTTTATTTGACCCAAATTTCCCCCGTGCCTGGCGTCTCGCTAGAAGTAGAGGATGTACACGGCCCTATACGCCAAGCAACAGCAGATTCTTGTATACTTGTTAACAGTCCGTCATCTGAGCTCGTATCTCCCCAATTATGTCCATTCTCATCAGAGAAGGCCTGCCAAGCACCTCTAGCAGTTCACCCACCATGACTGCTCCGTCGGTCATCGCCCATTCCTGGAGCAGACACTCGGTCGGATTGGACGCTCGCTCGCTGTCCAATAATACCACGGACTCCACGTCTTTACCCAGCTCACCTGAAACAGACAGATCAATGTATAGACCATTTGCACGGCGCGGCCATCTTGAAGGACAATCACATTGTCACTGTGGGTCATGTAGAGGATTCATTGTCACATTATTTAAAGGAGCGTGACCAGATCACATTGAATGTTCTACTCAAAACGATGACTTGTTCAAAAAAATATAAGTCAGTTCATTGATCTTAGGGGGAGGAAAGGAAAACAATAATAATATGCCTCATTGTTGCCCGTTCTTCCCTGATCTACTCAAGACAAAAGCAGAAAAGACAGCCAAAGTGTGACGTGGGTTGGCATGGCAATTGGCTCTAAACTATCATGGCCGTCGGAAAAAGTACCATTGCAAAGCACAGGGACACGGTTCAGTGATTTGTCGTTTAGAGCCAATTGCCTGGCCAACCAACAAAAGATGACGTACATGTATTCACTTAGGGGGAAAGTAACAAATCATCTGCCTCCTTGTTGCCACAACCTTCCCTGATCTACTCCAGACAAAGAAAGTTGGAGGATCATCAGGCCATACATGGAATCAACACAGGGAGTCGAACTAGCACATGGTGTGCTCGAAGAGAGAAGATTTGTTAAATGGGGCAATACGTAGAAGGAAGAGCTCCTTTTTTTGGGTACATGTTTCTAAAGAGTGCCGGTCGACAATCTCTAACAATTACTATAAACATTCTTTCATAATATCGTTTCGAGGTTTCTAAATATTTATTTGGTCACTTCAAATTTCCTGGGCTATACCTGCAAGGGTTTTCCAGTTCCTCGTCAGCGAGTTATTCAGAAGCAAGCACATCCTGTGGAAGAGATCTGGTGGAAGCTTAGTGATGGGGCTCTTAGAGCTGAAGGACACCCGTTGTGGAAGCTGGAAAGGTTGTCGGCTCACACCCTTAAGATACAAAATGAAATTAGCAGCATTACATGTAAAACGAAAATCGGGATTAAAATGCTAATCACTTTCCACTATATCACAGAGCCCTCTTTGTTATGACAACACCAAGAAATCAAGAGTGTCTTCATGAATAACTGAGCACCTCCAATTCAAAGCGATCCTGTCAGAAATAGCTTTGCACCTGATTATGAATATAGTCTTGAGTTTTTATCGACAAAGTTGGGAAAAATACCCAAAAAGACAATCGCTTTAAAAATCCTTTATTCAGTGAAATGTACACGTCTCCTGAAAACCCACGGTCCTTAACCCAAATGCAGTCCTTCCACATTTCCCCATTTCAACACAATACTGTGCTCTGGTTTGTATTGCTTGCATTGGATAATGCCCATTTGCTTTTAATCTGGTGCAAACAGATGCAAAGCTATTTATGACAGGCTTGCTTTGGATCATTCACGAAGGTACTCTTTTGTCATAAGAAAGAGGACACGTGATGTAATGGATTGTGGTTGCCGTTTTTCAGAATCGTCAGTAATTACCGAGTAAACAGCATTTAAGCCCAGTTTCCTTTTTCTTTCTAGGACACCCTGTTTAGGTTAGCAAGTATTAGCATGGGTTTGTTTCATTCTCCCCGACGCAAGCCAAATCGCATTCTCTAATCAGCAAGTAGTTAGCAGAATTGGTTTCAAACTTTAGTAGAATTATGAATTTATGCTCACTTGGGATTTGTTTCCGTCGAGGTGCTGTTCGAATCTTCTCTGCCCACAGAGCATCACGACTGGAGTCGCGTTGGGGAACGGCTTGTCGTGTCCAGCCATCTCGAGAATGTGTATCGCCTCTTCAACATCCTTAATACTCTCATTTTCCGGTAGACATGCATTTGGTGGTGGACATTCACTAGGAGAGACACAGAAAGGACACCGAGGACCGAAAGTGAATTGCAGATGAGGATAATCCCTGGCTGTTATGCTCGTAACGACGTTCATGAGGAATTTCAGCAGCTTGCTGGCTGGATTCTCCGAATCAAACGCCAACATTGTCACGGACAGAAGCATCTGTTGTGACGATCGTCTCTCCAGCTGCAACTTAAAAATGAAGCTGGTACCGATGTGAAATCGGCTGCGATCGGCAAAAATCAGTGGCTGGGAGCCGGAATCTGATTTGTCCAGTGATGCGAATGAGAGACAACGGGTCAGAAGGCGATGGAAGACGGTGCTTGGATCGAAGAAGCCAAAGTCAAAGTAAAAGACTTCCTCGTTGCGCATCGGCTCCCAGAACGTCGTTGGATCGTCTCGATAAGGCGGCAGCATGGCAGGCACTAAGTAGGTCCGCTGGGAGCAGTTGCGTGGAGTCTCCACTGGGCACATGAGGTCGTATGCCCGAAGAAGATGGGCCAACAAGTTAACGAGGTGAGGCATATCGTTGTAGATGTGCTCCAGGAGTCCACGGGAGATGATCCCCCTCTCTTCGTAGCTTATCCAATCCAGGGCATAGCGGTGTGATCGACTTGAAGCCCGTGGAACCTGAACCAACTTTCGCATGACATCGACCAAAAACTGAGGGTCCAGCACCACATACTTTCGCAGCTCGTCGTCGTCGTCCTTGTGTATGATTTCTCCAGCCTCGCTGAAGAATCGCAACATTTTCTTGAGGTCGTTTTTTCCTTTAATATCGAAGGATTCCTTTACAAGATCTTTGACCTCTTGCAGTGTCATCACATTGGCGGAACGATCCCCCTCTGCCAATTTCCGGCGCTTTTGGATCTCGCGATAAAAGTAAAGATACTTGATGGGGTATTTCTCCTGGGCATACTCCGCATTCTCGACACGCCTGAAGATCTCCGATCTCAGTTGATTGAAGTCTTGGTCAGGCGCCTCCGAATTTTCGACAAGAAATAACGGTTTGTCATCCTTGGAGTTTAAAACAAGCCGGTGGCAAAATGCAGCAGTAATTCGTCGCCGAAGCTTGTCGGCAAACTGCACTGTCTTCGCTTCCAAGACATTTGCTTTGTGGGTTCCAACGATCATGATGACGGCATCTATATGGCGAGCATGCGCACAGACTGAATGCAGCCAAAAGAGAAGCTTTCTCAGCTGTTCGTCTTCTTGAGAAACAGCAGCCTCCAGATTGAAGACGATAAGGTACAAAGCTCTGTCGGGCATGAAGACATGGTGCGCACAGTGATACAGAGTATCCCCAGCAAAGTCCCACAAGCTCAGCTTGGTCTCCAGAAGAGGATGTCCCTTAACCACAGCTTTCATTTGATCTCGGATAACTTTGACAGGAAAGGACTGTTTAATTCTCCAAATTTTGAATGTAGTGTGCAGATCGAAGAGTGGGTGGGCAGCGAAGGATAAAACGTAGAATGCCACCGAAGCTAAAGAGGCATTTGGAATCTTAAAAGACCATCCGCACATGCGCGCAAGGTACGCGCCTAAAAAGAAACCAACCGTCTTCTTCGTGACGTAGCTCGCTTCGAAGCCGTACTTGACAACAACTCGCCGACCGAAGATAGCTCCCCAAGTCCCGCCTGCTGTCATTGCTATCCCGTTTAGGAAAATAAACCAGTATGGTCGGTGGCGGCACTCGGCTTTCCATAAGATCCCAATCAGCAGCGCAATCAGTGCCAAGCAGAGAGCAGCTCTGCGTTTGTGCCACCGATCGTCGGCCGTGCAGAACTTGTAGCTCACTATACCAATGACTCCTCCGATGCCAAATACTCCAGTTAACGCCAACTTGTCCCATGATATTTTAACACCCTGCAGGATATTTTCTAGTGTCAATTTTGTCTCCAACGGATGGAAGGATACCGAAAAGGCTACAACGATGCCCGTGCGGAAGCCAAGACCGCTGGCCACTCCCAAAATGACGGTGTTTACCAAATTGAAAAAGGAACTCGATAATATATACCAAAAGGCCTTTGCTTCGTCGCTTTCTTTGCAAGACAGCTCTTTCAGGGTCTGATCATTTCGGACGATTGTCTCAAACAGAACGCAGACTAAAGAGATGGAGCTCCCAACGCGATACGCGTTGTTGTAGTTCAAAACCAAACTCATCATTATTATATTAGACCACACAAATACTACATAGCTGTAATAGAATATTCCCAACGTAAATAAAACGACACTTACAGTAATAAGCATCGTGGCTACTTTCGCGAGTTGTATGAATGTGCTCGATTCTTGGGGAACTTGGGGCTTGGCCGATTTAGGAACGCTTCTGTTAGAGTTCACGTCTACTTTACTCGCTCTGTCTGGCGGGACTTCTCCGAGGACCGTCACTGCCGAGGCGCATTCTCGAAGGTCGTCCGCTCGGGCGCCGTCCGATTCATTCCAGAGTTTGTCCACGTTTGTGACGTGGCACATGCGCGTTTCGATGCCGTGCGTGGGCTGTTCGTGGATGTCGAACGGACGCCCGAGGAGCCGATTTAGGAGGCTGGTTTTGCCGGCGCGTGGCTCACCCAGTATAAGGACTCGAGCCCGGTTGGATGGGAGTTCGCCGTAGGTTTCGGCCGTTGCGTAGGCTTCCTGTAGGGATTTGTCATTCACAAGCACGCTAAGGTTAAGGCTTCTCTTGCCGAAATCCGACAGTCCCGAAAGCCCCTTCTCTAGCACGCTGCTCCCTTGACCCGTCAATGATTGCCGTCTCGTCGGCTGCATGGTTACTCTTGCTGTGGCTATTAGGGAACCGGATCAATACAAATAGGCTTTAAAGAAATTTCCAAGAAACATGAGGATTTCACTGGTAACATTCCCTATACTCAGCAAGATTGTTTGTGTGCTTAAGCAAATATTTGTGCTTAAACACCTCTATGAAACTGGTCCCAGAGACCAATTTCATGGCGCTGCTAAGCACAAAAATTTGCTTAGCACATAATTTATTTGTTTTATAAAATGGATTACAAGCCAAAATTATACGCCAACTTGTGTTCTGTGCAAGAGTAGGAGAGTACCTTTCAATACACATCACTTACGATTTTGGCTGAAAATCCATTTTTGCAAATTAAAGCAAACAAATCCTGTGCTAAGCAAGTTTTTGTGCTTAGCAGCGCCATGAAATTGGCCCCTGGTCTCAGTGGCTAATGACACTTTTGGACCAACTAGCGAAACCCGTTTGTCCGGCCAGGTCACTTGTTTAGCGCAATGTCTTTTGTTTATTGGGTATACTTCTTTTTAAATAAAAAAATGGTTTTCCCTATCGGTTACAGTTTCTCACAATGTATTAATGTCAGTACACGTTGACGTGTGCCTCAAGGCCAAATAACACGCACAACATATAATACGCCGTTTTGCGTGAACATTATTTTTACCCTCGATTGTGCGAAAGGGCTGTAATATTCTCACGTACTTTCTACAAAGGAGTGAGCTAAACAAGTTTTTCGCTGAAATTCGAAAACGAAAATGAAACAAAGCAAGACGATCGTATAGTATTTGCAGCTCACCGACAGACAACACTGAAACAGCGCTTCTAATTGGCACTTTCACTTTTCTTTTGTATAATGAGCGAATGTAATGTTTTGATTAGTGAATTATTTTGTGAAAAGTGTGGAAATAAAACGAATTGAACGTTTCTGGTTGTGGTAGCGAAAACAGGGCACACGACAAACCAAACAAAATTTGTTTGATTTATGAAATGGGTTAGAAGTCAAAATCTAATGCGATGTGTATCACAATATTGATGTTCTGCAATTCTTGTCAAGAATTCAAATTGGCATACAATTTTTATAAAGCAACCAAATTTTGGATTAAGCAAAATATTTCTCTGCTAACAGCTCGATGAAATTGGCCCCAGCTTTGACTGTCAGAAATGAAACTCGCATACCTGCCATCATTGCCGAGTAAAAATATCGGACTGTAGTGAACTTGTAACGGTCGAGTTGGTACAACGGCAAAGTTGACCTCGTACTGCACCACAGTTTTTTAATAGAGTTCTGTGTACTGCCCCCGTTTTCATGTACACAACACATGCGGCGCGCGCGGGCAGTCAGGTCAAGTCGACCGTTCCGATTTTCAACGCTTTAAAATACGATAAAATCGGACTAGTTGGCAGGTATGCGAAAGCCATTTATTGGTTGAATCAGTAATCACATTTTACGTCAGAAACATGACATGTTTCTGGTTATGCTCGCGTGGTTATGCACCTTGTGCATATGTCGGGCCGTTGTTTGTTTGGGTGATCATATCCGCATATGATCGCGTCTAGCTGCTACAATTGACTGCTTATAGGCCTATATACGGGAAGTCACTCAACGAAACCAACTGTAACCTTTTTGGAAATCGGCCACGTGGTCACATCGTTGAGAATACAATTAATTAAAAGTATATGGGTCTTTCCACAGTAATGGGGTACATTTCTGTAACATTCGATATTTAGGTCCCAGTTCACTTTAAACATATGAAGATTTTGGGAAAATTTCGTTTCAATCTTATCTTGGTGAGCGATATACAATGCATAAATTCTCTTCCGACAAAAGCCATTGTCGCGACGTTTTTCAGGGTTGCGTTCCACATACGCGAAAGTTTGCAAACGAATTGTGCGCCAGCACCAACGTTCGCCAACGTTGGCCAACAAACTCTTGAGGCGTGTTTGTTTCATGACAGATCCGAATCCAGATCCCGATCTGTTTTACCGCGCAGAAACAAACGAAACCCGGCCGCTCTCAACTCGGATCTCAAATCACGTGAATTGCTAGACAAGGTTACCTCGGCTCGAATGTTATCATGTGGCAATCCAACGGCTCGAATTTCATCATGTGGTAAAAATTCGAGCCGAGGTAACCTTGTCTAGTAGTGAATTGCAATTTATTTACCAAATTTGTCAAATTTCTGTTCCAAATTTTTCCCACGAGATTCGTCGTAAATAAACAAGCATTTATACATTTGTTTGTATCGTGTGTTGCCTCTGAAAACTGAAACGACACGGTTTTACTCACACAAAATCTCCACGACGTCTACGTCGCCATTTTGGATCTAGCGCTGAACCATCTCTCGAGAAGGATTCCACAGGATGTGCGCGAAGTGAACGAGTTCATCTTAGATCTGCGCAGATCTGAATCTGGGCTGCGTTCCAAACACGCGAACGGTTTGTTGTAATGCCATTCTCAATATGCGTGGTAGGCCTACATCCAAAAATATATCGGTTTCAGAGTACTTGGTCCTGGAATAAAGACCAGCTTGGCTTGGACTTGTTCACATGGTACTACCAAAAAAGTAAAACATGCAGAATTTGGGGGATTAGGTCGGGCGTTAAAAAATTGCTACATGAATTACACCGAGAAAATAACCCACAAAATGGTTTGGGCTATCCTTCATTCACTTGCCTTCAAAAATGGCATTTCACAAGTAAATTTGGAACAAAATGGTCCGACATTTAATATCGAAAATGAATGCCTAAAAAACAAATCTAGCATATGCAGCACGATATGTGGCAGAGGGTATCCCCGTATACCATTGTTCCCCCATTGTGTCTCAAACATCCAACAAATTTCCAAGGAATTCCTTTCAGTTTTTAGGGGGAGGGGGAGGAGTTGGTGGAGAGTGTGTTGAGGTATAGGGGCCGCGTTAGGGGGTGTACGGGTCCTTTTAATTTTGCCACATTATCATGCTCCATGGATATAAAAACTAGAAGGGAAGCCTGTGGACTATAAATAAATATACCACGGTCAATCTTTGATTTAAAAAGTGATGTATATCACACAGAAACTATGCAAATCAATAAACATAACTAATAATACGACACGAAGGAAGGAAACCATGAATACAAAGGCCTACCTTTACGTGCAAATACAACGTCTAGGCCCTAACGAAACTCCCGTTCAAGTAAATATCTCTTAGTACTTACACAGCTGCAGCGGGAACTTGAAATTCCACCCCAGACATCCGTGTTATGTTGCAATCTACAGAAGTCCTTTCATCGTGATGTTTATATCATGGTCGGGTTATCGTCGCTTATTGGCCACTATATCTGGCATAATTAGCTTGACCTGGGCAGAAGTTACAACGAGCTCAAGTTGGAGATCGCGTTCCTTTGTGGGAAAATCCGGGGGAATCCTCGGCCGAGTCACTCGTATTTCACAAGCAGGTCCATTTTATAATAAACACTAGACTTGTTCCGAGTCCTTACCGCGATGTTCTCGTATACTTCTTGAAAGAAAATTTGAGTACAGCAAATTTCAAATTAGTTCCGACAGCCTCATTTCAAATGCTGTCGAGCCATTAGCCTTTTAGAGTGATGGCGTAACAACAGGAGAGGGCGCAATTTTATTTGGGTATGAATTTTTTTCTTTCCAAAACATGATTTACATGTTGAAAATATAATACAGAGACATAATTTTAAGTAAAATAAATCAGTGAAAAATGCATTTTATTCGATTTTATACCCACTTCAAAGTATCCACTTGACCAAACTAAATGTTTGTTGCTATGTGGTGCACGCGGCAAGTGTGAAGTACAGAATCAATATCAACATACAGACTGAGGAACGTTACCAGACTAATTATTAACTCTTAACTTTTGTCTTTAAAATTGCTTCAAAAACACCTTTCTACTCAAAAGAAACGATTAGATTTTTAATATGTTGTTTATTGAATGTTGTGACCTGTTAGAATTGTTTCTATTGCAATTAGTTCTAGGTCAAATCGTAAACTGACTGGACTACTTTCTATAGGAGGAAGTTGCTTATTTTCTGAGATCGCTTCCTCAAAGTATTTTTGTGGGTCCGCCCGCTGAATGTTCGTGGACGTACTTACCACCACCTCCCCCCCCACCCCCACCCCCACCCCACCCCCAAAAAGGCAGTGCATGCGAAATAAAATGTATATACCCTGTCGTTTCCAAGTTAATAGTAGGAAGTGTCTCTATATTTTAAAGCTCATTACATAAATGCAGCGATTCATAAGTTGATATTTTACTTCGTGAATTGTTTAGATTTGAATTTGAACTTGTTCTTAAAGGAACTTGTTTAGATTTTTCCAGAAAATGATTTTCGTTTTAACCTAAGAATCATATGAAACACCTCCTTTTCTGGGAAGAAAACAGGAAATTTGCAATCTCCAATTTGGACGTGGAAGCAAAAAGTCGGTGTAATTACTCGGGACTGCTTCATGGAACCAGATAATTTTTTTACAAAACATCGGTGGTTTTTTTACGATCTTTGAAAATAAAGGGATTGAGAATGGTAATGAGAAAAATCTGACAAAATGATAATTATGGTATCAAAATCTCAACACTCATGGCTCAAAAATGTGATCTGGACACACTCCTTTGAAATGTTGGAATCACCCAAGTCTATAGTTAGAATGTACAAACGAGATGAATAGTTTCCGTTATGCACAGTTGCTCACACAGTATACATGTAAGAATACAGATGTCTAAAGATATAAAAACGCCTTAATCCCAGTACAGCATTGCAGTGAACCAACATTTTACTTTCTGAGTTGACCAAAACACGATTAAAAGTGTTGATTACAAAGGTAACACACACCACCTTTTTCCGTGTAAAATGGTACCTTTGTGGGAGAAATTGCCAATTGAAGGTGCTTTAAAGATCGTTCGCAAACGATTTAGTTTTGTTACTATTTATTCAACATAAGAACCATGCATGGATTTTTCAGGCTTTTTGAATTGTTACTGCATCTATTAGGAGCTAGGACCAGAGAATAGACATGACATAATGACGTCACGCACTGTTTACCGCGGTGCATTATGGGTGAGAAGTAGGGACGAAATCTCTGCATCGCTATTTTGCGCAATTATTGCAGGGCCATTTTCGCCGCCTTTTGAGGCCTTGAAAGTTAAAACAATAGTTCGGGCATCCGTCGTGCGCTTAAAACTCACGCAGGCACAACTAAGTTGACACGAACCATTTTAGAAATTTAAGATCTTTGTTTTTGAAATTTGTTTCGCCAGCGAAGCGGTTAGGAAAGTTCACAAAGTTATGTGCATAGTACGCTAGGCGCTATATACGGAGCCCGTAAAGGGACATGAGTGAAAAAAAAAGTTTGAGACAAATTTACGTTCGAACGAATAAATATTTACGTTCGAACGAAAAGTTCGCAAACTAGCGATTTCGTCCCCACTTTTCACCCATAATGCAATGCGGTAAACATCGCGTGACGTCATTACGTTTCAGGTCTATTAAAGGAGCGTGTTCAGAAAAATGGAATTTGTTTTAACCTAACAATCATATAAAATACCTCCCCAAAATACTATCCATGGGAAGAAAACAGGAAATGTGCAATCTCCAATTTGGATGCGGATGCAAAAATATTGGTGTAGGCCTAGTCACTGCACTGCTTTATGGAACAGGATAAATTGGCTTACAAAACATCGGTGTTTTTTTGACGATATCCTTGAAAATATACGGACTGAGAGCGCGAAATTTCAGAATGGTAATGAGAAAAATATGTCAAATGATACGGTATCAAAATCTCAACGCCCGTGGGAAAACTGGGTGGTTCAAAATGTGATCTGATCACGCTCCTTTAACGCTGGTTAAACATACGTGGATTTAGTCCCCATTCTACTCGGAACTTTAAAATGCAAAACATTGTGAAGCTTAAGAAACGTAAATGAAGTACAAGTATCCACGAAGTCGTTGAAATCAAGGTTATATTCATCGGGAGAAAATGTCTGTAATATACAATACTTGAAAAGGTGTATTTTTTTAAAAGATATAATACATAAACCAGTGTAAATTGTTTTTTTTAAATGCATCTTGCGTTAGCAGCATTTTTTGTACATAATTTCTTCTTTTTTGTTGGTACAATATTCTCAAAAAGTGCTTCAAAAGTATATACTCCCCACTACGTCCGTCGAGAAAACGACCGATAAAGCCCATTAGCCTCTTTGAAATATTGCGACAAAAGAAACTGTATCAAACTGTAAAAAACATAAATAATGTAAAGTAAAAACATGATGTAGTAATGCACCTATCAATTGTTCCCCCCCCCCCCCCCCCCCGCGCTACCCCACCCCATAGGTGGGGGTTTGGTCACATTTTTCATGAAGCCACCGTCCGCTATTGTACCCCACAAATACAATGCCTTGCCTGGACTGGTCACATACTGTCTCTAGTCTACATCATGGTATTGGCCAAGCATTGCTCGTGGGGTGATGCAATTGCGGCCGGAGCATGGCTTCAATTCTCGTATAGCCAACTGCGATTGCATACTTCATTCGATGGTTCGAACCTACAACCTTCTGCTGTCTATTTCGGGTGCTTTACCGCTCCACCACCCAGCTGGCTGGAAGTGAGTAGAGGTTCCAATCACGTAACAGCAATCTTGCTAATTACTACAGTACCGCAAGTTACATCAGACGTTATACCTTACACTTTAATACACAGACGATATACAAGGACGATATACAAGGACGATATTAACACTTAGCGGACGAGCTGTCACGCGAGGGCGCTCAGTCTGCTCGCCCCCCGGGGCCGGGGGCGTAATTTGTTTTTACACCACTGCGAGGGGAAAAGGAGGAGTTTTGTACCTTTTTAGCGTCTTGAGAGGAGACTATATAATACGTTAAGGTTTAGGGTTGGTTATTTTTAAAAGAATTTAGGGTTTTGAATGCGGTCGGTTTGCAACCAGCTTTGTGGTCTGGTTAGAAGAGAGCTCGACTAGTAATCATAAGGTCTCTGGTTCGAATCTCAGTGTTGATTGGGATTTTTCGAACTTTCTCTGTTTCTTCTTTTTCTCTAATAGTGAGAGTAAGAGTTCTGACTATTTCCAAGATTGTCACTTAAGAAGTTTCAGTCATTAGAAACTTAGACTCTATTCGGGTTGAAAAATTGGGGTGTACCCCTCGCTGCGGTGTAAAAAGAAAACACGGGCGCTCGCCCCCTTTCCCGCTCCCCCAACCGCTCGCTCCCCCAACCACCCTCTCCCCTGAGATATGAGCGACGCCGGGACGGTCCGTATGTAAATTTCATGGTCACTTTCCCTTCATTGAAAATGGTCTAGCGATGCCGTTGGAGGGCGCGTTGTACGCTGTGCATTACCGACTAAACATGGGAAGTCAGACTTGGGCAAGTCTACGTCTTACTGCGAGTTGAATTATTGGCGGACCGCCAATAATTCAAAATATTGACAGTAATTGTTCGATAACTAAACGTTAATGGTCGATTGTTTTCGTTGTCTCTTAATTTTTCGAGGTGCCACACCCAAAACGCACGGACAATACATCTTTAAATATGGACGGTATACCCTTACACGAGCGATATTCTACTACACTTGAATGGACGGATACCCTTGCACTTACTCGGACTGTTTCATAGCCAACAGACAAAAGACCAACTTGAACCAAAATGGACGTAGGCCTACGTGGACTTGCAGGTTTTTGTTTATTGGACCCAAATTTCCCCCGAGACAATTCGTCAGTGCCTGGCGACCCTATCTGCCAAGCAGCAGCAGATTCGTGTACTGATTAACAGTCTGTCATCTGAGCTCGTATCTCCCCAATGATATCCATTCTCATCAGAGAAGGCCTGCCAAGCACCTCTAGCAGTTCACCCACCGTGACTGCTCCGTCGGTCATCGCCCACTCCTGGAGCAGACACTCGGTCGGATTGGACGCTCGCTCGCTGTCCAATAATACCACGGACTCCACGTCTTTACCTAGCTCACCTGAAACAGACAGATCAATGTATAGACCATTTGCACGGCGCGGCCATCTTAAAGGACAATCACATTGTCACTGTGGGTCATGTATAGGATTCATTGTCACATTATTTAAAGGAGCGTGACCAGATCACATTCGACGCCCCCATTTTTTTCCATTAGTATTGAGATTGTGATACCATATCATGTGTCATATTTGTTTCATTACCATTCTGAAATTTCACGCTCTCAATCCGTTTATTTCTAGAGATATCGTCAAAAATCCACAGAAGTTTAGAAACTAATCTATCCGGTAACATAAAGCAGTGCAGTGATTACACCAGCTTTTTTTGCTTCCACATCCAAATTGGGAATTGTACATTTCCCGTTTTGTTCTCATGACGGCTGTTAGGTTAGAAGGAAATCCATTTTTTTTTAACAATCTATAGTCACGCTCCTTTGAACAAGAAAACCTGCCCCTAAAATGGCCCCAGGAGCAAAGGGTCTATAAATAGCAGGACAACAAAGGACATGGATATTATGATACGAAGCATCAACCAGGGAAGGCAAAGGGGAATTTTTGGCCTGAACAACTGTCAATTGTCAATTGTCAATGCCCTATTTAAAGGTACCTCACAATACCTGCTTTTTTCATCATTTTAGGAATATGAATATAAGCGTTTATACAGCTAATGTTTTACTCAAAACGCCGACTTGTTCAAAGTAGTGTGTTCAAAGATCTTAGGGGGAAAGTAACAAATAATCTGCCTCCTTGTTGCCACAATCTTCCCTGATCTACTCCAGACAAAGTTGGAGGATCATCAGGCCAGGCATGGAATGAACACACACACGGGGTTAAACTTGCTCATGGTGTGCTCGAAGAGAGAAGACTCTTTCAATTTGATAAATGGGGCAATACGTATAGAGGAGGCTTGTAATGCTTCACATTAAGTTGTTTGATTTTAAACACATGTTTTTCAAGCATCATTGATGGAATTCCTGATAAAATTCCTGATAAAATGTGTTTGTAATGCCATTCTCAGTAAGTGTGTAGGGTCCATAAAACCCTCGGTTTCGGACGTACTCATTGCGTACGTCCGAAACCGAGATATTTTTTAATGTACCACGCATATTGGGAATGGCATTACAATAAGTTTTTCTAAATATTTATTTGGTCACTTCAGTTTCCTGGGCTATACCTGCAAGGGTTTTCCAGTTCCTCGTCAGCGAGTTATTCAGAAGCAAGCACATCCTGTGGAAGAGATCTGGTGGAAGCTTAGTGATGGGGCTCTTGGAGCTGAAGGACACCCGTTGTGGAAGCTGGGAAGGTTGTCGGCTCACACCCTTAAAATATAAAGAGAAATTGATTGCATTACATGTAAAAGAGAAAATCGGGATTAAAATGCTATTAAATTACTGAGGATTTAAGGCCAGTTTCCTTTTTCTTTCTTTCACCCTGTTTAGGTAAGCAAGTATTAGCATGGGTTTGTTTCATTCTCCCCGACGCAAGCCAAATCGCATTCTCTAATCGGCAAGTAGTTTGCACAATTGGTTTCAAACTTTAGTAGAATAATGATTTTATGCTCACTTGGGATTTGTTTCCGTCGAGGTTCTGTTCGAATCTTCTCTGCCCACAGAGCATCACAACTGGAGTCGCGTTGGGGAACGGCTTGTCGTGTCCAGCCATCTTGAGAATGTGTATCGCCTCTTCAACATCCTTAATGCTCTCACTTTCCGGTAGACATGCATCTGGTGGTGGACATTCACTAGAAGAAACACAGAAAGGACACCGAGGACCGAAGGTGAATTTCAGATGAGGATAATCCCTGGCTGTTATGCTCGTAACGACGTTCATGAGGAACTTCAGCAGCTTGCTGGCTGGATTCTCCGAATCAAACGCCAACATGGTCACGGACAGAAGCATCTGTTGTGACGATCGTCTCTCCAGCTGCAACTTAAAAATGAAGCTGGTACCGATGTGAAATCGGCTGCGATCGGCAAAAATCAGTGGCTGGGAGCCGGAATCTGATTTGTCCAGTGATGCGAAAGAGAGACAACGGGTCAGAAGGCGATGGAAGACGGTGCTTGGATCGAAGAAGCCAAAGTCAAAGTAAAAGACTTCCTCGTTGAGCATCGGCTCCCAGAACGTCGTTGGATCGTCTCGATAAGGCGGCAGCATGGCAGGCACTAAGTAGGTCCGCTGGGAGCAGTTGCGTGGAGTCTCCACTGGGCACATGAGGTCGTATGCCTGAAGAAGATGGGCCAACAAGTTAACGAGGTGAGGCATATCGTTGTAGATGTGCTCCAGGAGTCCACGGGAGATGATCCCCCTCTCCTCGTAGCTTATCCAATCCAGGGCATAGCGGTGTGATCGACTTGAAGCCCGTGGAACCTGAACCAACTTTCGCATGACATCGACCAAAAACTGAGGGTCCAGCACTACATACTTTCGCAGCTCGTCGTCGTCGTCCTTGTGTATGATTTCTCCAGCCTCGCTGAAGAATCGCAACATTTTCTTGAAGTCGTTTTCTCCTGTAATATCGAAGGATTCCTTTACAAGATCTTTGACCTCTTGCAGTGTCATCACATTGGCGGAACGATCCCCCTCTGCCAATTTACGGCGCTTTTGGATCTCGCGATAAAAGTAAAGATACTTGATGGGGTATTTCTCCTGGGCATACTCCGCATTCTCGACACGCCTGAAGATCTCCGCTCTCAGTTGATTGAAGTCTTGGTCAGGCGCCTCCGAATTTTCGACGAGAAATAACGGGTTGTCATCCTTGGAGTTTAAAACAAGCCGGTGGCAAAATGCAGCAGTAATTCGTCGCCGAAGATTGTCGGCAAACTGCACTGTCTTCGCTTCCGAGACATTTGCTTTGTGGGTTCCAACGATCATGATGACGGCATCTGGATGGCGAGCATGCGCACAGACTGAATGCAGCCAAAAGAGAAGCTTTCTTAGCTGTTCGTCTTCTTGAAAAACAGCAGCCTCCAGATTGAAGACGATAAGGTACAAAGCTCTGTCGGGCATGAAGACATGGTGCGCACAGTGATACAGAGTATCCCCAGCAAAGTCCCACAAGCTCAGCTTGGTCTCCAGAAGAGGATGTCCCTTAACCACAGCTTTCATTTGATCTCGGATAACTTTGACAGGAAAGGACTGTTTAATTCTCCAAATTCTGTATGTAGTGTGCAGATCGAAGAGTGGGTGGGCAGCGAAGGATAAAACGTAGAATGCCACCGAAGCTAAAGAGGCATTTGGAATCTTGAAAGACCATCCGCACATGCGCGCAAGGTACGCGCCAAAAAAGAAACCAACCGTCTTCTTCGTGACGTAGCTCGCTTCGAAGCCGTACTTGACAACAACTCGCCGACCTAAGATAGCTCCCCAAGTCCCGCCTGCTGTCATGGCTATCCCGTTTAGGAAAATAAACCAGTATGGTCGGTGGCGGCACTCGGCTTCCCATAAGATCCCAATTAGCAGCGCAATCAGTGCCAAGCAGAGAGCAGCTCTGCGTTTGTGCCACCGATCGTCGGCCGTGCAGAACTTGTAGCTCACTAGACCAATGACTCCTCCGAAGCCAAATAATCCAGTTAACGCCAACTTGTCCCATGATATTTTAACACCCTGTAGGATATTTTCTAGTGTCAACTTTGTCTCCAACGGATGGAAGGATACCGAAAAGGCTACAACGATGCCCGTGCGGAAGCCAAGACCGCTGGCCATTCCCAAAATGACGGTGTTTACCAAATTGAAAAAGGAACTCGATAATATATACCAAAAGGCCTTTGCTTCGTCGCTTTCTTTACAAGACAGCTCTTTCAGGGTCTGATCATTTCGGACGATTGTCTCAAACAGAACGCAGACTAAAGAGATGGAGCTCCCAAAGCGATACGCGTTGTTGTAGTTCAAAACCAAACTCATCATTATTATATTAGACCACACAAATACTACATAGCTGTAATAGAATATTCCCAACGTAAATAAAACGACACTTACAGTAATAAGCATCGTGGCTACTTTCGCGAGATTTATTAATGTGCTTGATTCTTTAGGAACTTGGGGCTTGGCCGATTTAGGAACGCTTCTGTTAGAGTTCACGTCTACTTTACTCGCTCTGTCTGGCGGGACTTCTCCGAGGACCGTCACTGCCGAGGCGCATTCTCGAAGGTCGTCCGCTCGGGCGCCGTCCGATTCATTCCAGAGTTTGTCCACGTTCGTGACGTGGCACATGCGCGTTTCGATGCCGTGCGTGGGCTGTTCGTGGATGTCGAACGGACGCCCGAGGAGCCGATTTAGGAGGCTGGTTTTGCCGGCGCGTGGCTCACCCAGTATAAGGACTCGAGCCCGGTTGGATGGGAGCTCACCGTAGGTTTCGGCCGTTGCGTAGGCTTCCTGTAGGGATTTGTCATTCACAAGCACGCTTAAGTTAAGGCTTCTCTTGCCGAAATCCGACAGTCCCGAAAGCCCCTTCTCTAACACGCTGCTCCCCTGACCCGTTAATGATTGCTGTCTCGTCGGCTGCATGGTTACTCTTGCTGTGGCTATTAGGGAACCGGATCAATACAAATAGGCTTTAAAGAAATTTCCAAGAAACATGAGGATTTCACTGGTAACATTCCCTACTCGGCAAGAGTTTTGTGCTTAAGCAAATATTTGTGCTTAAACACCTCTATGAAATTGGCCCCTGGTCTTAGTGGCTAATTACACTTTTGGACCAACTAGCGAAACCTGTTTGTCCAGGGCCCATGTGCATAAAAGGCTACTAGTTTAGCTGCCAACTCGTGCTTAGTAAGATTATAAATTCCCTAGTTTATACCTACGGAGTTGGCAACTAATTTGTGTTGCATAAAACTTCACTAGGCACATTGCTTACTAGTTGCATACTAGGACAATTTGGTTTGTAACTGATTTGGGTGCTATGGCCTTGGAGAGGAGGTGATTATGTCAGATACAATAGGCTTGTAGACAAGTTTATTGTGTTTGAGCTTCGAACCACATTCCAACTGAGCATAACTCATTTCTAAGGGTCTTTGTAACATTGCATTACTGCCCAGTACTTACAAGTAATCCGTCATTGTGAAGCAAAGCTTAGGCACAAAGTTGTTTAGCTCCATGATTCTACGAGCCATGTTGTCCAAAGGCAGACTGATTAGTTGTCATCTATAGTGACTTAGAGGTACCCCAGATCAACTCTAACTTTTGCCAGAATTTTAGAATTCTCAGTTACAAACCAAATTGTCCTAGTATGCAACTAGTAGTAAGCAATGTGCCTAGTGAGGTTTTATGCAACACAAATTAGTTGCCAACTCCGTAGGTATAAACTAGGGAATTTATAATCTTACTAAGCACTAGTTGGCAGCTAAACTAGTAGCCTTTTATGCACATGGGCCCAGGTCACTTGTTTAGCGCAATGCGTTTTGTTTATTGGGTATACTTCTTTTCTTTTTTTAAATGGTTTGCCCTATCGGTTACAGTTTCTCACAATTATTTATTCACGTGAGTACACGTTGACGTGTGCCTCAAGGCCAAATACACGCACAACATAATACGCCGTTTTGCGTGAACATTATTTTCACCCTCGATTGTTCGAAAGGACTGTAATATTCTCACGCACTTTCTACAAAGGAGTGAGCTAAACAAGTGTTTCGCTGAAATTCGAAAAAGAAAATGAAACAAAGCAAGACGATCGTATAGTATTTGCAGCTCACCGACAGACAACACTGAAACAGCGCTTCTAATTGGCACTTTCACTTTTCTTTTGTATAATGAGCGAATGTAATGTTTTGATTAGTGAATTATTTTGTGAAAAGTGTGGAAATAAAACGAATTGAACGTTTCTGGTTGTGGTAGCGAAAACAGGGCACACGACAAACCAAACAAAATTTTTTGATTTATGAAATGGGTTAGCAGTCAAAATCTAATGCGATGTGTATCACAATATTGATGTTCTGCAATTCTTGTCAAGAATTCAAATTGGCATACAATTTTGACTATATATTATCTCATTTTTATAAAGCAACCAAATTTTGGATTGAGCAAAATATGTCTCTGCTAACAGCTCGATGAAATTGGCCCCAGCTTTGACTGTCAGAAATGAAACTCGCATACCTGCCATCATTGCCGAGTAAAAATATCGGACTGTTGTGAACTTGTAACGGTCGAGTTGGTACAACGGCAAAGTTGACCTCGTACTGCACCACAGTTTTTTAATAGAGTTCTGTGTACTGCCCCCGTTTTCATGTACACAACACATGCGGCGCGCGCGGGGAGTCAGGTCAAGTCGACCGATCCGATTTTCAACGCTTTAAAATACGATAAAATCGGACTAGTTGGCAGGTATGCGAAAGCCATTTATTGGTTGAATCAGTAATTACATTTTACGTCAGAAACATGACATGTTTCTGGTTATGCTCGCGTGGTTATGCACCTTGTGCATATGTCGGGCTGTTTGTTTGTTTGGGTGGTCATATCCGCATATGATCTCGTCTAGCTGCTACAATTGACTGCTTATAGGCCTATATACGGGAAGTCACTCAACGAAACCAACTTTAACCTTTTTGGAAATCCAAATGTGCCACGTGGTCACATCGTTGAGAATACAATTGATTAAAAGTATATGGGTCTTTCCACAGTAATGGGGTACATTTCTGTAACATTCGATATTTAGGTCCCAGTTCACTTTAAACATATGAAGATTTTGGGAAAATTTCGTTTCAATCTTATCTTGGTGAGCGATATACAATGCATAAATTCTCTTCCGACAAAAGCCATTGTCGCGACGTTTTTCAGGGTTGCGTTCCACAAACGCGAAAGTTTGCAAACGAATTGTGCGCCAGCACCAACGTTCGCCAACGTTGGCCAACAAACTCTTGAGGCGTGTTTGTTTCATGACAGATCCGAATCCAGATCCCGATCTGTTTTACCGCGCAGAAACAAACGAAACCCGGCCGCTCTCAACTCGGATCTCAAATCACGTGAATTGCTAGACAAGGTTACCTCGGCTCGAATGTTATCATGTGGCAATCCAACGGCTCGAATTTCATAATGTGGTAAAAATTCGAGCCGAGGTAACCTTGTCTAGTAGTGAATTGCAATTAATTTACCAAATTTGTCAAATTTCTGTTCCAAATTTTTCCCACGAGATTCGTCGTAAATAAACAAGCATTATACATTTTTTTGTATCGTGTGTTGCCTCTGAAAACTGAAACGACACGGTTTTACTCACACAAAATCTCCACGACGTCTACGTCGCCATTTTGGATCTAGCGCTGAACCATCTCTCGAGAAGGATTCCACAGGATGTGCGCGAAGTGAACGAGTTCACCTTAGATCTGCGCAGATCTGAATCTGGGCTGCGTTCCAAAAACGCGAACGGTTTGTTGTAATGCCATTCTCAATATGCGTGGTAGGCCTACATCCAAAAATATCTCGGCTTGGACTTGTTCACATGGTACTACCAAAAAAGTAAAACATGCAGAATTTGGGGGATTAGGTCGGGCGTTAAAAAATTGCTACATGAATTACACTGAGAAAATAACCCACAAAATGGTTTGGGCTATCCTTCATTCACTTGCCTTCAAAAATGGCATTTCATAAGTAAATTTGGAACAAAATGGTCCGACATTATCGAAAATGAATACCTAAAAAAAAAAATAGCATATGCAGCACGATATGTGGCAGAGGGTATCCCCGTACCATTGTTCCCCCATTGTGTCTCAAAATCCAACAAATTTCCAAGGAATTCCTTTCAGTTTTTAGGGGGAGGGGGATGAGTTGGTGGAGAGTGTGTTGAGGTATAGGGGCCGCGTTAGGGGGTGTACGGGTCCTTTTAATTTTGCCACATTATCATGCTCCATGGATATAAAAACTAGAAGGGAAGCCTGTGGACTATAAATAAATATACCACGGTCAGTTGAACAACCACAAAAGAAAGTGCAATCTTTGATTTAAAAAGTGATGTATATCACACAGAAACTATGCAAATCAATAAACATAACTAATAATACGACATGAAGGAAGGAAACCATGAATACAAAGGCCTACCTTTACATGCAAATACAACGTCTAGGCCCTAACGAAACTCCCGTTCAAGTAAATATCTCTTGAAATTCCACCCCAGACATCCGTGTTATGTTGCAATCTACAGAAGTCCTTTCATCGTGATGTTTATATCATGGTCGGGTTATCGTCGTTTATTGGCCACTATATATCTGGCATAATTAGCTTGACCTCGGCAGAAGTTACAACGGTTCAAGTTGGAGAGCGCGTTCCTTTGTGGGAAAATCCGGGGGGGAATCCTCGGCCGAGTCGCTCGTATTTCACAAGCAGGTCTATTTTATAATAAACACTAGACTTGTTCCGAGTCCTTACCGTGATGTTCTCGAATACTTCTTGAAAGAAAATTTGAGTAGAGCAAATTTCAAATTAGTTCCGACAGCCTCATTTCAAATGCTGTCGAGCCATTAGCCTTATAGATAGACTGGTTCCCGTCCACATATTCTACACAGGAGAATATTTTCGCAATAAGCGAACCAATCTATAGGGATCGGGAACCAATCTACCTTTTAGAGTGATGGCGTAACAACAGGAGAGGGCGCAATTTTATTTGGGTATGAATGTTTGTTTCTTTCCAAAACATGATTTACAAGTTGAAAATATAATACAGAGACATAATTTTAAGTAAAATAAATCAGTGAAAAATGCATTTTATTCGATTTTATACCCACTTCAAAGTATCCACTTGACCAAACTAAATGTTTGTTGCTATGTGGTGCACGCGGCAAGTGTGAAGTACAGAATCAATATCAACATACAGACTGAGGAACGTTACCAGACTAATTATTAACTCTTAACTTTTGTCTTTAAAATTGCTTCAAAAACACCTTTCTACTCAAAAGAAAAGATTAGATTTTTAATATGTTGTTTATTGAATGTTGTGACCTGTTAGAATTGTTTCTATTGCAATTAGTTCTAGGTCAAATCGTAAACTGACTGGACTACTTTCTATAGGAGGAAGTTGCTTATTTTCTGAGATCGCTTCCTCAAAGTATTTTTGTGGGTCCGCCCGCTGAATGTTCGTGGACGTACTTACCACCACCTCCCCCCCACCCCCACCCCCACCCCACCCCCAAAAAGGCAGTGCATGCGAAATAAAATGTATATACCCTGTCGTTTCCAAGTTAATAGTAGGAAGTGTCTCTATATTTTAAAGCTCATTACATAAATGCAGCGATTCATAAGTTGATATTTTACTTCGTGAATTGTTTAGATTTGAATTTGAACTTGTTCTTAAAGGAACTTGTTTAGATTTTTCCAGAAAATGATTTTCGTTTTAACCTAAGAATCATATGAAACACCTCCTTTTCTGGGAAGAAAACAGGAAATTTGCAATCTCCAATTTGGACGTGGAAGCAAAAAGTCGGTGTAATTACTCGGGACTGCTTCATGGAACCAGATACATTTTTTACAAAACATCGGTGGTTTTTTTACGATCTTTGAAAATAAAGGGATTGAGAATGGTAATGAGAAAAATCTGACAAAATGATAATTATGGTATCAAGATCTCAACACTCATGGGAAAAAATGGGGAGACGGCTCAAAAATGTGATCTGGACACACTCCTTTAAAATGTTGGAATCTAGTTAGGACGTATACAAATTTCCGTTATGCACAGTTGCTCACACAGTATACATGTAAGAATACAGATGTCTAAAGATATAAAAACGCCTTAATCCAAGTACATCATTGCAGTGACCCAACATTTTACTTTCCGAGTTGACCAAAAAACCACTAAAAGCGTTGATTACAAACTAAGGTAACACACACCACCTTTTTCCGCGTAAAATGGTACCTTTGTGGGAGAAATTGCCAATTGAAAGTGCTTTAAAGATCGTTCGCAAACGATTTTTTAAAACTATTTATTCAACATAAGGACCATGCACGGATTTTTCAGGCTTTCTGAATTGTTATTTAGGAGTTAGGACCAGAGAATAGACCTATGACATAATGACGTCACGCACTGTTTACCGCGGTGCATTATGGGTGAAAAGTAGGGACGAAATCTCTGCATCGCTAGTTTGCACAATTATTGCATGGCCATTTTCGCCGCCTTTCGAGGCCTTGAAAGTTAAAACAATAGTTCGGGCATCCGTCGTGCGCTTAAAACTCACGCAGGCACAACTAAGTTGACACGAACCATTTTAGAAATTTACGATCTTTGTTTTGGACATTTTTTTTGCCAGCGAAGCGGTTAGGAAAGTTCACAAGTTACGTGCATAGTACGCTTGGCGCTATGCATACAACGCACGCACAGTTCGCAAACAAGCGATGTTGTCCCCACTTTTCACCCATAATGCACTGCGGTAAACATCGCGTGACGTCATTACGTTTCAGGTCTATTAAAGGAGCGTGTTTAGAAAAATGGAATTTGTTTTAACCTAACAATCATATAAAATACCTCCCCAAAATACTATCCATGGGAAGAAATCTCCAATTTGGATGCGGATGCAAAAATATTGGTGTCGGCCTAATCACTGCACTGCTTTATGGAACAGGATAAATTGGGTTACAAAACATCGGTGTTTTTTTGACGATATCCTTGAAAATATACGGACCGAGAACGCGAAATTTCAGATTGGTAATAAGAAAAATATGTCAAATGATACCGTATCAAAATCTCAACGCCCGTGGGAAAACTGGGTGGGTCAAAATGTGATCTGACCACGCTCCTTTAACGCTGGTTATGCATACGTGGATTTAGTCCCCATTCTACTCGGAACTTCAACATGCAAAACATTGTGAAGCTTAAGAAACGTAAATGAAGTACAAGTATACACAAAGTCGTTGAAATCAAGGTTATATTCATAGGGAAAAAATGTCTGTAATATACAATACTTGAAAAGGTGTATTTTTTAAAAAGATATAATACAAAAACCAGTGTAAATTGGTTCTTAAAAATGCCTCTTGCGTTAGCAGCATTTTTTGTACATAATTTCTTTTTTTGGGTACAATCTTCTCAAACAGTACTTCAAAAGTATACTCCCCACTACGTCCGTCGAGAAAACGACCGATAAAGCCCATTAGCCTCTTTGAAATATTGCGAAAAAAGGAGAGGGCGCAATTTTATGTTGGTGGATTTTATTTCTTCAATTTTTTTGCAGAAACTTTATCTGTTTTATCTGTTATAAATAATATATATTCATACCCAACTCAAAGTGTGCCCTCCAACAACGACGTCTAAAATTGAAGCCATTGTACCCCATCAAATACAATGCCTTGCCTCGACTGGTCATACCGTCTTCACTTGTCCACATTAAGGGGCCATTTCACCAAGGATTGTTTTGGTCCCGATAGTACCCGATCCTTTTTTTGGTCGATCGGCCGCATTTTTGCGAAAATAGTCGGGAACCTGCGAGCACTGTCGAGCACTACCCTATACCTTCGGGGGAAGATCTGGCGCGATCGCCTCAGTCCTCAGAGGGTCGGGTACCGAAAAAGTGATCGGCTACTGTTTTTAAACATGTTGAAAAACAGTAGCCGATCAAAAACCGTCGGCCCGTGGTCGTCCGATCGCGCGAGGAACGTCCGTGATTCGTCCCCCCGCCATGCATGGTCCATTGGTCGGGACTCAATCGGGTCAAAAAAGGGGACGATTGGAGGCGATTCATGACGACAATCGGGCAGATCAAAAAAAATAATTCATCGGGGACAATCTGGTCCAGATCGGGCCGATTGGAAAAAACAATCCTTGGTGAAATGGCCCCTGTATGGACCGGGGAGCAGTCTTGGCCAAGCATTGTTCGTGGGGTGCAATTGCGGCCGGCGCATGGCTCCAATTCTCGTATAGCCAACTGCGATTGCATACTTAATTCAATGGTTCGAACCGACAACCTCCTGCTGTCTATTTCGGGTGCTTTACCGCTCCACCACCCAGCTGGCTGAAAATGAGTAGGAGGTTCGAATCACGTAACAGCAATCTTGCTAAATACTACAGTATCGCAAGTTACATCAGACGTTATACCTTACACTTTAATACACAGACGATATACAAGGACGATAAACCCTATAGCACTTGCATTGTTGATAACACTTACATGTAAGCAGACGAGCTGTCACGCGAGGGCGCTCAGTCTCTGCTCGCCCCCCGGGGCCGGGGGCGTAATTTGTTTTTACACCACTGCGAGGGGAAAACGAGGGGTTTTGTACCTTTTTAGCGTCTTGAGAGGAGACTATATAATACGTCAGGGTTTAGGGTTGGTTATTTTAAAAAGAATTTAGGGTTTTGAATGCGGTCGGTTTGCAACCAGCTTTGTGGTCTGGTTAGAAGAGAGCTCGACTTGTAATCGTAAGGTCTCTGGTTCGAATCTCAGTGTTGATTGGGATTTTTCGAACTTTCTCTCTTTCTTCTTAGAGTAAGAGTTCTGACTATTTCCAAGATTGTCACTTAAGAAGTTTCAGTCATTAGAAACTTAGACTCTATTCGGGTTGAAAAATTGGGGTGTACCCCTCGCTGCGGTGTAAAAAGAAAACACGGGCGCTCGCCCCCTTGCCCGCTCGCTCCCCCAACCACCCTCTCCCCCTGAGATATGAGCGACGCCGGGACGGTCCGTATGTAAATTTCATGGTCACTTTCCCTTCATTAAAAATGGTCTAGCGATGCCGTTGGAGGGCGCGCTGTATGCTGTGCATTACCGACTAAACACAGGAAGTCAGACTTGGGCAAGTCTACGTCTTACTGCGAGTTGAATTATTAGCGGATCGCCAATAATTCAAAATATTGACAGTAATTGTTCGATAACTAAACGTTGGTCGATTTTTTTCGCCGTCTCTTAATTTTTCGAGGTGCCACACCCAAAACGCACGGACAATACATCTTTAAATATGGACGGTATACCCTTACACGAGCGATATTCTACTACACTTGAATGGACGATACCCTTGCACTTACTCGGACTGTTTCATAGCCAACAGACCAAAGACCAACTTGAACCCAAATGGACGTAGGCCTACTTGGACTTGCAGGTTTTTGTTTATTGGACCCAAATTTCCCCCGAGACAATTCGTCAGTGCCTGGCGACCCTATCTGCCAAGCAGCAGCAGATTCGTGTACTTATTAACAGTCCGTCATCTGAGCTCGTATCTCCCCAATGATATCCATTCTCATCAGAGAAGGCCTGCCAAGCACCTCCAGCAGTTCACCCACCGTGACTGCTCCGTCGGTCATCGCCCACTCCTGGAGCAGACACTCGGTCGGATTGGACGCTCGCTCGCTGTCCAATAATACCACGGACTCCACGTCTTTACCAAGCTCACCTGAAACAGACAGATCAATGTAGACCATTTGCACGGCGCGGCCATCTTAAAGGACAATCACATTGTCACTGTGGGTCATGTAGAGGATTCATTGTCACATTATTTAAAGGAGCGTGACCAGATCACATTCGACGCCCCCATTTTTTCCCATTAGTATTGAGATTGTGATACCATATCATGTGTCATATTTTGTTTGATTACCATTCTGAAATTTCACGCTCTCAATCCGTTTATTTCTAGAGATATCGTCAAAAATCCACAGAAGTTTAGAAACTAATTTATCCGGTAACATAAAGCAGTGCAGTGATTACACCAGCTTTTTTTGCTTCCACATCCAAATTGGGGATTGCACATTTCCCGTTTTGTTCTCATGTATAGTATTTTGAACGAAATCCATTTTTTGACAATCTAGTCACGCTCCTTTGAATAAGAAAACCTGCCCCTAGAATGGCCCCAGGAGCAAAGGGTCTATAAATAGCAGAACAACAAAGGACATGAATATTGTGATACGAAAAATCAACCAGGGAAGGCAAAGGGGATTTTTTTGCCCGAACAACAGTCAGTGTCTATTTAAAAACTTCCCTGACCCGCATAAGTCAATTGCCAATGCCCTATTTAAAGGTAGGCTACCTCACAATACCTGCTTGTTTTCATCATTTTAGAAATGTGAATATAAGCGTTTATACAGCTAATGTTTTACTCAAAACGCCGACTTGTTCAAAGTAGTGTGTTCATAGATCTTAGGGGGAAAAGTAACAAATCATCTGCCTTCTTGTTGCCACAATCTTCCCTGATCTACCCTAGACGAAGTTGGAGGATCATCAGGCCATGCATGGAATGAACACACACGGGTTTAAACTTGCTCATGGTGTGCTCGAAGAGAGAAGACTCATTAAATTTGATCAATGGGGCAATACGTATAGAGGAGGCTTGTAATGCTTCACATAGTCAAGTTGTTTCAAGCATCATTGATGGAAGTGTAATTCCTGAAAAAGTGATTGTAATGCCATTCTCAGTAAGTGTGTAGGGTCCCCAAAAAACCCTCGGTTTCGGACGTACTCACCTGCGTACGTCCGAAACCGATATATTTTTTTTTAAATGTACCACGCATCAGGGGCGGATCCAGGAATTTTTCTAGGAGGGGGTTTTGTCACCAGGGAGGGGTTTTGTCCGTCAGAATTTTTATGTCAGCTCGTTTCGGACAGGCGGACACACACAAAATGCATTACATTATATTTGTTGGTGTCGGAGCAGGGAGGGGTTTTGACCCCAAAAACCCCCCCCTCTGGATCCGCGCCTGCGCATATTGGGAATGACATTACAAGAAGTTTTTCAGAAACTACACTCCCATCAATGATGCTTGAAAAACATGTGTTTAAAATCAAACAACTTAATGTGAAGCATTACAAGCCCTCAAAGTCTCCGAGGTGTAAATCTGAATTTACGAAATTGCCCAGAAGGAAGAGCTTCTGTTTCTGTACAATCTCTAACAATTGCTATAAACATTCTATTGTTTCCCTTAAAATTTACAGCACATCGAGTACCATGTTTTCAAACGACGGTTGAGGTCCGAGGTTGAAGCCATCATTAAAGGAGTGTGATAGTTTTGTTCAATTTTTTACTGGAAATTGCGAATGTTTTCGGGTTTTTGGGACATGGGAGGTGTGTATGGGAGTTACTTGATAATATTGGTAAGTTACATCGAAAACTATTTTCCAGAAACTCTGGTCACGCTCCTTTAACTTACAGTCAAAAGCAGTATTTCATAATATTGCTTTGAGGTTTCTAAATATTTATTTGGTCACTTCAATTTCCTGGGCTATACCTGCAAGGGTTTTCCAGTTCCTCGTCAGCGAGTTATTCAGAAGCAAGCACGTCCTGTGGAAGAGATCTGGTGGAAGCTTAGTGATGGGGCTCTTGGAGCTGAAGGACACCCGTTGTGGAAGCTGGGAAGGTTGTCGGCTCACACCCTTAAAATACAAAGAGAAATTGATTGCATTACATGTAAAGGAGAAATTCGGGATTAAAATGCTATTAAATTACTGAGGATTTAAGGCCAGTTTCCTTTTTCTTTCTTTCTAGGACACCCTGTTTAGGTAAGCAAGTATTAGCATGGGTTTGTTTCATTCTCCCCGACGCAAGCCAAATCGCATTCTCTAATCGGCAAGTAGTTTGCACGATTGGTTTTAAACTTTAGTAGAATAATGAATTTATGCTCACTTGGGATTTGTTTCCCTCGAGGTTCTGTTCGAATCTTCTCTGCCCACAGAGCATCACGACTGGAGTCGCGTTGGGGAACGGCTTGTCGTGTCCAGCCATCTTGAGAATGTGTATCGCCTCTTCAACATCCTTAATACTCTCATTTTCCGGTAGACATGCATCTGGTGGTGGACATTCACTAGGAGAGACACAGAAAGGACACCGAGGACCGAAGGTGAATTTCAGATGAGGATAATCCCTGGCTGTTATGCTCGTAACGACGTTCATGAGGAACTTCAGCAGCTTGCTGGCTGGATTCTCCGAATCAAACGCCAACATAGTCACGGACAGAAGCATCTGTTGTGACGATCGTCTCTCCAGCTGCAACTTAAAAATGAAGCTGGTACCGATGTGAAATCGGCTGCGATCGGCAAAAATCAGTGGCTGGGAGCCGGAATCTGATTTGTCCAGTGATGCGAAAGAGAGACAACGGGTCAGAAGGCGATGGAAGACGGTGCTTGGATCGAAGAAGCCAAAATCAAAGTAAAAGACTTCCTCGTTGAGCATCGGCTCCCAGAACGTCGTTGGATTGTCTCGATAAGGCGGCAGCATGGCAGGCACTAAGTAGGTCCGCTGGGAGCAGTTAAGTTGAGTCTCCACTGGGCACATGAGGTCGTAGGCCTGGAGAAGATGGGCCAACAAGTTAACGAGGTGAGGCATTTCGTTGTAGATGTGCTCCAGGAGTCCACGGGTGATGATCCCCCTCTCCTCGTAGTTTATCCAATCCAGGGCATTGCGGTGTGATCGACTTGAAGCCCGTGGAACCTGCACCAACTTTCGCATGACATCGACCAAAAACTGAGGGTCCAGCACCACATACTTTCGCAGCTCGTCGTCGTCGTCCTTGTGTATGATTTCTCCAGCCTCGCTGAAGAATCGCAACATTTTCTTGAAGTCGTTTTCTCCTGTAATATCGAAGGATTCCTTTACAAGATCTTTGACCTCTTGCAGTGTCATCACATTGGCGGAACGATCCCCCTCTGCCAATTTCCGGCGCTTTTGGATCTCGTGATAAAAGTAAAGATACTTGATGGGGTATTTCTCCTGGGCATACTCCGCATTCTCGACACGCCTGAAGATCTCCGCTCTCAGTTGATTGAAGTCTTGGTCAGGCGTCTCCGAATTTTCGACTAGAAATAACGGTTTGTCATCCTTGGAGTTTAGAACAAGCCGGTGGCAAAATGCAGTAGTAATTCGTCGGCGAAGGTTGTTGGCAAACTGCACTGTCTTGGCTTCCGAGACATTTGCTTTGTGGGTTCCAACGATCATGATGACGGCATCTGGATGGCGAGCATGCGCGCAGACTGAATGCAGCCAAAAGAGAAGCTTCCTTAGCTGTTCGTCTTCTTGAGAAACAGCAGCCTCCAGATTGAAGACGATAAGGTACAAAGCTCTGTCGGGCATAAAGACATGGTGCGCACAGTGATACAGAGTATCCCCAGCAAAGTCCCACAAGCTCAGCTTGGTCTCCAGAAGAGGATGTCCCTTAACCACAGCTTCCATTTGATCTCGGATAACTTTGACAGGAAAGGACTGTTTAATTCTCCAAATTCTGTATGTAGTGTGCAGATCGAAGAGTGGGTGGGCAGCGAAGGATAAAACGTAGAATGCCACCGAAGCTAAAGAGGCATTTGGAATCTTGAAAGACCAGCCGCACATGCGCGCAAGGTACGCGCCAAAAAAGAAACCAACTGTCTTCTTCGTGACGTAGCTCGCTTTGAAGCCGTACTTGACAACAACTCGCCGACCGAAGATAGCTCCCCAAGATCCGCCTGCTGTCATGGCTATCCCGTTTAGGAAAATAAACCAGTATGGTCGGTGGCGGCACTCGGCTTTCCATGAGATCCCAATCAGCAGCGCAATTAGTGCCAAGCAGAGAGCAGCTCTGCGTTTGTGCCACCGATCGTCGGCCGTGCAGAACTTATAGCTTACTAGACCAACGACTCCTCCGAAGCCAAATACTCCAGTTAATGCCAACTTGTCGCATATTTTAACACCCTGCATGATATTTTCTATTGTCAACGTTGTCTCCAACGGATGGGAGGATACTGAAAAGGCTACCACGACGCCCGTGCGGAAGCCAAGACCGCTGGCCACTCCCAAAATGATGGTGTTCACCAAATTGTAAAAGGAGCTCGATAATATAAACCAAAGGGCCTTTGCTTCGTCGCTTTCTTTACAAGACAGCTCTTTCAGGGTCAGATCATTTCGGACGATTGCCTCAAACAGAACGCAAACTAAAGAGATGGAGGTCCCAAAGCGGTACGCGTTGTTGTAGTTCAAAACGAAACTCATCATTATTATATTAGACCACACAAATACTACATAGCTGTAATAGAATATTCCCAACGTAAATAAAACGACACTTACAGTAATAAGCATCGTGGCTACTTTCGCGAGATTTGTTAATGTGCTCGATTCTTGAGAAACTTGGGGCTTGACCGATTTAGGAACGCTGCTGTTAGAGTTCACGTCTACTTTACTCGCTCCGTCTGGCGAGACTTCTCCGAGGACCGTCACTGCCGAGGCGCATTCATGAATGTCGTCCGCTCGGGCGCCTCCCGATTCATTCCAGCGTTTGTTCACGTTCGTGACGTGGCACATGCGCGTTTCGATGCCGTGAGTTGGTTGTTCGTGGATGTCGAACGGACGCCCGAGGAGCCGATTTAGAAGGCTGGTTTTGCCGGCGCGTGGCTCGCCAAGGATTAGGACTCGAGCCCGGTTGGATGGGAGCTCGCCGTAGGTTTCGGCCGTTGCGTAGGCTTCCTGTAGGGATTTGTCGTTCACAAGCACGCTTAAGTTAAGGCTTCTCTTGCCGAAATCCGACAGTCCCGAAAGCCCCTTCTCTAACACGCTGCTCCCCTGAACCGTTAGTGATTGCTGTCTCGTCGGCTGCATGGTTACTCTTGCTGTGGCTATTAGGAAACCGGATCAATACAAATAGGCTCAAGTTAAAGAATTGTCCAAGAAACAAAAGACATTGTGCTGAACAAGTGCAAGTCGTACATTGTTGCTATACAAGGAACAAGAAATATGCACCGAAAAACGGATGTGAACTTCACACAGACTGGCAACTATACTGCAACAACACCTTGTACATAGTATTGTCCGAAAACTGGGCAAAGAACGACTGCGTTCATCTCCTTCGTGAATTCATATGGCAATACACAACATACATATACGCAGAAAGTAATTCCTCGCCCAGTTTTCGGACAAAATGGCGGCGCTTATACTACAAAGCACCGCTACAATTCCCAGTCTGTGTCCGCTTTTTTATAGTGGGTCATATTATTTTCTTGATTGTTTTATTTTTATTTTTTGGGTCGTTTATTACGAATGTACGAGTTGCAGTTGGCTATAGTTGACACTTTTGGACTAACTCGCGAAACCTGTTTGACCAGGTCTCAGTGGCTAATGCCACTTTTGGACACATTTTTAGGAACAGGAGAAAAATATCAGTAAATACACATCACTTACGATTTTGGCTGGCAACCCAGTTTTGTAAAATAAAGCAAAGAAATTCTGTGCTAAACAAGTTTTTGTGCTAACGGGTTCCATGATATTGGGCCCAGGTCACTTGCTTAGCGCAATGTCTTTTGTTTATTCGGTATACTTATTAAAAAAACAAAAAAATAACATGGATGGTGGGATATTCATCTTGGTCTTCCCTATCGGTTACAGTTTCTCACAGCTTAATCATGCGAGTACACATTGCGTTGACGTGCACTGTGCCTAAAGGCCAAATACACGTACAACATACGCCGGTGTGCGTGTTATGATAAGGACAGATAAGTATTATTTTCACTCTCGATTGTGCGAAAGGACTAATATTCTCACGCACTTTCTACAAAGGAGTGAGCTAAACAAGTTTTTCGCTGTAATTCGAAAAAGAAAATGAAACAAAGCAAGACAATCGTATAGTATTTGCAGCTCATCGACAGACAACACTGGAACAGCGCTTCTAATTGGCCCTTTCAAAATGAGACAACCAATAAAAATCAACTTTTTGCATACCGTTACCCATTCATGGCTGCATTTCTTCACATCAAGGATATGAGGTATGTTTTCGCGGCCATAACCAGAACATATTATTGTACGTTGTAATTAATGGTTCGACCAATGAACGAATTCGGTTGCCGACGGCCAAAGCTGATCATTGGTTGAATCTATAGTTACGTCAGAACGTTTCTGGTTGTGGTCGCGAAAACGGGGCACACGACAAACCAAACAATTTGTTTGCTTTATAAAATGGGTTAGCAGTCAAAATCTTATGCGATGTGTATCACAATAATATTGACTGGTGTTCTGCACTTCTTGTCAAGAATACAAATTGGCATACAATTTTGACTATTATTTCATTTTTATAAAGCAACAAAATTTTGGATTAAGCAAAATATTTCTCTGCTAAACAGCTTTATGAAATTGACCCCAGCTTCGACTGTCAGAAATGAAACTCGCATACCTGCCAACATTGCCGAGTAAAAATATCGGACTGTAGTGAACTTGTAACGGTCGAGTTGGTACAACGGTCAAGTTGGTACAACGGTCAAGTTGACCTAGTACTGCACCATAGATTTTTAAAGGACATGTGAAATAGGGTTTTTATTAAATATAATAATAGTAGAGGGTGTGTTTTACACATTTCGGTCAATTTCAGAAAATTTGATTGTTCCGTTTTGGTGTACTAGTAATTGCAAGTTTTATATAGTTATGCTAATGAGAATTTCCATATTCATGAGCAAATCCGTGATGTCTTCTCAGGACAACAGAGGAAATCTCCATTGACTTGTGTACAAAGTTGTTGTCATTTTCGGTCACTTGTTAGTGTTATGATCTGTAACAGTTTACTGAGTTTGTTTAGTATGTCATTTGCAACAATACCAACAAGTTTGTTTGGGTAAGAAATGGATCAGTTGGCTACTGTTTGAAATGTAATGTTCTTTCTTTGTTTTTCAACTGTGGGTTCCCTCCATGACTAGCAATAAACAGCGTCCTCGTCTGTCAAGAAAACTTTGTAGTATGAAAAGGTAATTTCTTTCTGAAATGAAAACAAATTTCAGTTTGCCCCTTTGTTTGCAACACTTTGATCTTCTGATTCGTGTATAAAAACAAATGGTTGATAATTTTCACTTCACTAGTTCTGTGTACTGCACCCGTTTTCATGTACACAACATCACATGCGGCGGCGCGCGGGGAGTCGGATCAAGTCGACCGTTTCGATTGTTCCGATTTTCAACGCTTTTAACACTTAAAAATACGATAAAATCGGACTAGTTGGCAGGTATGCAAAAGCCATTTATTGATTGAATCAGTAATTACACTTTACGTCAGAAACATGACATGTTTCTGGTTATGCTCGCGTGTAAAGCAGATGCACCTTGTGCATGTCGGGCTGTTTGTTTGTTTGGGTGGTCATATCCGCATATATGATCGCGTCTAGCTGCCACAAACGTTTATGAAAGTATAACTGCTTATAGGCCTATATACGGGAAGTCAACGAAACCAACTTTAACCTTTTAGGAAATCCAAATGTGCCACGTGATCGCATCGTTGAGAATACAATTGATTGAAAGTATATACAGAACTGTAACTGTCCAATGCATAAAATAGATTTCCCATTAATTCAAACCAAAGGTGAAGACATAATATTATTTGCAAACATGCGTCAATAATATTCAGCAGTAAATGTACCTTTACTTGAGTTTTCAAAATCATTGTTTAGTGGTATAGGCATATTATGTAGGCCTTATTAAAGCACAAAAAATATATCGCAGACTGCCAATTTTCCATAGAAACATGATTAGACATAGAGGGATTATAGGGTGGCTTCATTGGGATATGTTTGAAAAGATCTTCATATACGGGGTTAAATGTAGACAATAGTTGTTTGGTAATTACCCTCCAAAAACATTTATGAATTGTTATCTTTAAGCTTACTTGTTATCAAGATGGTAATGGTAGTAATCATCCTGTGAAATTATTTCGTCTGAATTGCCCCCATTCATGAGAAAAAGAACAAAATATTTGAAATCTCCAAAGATTGAAGCCATTCATTCATGCACAAAAACCGTGCTTGGATTGTTCAGGTTTTTTATGTTTTCTTTAGTAGGCCTGTTACTGCATGCATCAAAGGGACTGAAATTTCTACAAGGTAGTTTTCTCGACATATGCTTTCAATTAGCAGTGGAAATCATGTCATTTTTAACAGTTTACCAAACAAGTTTACCATCAAATTAAGGGTTTGCAGTAATTTCGCCCAAAAACCACTTCGCCCTGAACCATTTCGGCCTGTGCACGAAGTGGTTTTCGGGCGAAGTAGCATTTGGGCGATATCATAGAGTGTTTGGACGAAGTGCAGATTTGGGGCAAAATGACACTCGGGCTAAGTGGTTTAAGGGCGAAATGGTTTTGGGGCGAAGTGAATTTTCGTCTCATGAGACGAAAACTTTCTTTTGCTCATTTCTCAAAGATTATAGCACTTCAGACAAAACCATTTCAGGGGAAGTTTTCTACGGTCATGTTTATATTGTGTAAGTTAGGCGTAAATCTGTGAACATTTCTGATTTTCGAGATACCAATCAGTACTGCCTTTACAGCACCTTCAATTGGCAATTTCCCACAAAGGTACCATTTTACACGTATTTTGAAAGGGCCATTTTAAACAATTTGGTGATCACTTATAGGCAGTATTTGGGGAAAATTGCGACGTAAATTCCACTTTTCGAGAAAATAACAATGTTTGGGCTATCATTCATTCACTTGCCTTCAAAAATTGGCATTTCACAACTCACAAGTAAATTCGGAACACAATGGTCCGACATTTTCGAAAATTAAGGCCTAAAAAGGCAGAGCCTGTGGACTATAGTAAATAAATATACAACGGTCAGTTGAACCATGGCTCCATGGTTGAACAACCACAAAAGAAAGTGCAATCTTTGATTTAAAAAGTGGTATATCACACAGAAACTATGCAAATCAATAAACTAATTTGACTATTTGACCATGAAGGAAGGAAACCATAAATACATAGGCCTACCTTTACACGCAAATACAACGTCTAACGAAAGTCTCGTTAATAAGTAAATCAATCTTCAGTTTAACACAGCGGAAAATTTCCACTCCACTCATCAACGTGTTATGTCGGTTGCAATCTACAGAAGCCCTTTTATCTTTTATATCATGGTCGGGTTATCGTCGCTTATTGGCCACTATATATCTCATTCTGGCATAATTAGCTTGACCTCGACACAAGCTGCAACGAGGAGCTAAAATTGGAGAGCACGTTCCTTTCTGGGAAAATCCGGGGAATCCCCGGCTGATGAGTCACTCGTATTTGAGTCACATATAGGTCCTTTTTTAATAAACACTAGTCTAGACTTGTTCCGAATCCTTACCGTGATGTTTTCGTAGACTTCTTGAAAGAAAATTCGAGTAGAGCAAATTGCAAATTAGTTCCGACAGGCTCTTCTCAAATACTGTCGAGCCATTAGCCTTTTAGTAGTACGACGGAACAAAAGGAGAGGGCGCAATTTTGTTTGGGTATGAATTTTTTCAACAATTGTATTTCTTTCCAAAACAGAATTTTTAATAAAATAAATAAGTGCAAAGTGAAAAATGCAGTTATATTGCATTTTATTCGATTTTATACCCACTTCAAAAATATTCATTTGACCAAACTAAATGTTTGTTTCTATGTGGTGCACGCGGCAGGTGTGAAGTACATGCATACAGAATAAATATCAAAGGCGTACCGACTTGGAAAATATATGTTTATGCTCTTTTAGTGTAGGCGTAGCGGTTCTTTCCTCGCCTTCCACCAATGTGGCCCCGGTTTGAATCCCGTCCGGGTTCGAATCCCGTCCGGGTCAGTATGTGGATTGGGTTCTCAGTCCCTGTCTGATTCCGTGGGTTTTCCCCACACGTTGGTGTGTGGGGCTTCCTTCCCACCTCTAAAACTGATAATTTCTTCCTGTCCTCTCGCACTTCGTGGCCAAGCTGAAGAACCTCCTACAGGGAGTACAGGGCAACGACTTAAGTCGGCTATATCTCAGCAACCAGATCTCCTTAGGGGATCATACGAAAGAAGAAGAAGTGTAGGCCTAATTCGTACCAAAAAAATTCACCAGCAAATGATATAGGGCCTTTAAAGTTTAAACCTCTATAACAGTCATTTACTGTCTCGAAATTTAGTGATTTTTTGGGGGGAAAACACGTTGACCGTCTCATTGCTTATCATGGAGGAAGGAAATACATTTCCTTCCTCCATGTTATCACCAACTTCCTAAAGCAACACCGACTTCATTACATGCGACAGTTTATTACAAGTGCCATATTAATGTACACCATGAACATAGTCATATCCGTCACAATGAGTAGGCCTATATTCTATCTATCATGATGTACACAATCAAGTTCATGAGTCATGTGGCGTAGATGTAATGTCATGTGACGTAAGTGGCGACCAACACGTTTCATCAATAATTGAATTGAATTGAATTGGTTTATTCAAATAAAATCAATCTCACAGCCACCTGGCTGAATTGCATTATTTTATACGAACATTAAAAAACAGTAAATGCATTTAGAAACAAAACAATCCATAGTATGCACACACAAAAATCAAAACACCCAAAAAGCAAGTTACTGACATTATGCGGAATTAAGAACGACTATCGTAGGAAAAGCTCTGTGACTGCTCTGCAACGATCGATTAGTCTCGGCCTGGGAGGGGAAAAGACGGACTTCCCCTGCGTATAAGGAGGGTATAAAATGTTTTTTTTTTTGACAGATTACATGATTGGAAAACTTTTAAAAACAAGAACAACTTTACATAACTAAAGGATAATGTTGATAAACTTCTGTGTAGAGATTTCAGCCACATACATGTGTGTTTATACTTCAGAAAACCTAAAAAATCCACGCATGTTTTTTTGTGCATGCATGTGTTGAATAAATATTTTAAAAGCACCTTTAGTTAATTAGCAATTTCTCCCACAAAGGTATAATTTTACACGGAAAAAAAAAATCACATGGTTTCTGTTACCATTTTTATTAAATGGTTTTTGTCAATGCACGACGAGCTAATTCGTGCCACGAAATTCACCACGCTCCATACCTTGCTCGAGCTCTTACGATCCCGGAGGGTGCAAGCTAATCACGCGCGCCCGTACGTGTGTTTGTATGTACACGTAAACCAATGAGCCTGCACCGCGTCCGGCCTAGTCTTGGCCCAAGACTACTCTAGTCGATATTGGTTTGTGTACGCGTTGGCCATATAGTGCGCCCTCTTGCAGCACTAACGGACCAGTCTTTGCCCACTAGAGTAGTCTTGGGAATTTCTCCCGGAAGGTTTAACTTTTTCTTTGTTTTTGCCTAGGCTTTCCTAGGGAACCAATCAGCGAGTGACCCAAATACAGCAGAGCGTGGGAATGCAGCGAGCGACCCAAATACAGCGCGTCGACCGCAGAGCGTGACCCAAATACACCGCGTGCACGCGCTAAGAATGGTTTGAAAAATATAAGGCGGCTTACAAGAATCATCGAACATGACCGTTTTATTGTTGCTAATATTTTCGGTGGCATAAGTTTCTTGGCAAATGTTTGCGAATATATTTACAAACATGTTTGCAAAGGCGTATGACATCGCAAAATACATTTGTTTATGAAGATAATTGCGACATTGCAAATATTTGCAAAGATATCTGTGGTATGCCATGTCCCTTGTGTGCCATCATAAAACCCTCTGCAGCTATTTACATAAAACGGTACCGCCCCCAATGCTGAACTTCCGGGAGAAGTTCCCAAGACTACTCTAGTGGGCAAAGACTGGTCCGTTAGTGCTGCAAGAGGGCGCACTATATGGCCAACGCGTACACAAACCAATATCGACTAGAGTAGTCTTGGGCCAAGACTACGTCCGGCCGGGATCATAACAGGGCTGCGTTCCAAATACGCGAACGTTTGCAAACGTTGGCAACGTTGGCCAACAATTTGAGTGGAACGTATTGTGCGCTACCAACGTTCGCCAACGTTGGCCAACAAACTTTTAAGTTGTTCGCCATGTTCGCGAGGCATTTCAAAATGGCGCACGCGGCATGAAAGACGACTGACGATGGTTTGCAAATTGGAAAATAACGAATAAATTGCACCTTTCGTGGTTGTCTGCCTTATCGCTGGCGATACACAATCATCAATAGCAACGTGTCACATTTCCTAAAATAATTGGAAAGCTACGGAGCCGCTAAAGGGACATAAACGATGCGATATTTTTTTTTTATTTCGTTCCCTCGAAATCATTTCGTTCTCTCGAAATACTATTTCGTTCCCTCGAAATAATATTGCGTTCCCTCGAAATCATTTCGTTCCCTCGAAATAATATTTCGTTCCCTCGAAATATTATATCGTTCCCTCGAAATATTATTTCGTTCCCTCGAAATGTCATTTCGTTCCCTCGAAATATTATTTCGTTCCCTCGAAATCATTTCGTTCCCACGAAATATTATTTCGTTCCCACGAAATATTATTTCGTTCCCACGAAATATTATTTCGTTCCCTCGAAATGACATTTCGTTCCCTCGAAATGTGATATTTCGTTCCCTCGAAATATTATTTCGTTCCCTCGTAATATTATTTCGTTCCCTCGCAATGTTTTTTTCGCTCCCTCGAAATATGATTTCGTTCCCTCGAAATAATGATTTCGTTCCCTCAAAATATTGATTTCGAGGGAACGAAATATTTGTGTCATTTTCTTTTCATTCTTGGAAGGGCGGATGCACTGCTCCAAATTACAATTCATTCAAGGTAAGTAATAACACCGTATACAATCGACATTCCTCAATGAACATTGTTTTCAAAACACTAGTATTTTGCTCTTGCTGCAACGCGTATGTAATTTGCTGACCCACATTCACGTGGTCTAGCAGAGTTTGCATTTTCTTATACACACGCCGCAGTACATCTCCCGAGTTGCAGTACAAATAAATCGCCGGTGCAACGGTACGTAGGCTAAATGCAAATGTAAAAGAAAGGCGGCTTCGCTGTTTTATGTGATAAGAATAATGATTAACTCTATATATGTTTATTCCTGAATGAGTAATTAGATTTAAGAGTTCATGGAAGTCCTATTTCACCGGGCTTGTTTTGTTATGACTTTTAAGTTTTAGTTCGACATCTTCTACACTACAATATATTCGTAACAAGTTGTTTTGTTTTGGCACAGGTCATGAACGAAAAACTGTGTTGCTTCCTGAAGAAACGAGGCATGGATGACGAAACAATTAAACGAATGGAAGACGATAAGGTAATCAATTGTTGAATATATTTAGGCCTATAGCCTGGATTTATCTTGTAAACAAATCTAAGACAGAGAAATGATCACCAGTGAAGTACATTTCAAATTTCAACTGCACGACGAGGGCATAAGTGACATTGTTGGTGGAGAATGCGTCAAGGTCTCTGCCATGTGGTTGCTATAGACATGCGAGGTCAATCCAATATAGTAAATTCATTGAACACACCCCCCCCCCCCCCAACCCCCCCCCCCCCCACCCCCCCCCCCCCCCCTCCACACACAGTATTCTGTGTACATGCCCACACACACACCCAAACACCCCTACAAAAAAGACAACATTGGGTTCCTGAGAAATTCCAATTATGTAAAAAATGCTTCGTGATATTTTTAAGGTAATTATTTAAGAGTGGCATCGATTTCATGCATGAAGAATTGCTGAATATTAGTGAAAATGTGACTAAACTGTCCACACTTAGAAGAAAGCAGTGGCTAAGAAATGCCTAGTCCCGTTTCCGGTTTGTTTGTTGGGTTGTGATGGTGTTTGTTTGTTTGTTTGTTTTTTGAGACAAGAACGAGTTTCAAGTGGTATTTCTACTTACCCCGTACATGTATATACGAAACTTCTGTCGTTATTCATATGACTTTTGTGGGGAAGGAAGAAAATATGGCACTTGTTAACGATATGTTTTACTTTACACGAAGTCTTCGTAATGTCACTTCCAGCTGAAGTTTCAGCCATTAAATAATTTTGTGATATTTAAATGCATCTAATTGTCAATGTGCATGAGCAATTGGCCGTGTTATTTTGATCCCCAATTTGAAGTAAACCTAGGAGGGTTTATCCTCCTATATACATGTACATCATTTGCAAAGACATTAGAAATTACCTCAAACGCTGTAAAAAAATACCAACACATGTAGCAATTGAGTTGTGGAACGCCATGGCCTTTGGGTAAAGGTGCAGGTGTGGGGTCGAACCCAGCCTGTGGGAATTGTCAGTGTTCCTGGGCAAGTAACTTTGTCACTCATTGCTTCTCCCCACCAACAAGTAAATTGGTATCTGTGAAGGCAGAGTTGGCTACTGTGAGGGGGTGATAACGGTCAAGTACGTACAAAAAAATTAATGATTGCCTATCGCTGACGGTGGATATTATGCTCCCCGGGGAGTCGAGAATAATAATTATTACCACTGGTGATCTAAACAAGGCTTGTATTAACTGTAGAGCGCTTTGAAATCATGTTAAATATGAACTATTAATCAAACTAATAGCACAGAAAATATTACGAATCTTAGGTCAATAGCCGCCACTGGTCGAATGACAAAACTGGTATAGAATTTGTCCAGTTCCGCAAGCGGGGAGATCCTCGATCTGGCAACTTTACACAATACAGAAAGCCGGTTCAATGATTCTCTCACAAAAGTCACTAAACCGACTATCCTACTGTTGAAAGATGCCAGATTGAGGCCCTCTCCACTTTAAAGCTCACTGTCGTCCACGTATTGTCACAATGGTAGATGGTCTCTGGAATTTTTGTTGATCTAGAAATCATTTGTTGCGATATAACTAAATCTCATATTTGTAAACACAAGGATTATGCATATCACTGGCTTGCTGCCACTTTGGGTGAAGTATTTTATAAATATGCAGCATCTGAATGTAGTTTTAGAGTCATCCATGGTTTTTGGTAGCCCCTCTAGACGTCGGTCAGGAAACCAGGCTAGGCATCCGGTCGTCTGAATATACACTATACCCTTCAACAGTTTGGGAACACCTGCAATCAGTACAAAACATTAACAAATAGCTGTTTTATTCAACATCATCAATACGATGGTGTATAAGTGGACACTATTGGGGGCATTCATGTGTTCAAGAAGGCAAATTACCCCTCGAAAATGTCATTTCTTTCAGATTGCGTAGATCATTGATTTGGTCAATTGCGTAAGCAATTTTGTGTTCTTTCTGCATTCTATAACATTTGCCTTCTGTTCCAACTAATGACTATTTAAAATCCATCTAATAGGCAATCGGCATTTTGATAAAAAATTGAACGCGTGGCTAGCATACATCCCACATGAAAAAGACATGTGGATATACTAGAAATCCTGTCTTTGACGTGTTATTCAGAGCCTTCGAGATTTATAGTAAATCGCCTTTCTTAATTATGCCATTTCAAACTGCTTGATTTTACAGAAAGTCTCAGTCATGCATGACTAAATCAAGTCGAGCCCATCACAAGTCCATCACAAGTCCATAGCTGATGAAATGACAACTCTGCGAATGATTTTGATATAATGCAGAAAGAGCATCAATTGCTGACACAATTGACCAAATTAATGATTTACGCATTTCTGGCGAGAATCACGCTTGAGGGGTAAAACTTGCCTTCTTTAACGCATGAAACGGGTTGCGGCTTCACCTATATTATTCCTATCAAAAAGTTTTGCTCTTATCTTCATTGAACGAAAACGGTGTTTTATGCATTAATGTTTGATTATGTTTTCTCTGAATGCAGATAGATATCGATGTCGTCGGTCTGATGGACGAATCCGCACTGGAGAAGTATATTCCCAAGTACGGGGATAGAGTGGCTGTGGCGGCTTTTGCCAAGGCAAGCACAGATACAGAGGCCGCTGCATCATCAAGCACCTGCAGCGAAAGTGGAGGGAAAAAGCGGAGTCTTATTGAAAGACTTAAAATGAAAGTGAATAAAGGAGGAGCGGAACATGTCTATAGATCAAAAAGTCAACAAGGGAACCAAAACGCAAAGAAAAAATCAAGACGCGTGGAAATTGGTTGGTTGGATTATGACGAGTCCACAAAAGGCTACAAGCAAGTGAAGGCGCCATCTGGTGGCGGTACCCGACATGAAGCATTTCCAGTTGATCAAACTCTAGACGATATCAGGAACCAAGTAAAGGAATGGTTTTTTCCTTCTGGGAAAAACAGACGAGGCAATCTTTCACAATACAAATACTTCATGACAGACGCATCCCATGTTGCTTTGGATGGAAGCACCACAGTGGAAGAGATGTATCAATCACAAAAGTGTAAGATGTTGAGGCTATACCTTGCCACCAAGCTCATTCAAACGTGTGCTTCATCAGCAGATAGCGGGGCCGACCCAGATGACTCTTCCACCTCACAAGATCTTTCGAGAGAATCGTCACCAGAGGTCAAACGGCGTAAGAACCAGCCAGCTCAGACAAAGAAGTCTAATCTTGATGTGGAACATGATGGGTCAAGGCTTGATTCGGAACAACATGGCCAATCAAGTCTTGACGTTGAGCGACATAGTGATAGCACAATAAACGATACAGGCGTCCCGATAGAAGCTATTGAACTGCCAATAGTCTTCGGAAGTTCACCTGACCCCGAAATAGCGTTTGGTCGGTTAGACGCTGGGCCTTCAACCTCTGAGCAGTTAGAAGAAACAGTTGTTTACGACTCGTCCTTTGTCACGGAAGCTAACAGTCTGACAAACCTGGTTTTCCCAGGGCTTGACGAAAGCCGTGGTCTACAGCCAACGAATCATACCGCCTCCACATCAGATCTTCCGTCCCCACACTCTTCACCTCGTTCACCAACTCCACCAGGCCAGGACAATGCAACAGTCATCACCCTACGTCGATCTTGTATTTTACGAGACATGGTTGCCGTATTTATGGATCCAGCTATTGTGGAAGTGCCCATCAAAGTGCGGTTTGTAGATGAGGCAGGAGCAGACATTATGGGGTTGTCGCGGGAAGCCTATTCCGCCTTTTGGAAAGATTTCTTTCTGACTTACACCTGCGGAGAAGAGGAAAGGGTTCCATCGATATTCTGTGACTATGATACGGCTGAATGGGAATCCGTAGGGAGGATTCTCCTTAAAGGATACATGGATACCGGCGTGTATCCACTGAAGTTGTCCTATGCATTCTCAGTGGCTCTAATCAACGGCCAACCGGCTGTGACTCCTACCTGTCTCATCGAATCCTTGAGGATGTATCTCTGTGATGGAGATGGCCAATTGATAGACAAAGTTCTACGCGGCGATGAGCTGGATGAGGACGAGCAGGACGATTACCTTGATCTGTTGTCTCGAGTTAATTGTCACTGTATCCCATCTGGCGATGAAGTCAGGCCGATGTTCATTAAGATCGCGCGCAAAGAACTTATTCAGGAGCCCAAATTTGCCCTTGATGCTATGGCCACCTCTGCAGGAGCAAAATTGCAACTTCTCTTGCCCAATCCAGACGCCATACGCAAGATGTATGACAGCAAGAAGCCAACAACACGCAATGTTGTCAGGCTCCTTGATGCAAATCCAGCAAACAGTGACGAAGCAGCAGCCTTTTCATACCTAAAGCAGTTCATCAGAGGACTTGACGGCCCTATGCTCAAGAAGTTTCTTCGTCATGTCACAGCGGCGGAGATGCTTTGCACGCAGTCCATTTCAGTTACATTCAATCGAATGAGGGGACTTGGTAGGGCACCCCAGGCGCACACTTGTGGGCCTATGCTGGAGATTCCTTCAACCTATAGCAGTTACCGAGAGTTGCGAAAGGAGTTCATCAGCATCCTGGAGAGCAACTATCTGAACATGGACATAGTATAAAAGCAAGAACAATGGACCAACCTGTACAATGATCATGTCATTCGTATGTAACTTTGAGGTATAGTTGAAAAATAATCAGAGATAATTCATCCGAAAGAGTTGGTTAATTCCCTATTGTAAATTCAAAAAGAGTCTTTGTTTGAAATCTTAAGATTTTCTTTTTAGAAGATGACTAATTCTTCACGGTGTAAGTATACTAGGGTGCACCATGTATTAAAATTTGCAGACATCAACTAGGGTGTTTGCCTTGTGTCTTGTGGACCTTTTTCGAGTCTGAGAACGCGTATACTTCAGCAATTATGGGAAGCATCGTATGAGTGCATGACTGGGATATTATACACTTCAAATCTAAAATCGACAGGACCTATTGTTGGGGTTGATGTCTGCAAATTTTATGACATGATGCCCCTTGAGTGCACACAGATGACAAAAAATGCTAAGCTAATAGTATATTTTTAATTTCCAACTACAGGGTGTCCCAGAAACAAATGCAACATTTGCAAATTCTTGATTTTGAAAGGAAAAAATCACTTTGATGAAAACCTGGTGTAATGTAACACGTTGACCAGTTTCTAAGCTGCATGAAACTTTTACCCCGATCAATTTCGATGTTTTTTAAGGAAACTAGAGCAAAATTGCGGAAGCACGTCAACTTCTCGTTGGGCTACTCTGCGTGTTTGAAACCTGTCCACGGGTGTGGACGTTGTCTTGGTTCAAGACGTTGTTTATGAGGCATGAGGTTGAACGAAATTCGCGCGCGACCGTGAAACGTGTGTGTTGCCTGGAGTATCTTTAACCCACATTACCCACACGAACAAAACGGTATTGTGTGTGTGTGGTGTGGGTGCGTTCTCGGGCCGTCTGCAGTGGTGACACGTGTGGATGGTTGCGAAGCAACAACGCAATAACGTCTTGAACCAAGACAACGTCCACACCCGTGGACAGGTTTCAAATAGGCAGAGTGGGCCAACAAGAATGTGACGTGCTTCCGCAATTTTGCTCTAGTTTCCTTAAAAAATATAGAAATTGATCGGGGTAAAAGGTTTTATGTAGCTATAAGAAACTGGTCCATCTAGTACAATACACCAGGTTTCCATCAAATTCTTTGTTACCTTGCAAATGTTTGCAAATGTTGCATTTTTTTCTGGGACACCCTTTATAAAGGATACTCTAGTTTGGGTTTTACTTAAATGCGATATGTACAGCATATTTCGTCCACGCAGCAAGTTGTTAATTGCAGCAAGAAAACTGAACAAATTGTTTGTTATATTTACTGGTTGTCTTTTTACGTGCTGACGAAGTGAAGTGTTCAAGAAATAGACGTTTTAATGAATTTCCTTTTTATTTTGGTTTCGCTTCTTTTTTCCCTTTTTTTTTCAGTTGCTCAGAGGAGATATGAAGAAGACCGATTTAGTGTTTTCGTTTTATTTATTAATACTATTCTGATAAGTAAGTTGCAAATCGCAGCAAAGGGAACAGTTATTGAACTTGTTTTAATTCCTTTCTAACAAACTATTCTAAAAACGGTATATTAATTTCTGTTATTCCATTTACAGCATAGACTTTCACTTTATACAAAGGAAACACATGAAACCACATTCGACCTAGTCCAGAAAGTTGATCATTGTTAAGGAAGCGAATAGTTTTTTTGCTAACATTTTATTATCAACCTGTGCTGTCAAAGTTGTTTTTAATTTCTTTGATCTGCAGTAGATTTTCAGTTTGCACATAAAAAGATATATGGAAGACCAAAATCTAGTTACTTAACGTTGTATATAAAAAAATATTTGATGATTTGTTGTGTTATTTCTCCGAATGTTCTTAAACAGATGCAAAAATTGTCTTTTCAAATTGTTAGTTTGTATTTTGGGATGTTGGTTTCACTTCTCAGTTTACTCGAAGGGGATACGAAGACGACCAATTCCCGTTTTGCTTTGGGGTATGCGTGCAGCTTGAGGTTGACTTGTTCCCATACAATTTTGAACCCTATAGCTTTACCGTCGTGTGCCTTAGTTTAATACCGTTTATGATACCCCATCATGTAGAAAAGTTAAAAATTAGTGTTTACATTGTACCGTTCCTGTTAGGCTGCCAGATCCCCTTTACATTTATTTCAAAGTATTTACAAAGTTATCGTTAGTTTATAACATATTAAAATTAGAACTTGGATTTTATACCTACATATCCCGATTTGTAGATTTAATTTTTGTAAACACTATTATACAGCTAATCACATTGTGATCGTGTAATTACTACTAGTAGCTGGTGTTTGACAAGCGTGTATTCTGCTTGAGGTTGACTTGTTCCCTATACTTTTGAAGCGCAGGTTTAACTTCGTGCGACATGTTCTTTTCTGAATTTACTCAACCGTTTCCACTATGAACATCTTCCCCCATGAAACAGCAGTGTTCTCCATTCGTCCCTTAATAATCCGTGATGATTAATTACACTGATCTCACGAGAGTAATTCATAGTTGTTCACTCTTGTGGCTCCTTTGCCCATTAAATTAAGGAGCCAAGAGCTTGAGTTACCCTTGACAGGTCAGAGTAATTAATCTTCACGGATTATTGAGGGACAAATGAACACTTCACTGCCATTTCATAGGCAAGGTGTCCATACTATATAATTGTTCTAATACCCAATCAAGTAGAAATAGTGTTTGCCTTTTGCCACTCCTGTTGAGCTGCCAGATTCCTTTTACATTTATTTCATAAGTTATCGTTTGTTTAACGTTAGTTATTTAGAACTTGAATGCTTATCATTGAAATGGTAAACTGCAGCTGTAATTTCGTACTGTCGAACTTCTACAGAACGTGATTTGTTAATTTAATTGTTGTTGTGATTGTAATTACTATTTGGTGTTTGACAAGCTATTCAAAGCTTGATAATTGCAGATAATTACATCATTCCAAGTTGCTCATTGTATTCTTTGTCTGCACGATGTTCATTAGCCTGTTGTAGAATTCCAAAGTCTATCTTTAATGGCCACACATCTCTTCCCACGAGGCTGGTGAAACCTTGTATGAACATGGCATTGCAAGTCCACCCAACGTCGCTGCCACGTGGTTTATGTGGACCGCTTTTGTTCAGAGGTCCACAAAGTAAACGGGGGGGTGTGGTGGGGGGTTGGGGGGGGGAGGGGGTTGGGGGGGGGCTTGGGGGGGGGGGGGGGGGGTGGGGGGTTGGGGGTTGGGGGGGTGGTGGGGGTGGGGGGGGTGGTGGGGGGGGGGTGGTGGGGGGGGGGGGGGGGGGGGGGTGGTGGGGGGGGGGGGGGGGGGGGGCGGGGGGGGGGGGGGGGGGGGGGCTATTGGGGGTGGGGGGGGGGGGGGGCGTCCACTGAAGAAACTTGGAAATATAGTACCGTTATATTTGGGAAAAAATTATTTGAACGGGGGATCTGGCCCGCAAGGACCCGCCCCCGGCGGCCGCGCCTGCTAAATTTGTTTAATACAGGGTGTCCCGCCCCCCAAATGCAACCTTTACAAATTCTTGATTCGTGTGGGCTCTAGGCAAAATCAAGAATTTGTAAATGTTGTATTTTTTGGGACACCCTGTAAGTTTACTTTTAATTTTCCAATTCTCCAGTGAAATCCATCCCTAAATAAGTTTGACACTGGAAAATGTTTTAACTTCAAGAACATGTATCTTAATCTGTTTTATTTTGTTAAACGTATCCGCAATGTGCATTAACATTTTACTTTCAACATTTTCTATTTCAATTAGTGATCGTTGAATTGAATTCGGGTTTCGACGATATCTGCAGACATGCGACAAGAATGGCCGTAAAAAAAACGTTACAAGCAGCCAAAACATGACGCAGGGATGTTGGTTTGAAGTTATGACGAGTTACATCATTGTGAGAATCTCTCGCTTGAGTTCAATGTACAAGTCCAAAGCTGACTCTGAATCTTGGGGAAATTGATATCCATTGTCACTGATCAATCTGCAGCACAAGTCGTACACGTCCTTGTCACATGGAATCTTCGCTCTGAATGCACACTCGTCTTGACATGCTTGGATGCGCACTTCGGACATCGGAGACAAGTAGTCAACGGTGCCGTATAATTCCGGCATGTAGTACATAACATTAGGACGACCACTGGGCGAATGGGCATTTCTTGATGGACGGATGGAGTGTTGATTCCATGTCGCGACTGTATCGTCAAGATCGCCCTGCAGTAACATACAAAATATATAAACGTTTATCGAAATGAACGGTCTGTACAGCATTATTATCACAACCAGTTCATACTTTCAAAAGCAAGTGAGCAACGACTAAAGTTTACATACACCTTGGTCAAAAATATTCAACTCAAATTTTCAAAAAGTATCACTGTTCTTACAAATACTTGTCATGTGGTATTATACCTCAAACGTCTGCTTTATTTTCTTGCTTCATGCATTGATTAGATAGTGTGATGTTTCCGAGAAATGCAGTGGCTCAAAGGTTTATATACGCTATACATCATTACTTGCTGGCATTGCCTTTTGCAGCCAGAACCTGACCGAAACCGTTTGGGATAACCATTTACGGGTTTATTATAATACTCGTGGGGAATTTGGGCCCGTTCTTGTATTTCGGTTGGCTTTCTTGCTTTGACCCGTCTCTCAAGCTCAGCCCCACACGTGTTTGATGGGATTCAAGTCAGGAATTATTTTGTGAAGGCCACTCTAAAACCTTCACCACGTGTAAATTTTCAAGGACATGTGTACCGTTAAATTTAACTATTCACAAACATCTACACATGCGATATCATTATAAAACAAATATTGACTGCTTTTATTCGGGTCATGGTTAAGATTATAGGCCCTCGGTGATCTCGATGCCATTACTATGCCCCTCCGGGTCCGCTTCGGGACATACGCATTGCTTCTGGATTGCCTTCTGGGTATCGTGGCCAAACGGTTAGGGTCGTGACCACGGCGTTTGAATGAAAACTCGGGGTCGCGGGTTCGATACTCTGCCGCGGTACTTGTGCCCTTGAGCAAGGCACTTTACCACAGTTGCTTCATCCTTCGGAAGGGATGCAAAGCCGTTGGTCCAGTGTGCTAGGCATGATAGCGCACTGTAAAGATCCCAGGGCATTAGCGGATTTCCCGGTGTCTCTGGCTGTTTCCTTAATTCTCATACAGGTTTCTTCACGCCTTCGGGCGACAGTGCAATGGGCACTTTTGAGGCATCCTTGGTCTCAGTACGAGAAAGAAATAACAGTAACCATGCCCCTCATTGCAGTCAATATGTGCATAATATAACAAGCTTTAGTTCGGATGGATCGATGCTGACTTTCGGTATTGAAATTAGAGTAAAATTTCCTGGATAAATAGTTCACCAACTATATCTCCAATACGTATATATTACCTGAATTAGATGCATAAAACAAAAACGCACCAAATTCACATCCAGGAAGTCTCCGCTGAAGTCCCCATCGTCGAGCATTTGGCGGAAGAGGCATATCCAGAAGTCTGTGCACTCCCTTCTGAGGAATGACCACCAATACTCGATGCGCTGATTGGCAGTACTTCGTCCTTGCAAGTAACTGGAGTCACCTGCCATGGCGTCATTGTCCTCCATTCGCAAAAATCTCTGCATGTCACGCACATACGCGTTTTCAGTACCAGCATCGCCGCGCAAGACTCGTGGACAACCACCTCGAGATTTCACTGCTTCCACAAAGTAACCTCCAATTATCTTTGGATCGGAGTTGGTGTAGTATGCATTCATCCACACAATTTTCCTCGAAAATCCATCCACACACCCGTTGATGCACAATCCATATCTTTTGAGTTTGTCATAACTATCCAAATGCCACAGATAGTTAGGTCCTTTCGATGAGTAAGATCGTCGAAGCAACCTCCTCTTTCGTCTTTGTGCATTTCCCTCTGGGTCCAACACAGCAAGGATGACACGGACATCTTCCACTTTGCAGTGCAGATTATATAACAGGCATTTCTCGTGCATCCATCTGTACCCATGCAGTTTTCCCGAAGTTTGTATTTGTGCATGAACAAAGTCAACCACGTCTCTGATGTCACTGTAGTTCTTCCTCCTGAACAGACCAAGTTCTCTCAACAGCCGTTTCAGATGACGCAGTGACAACACAACGCCGTGCTCAATTGCAAGCATTCTGACAATGTCTCGGTACGATAAACCGATAACAAAGTATATAGTAATCGCCTCACGAATATCATCTGTTATCATCTTTGGACCTCATGCATACACCTGTTGAACAAACATAGGGAGTAAGCAACGATCCGCACCATGTATACACATATAACACAAATAATTGTATGCAAGGGGAGTTTGGTAAGTTTTAGCACGTGTACTCTGAACATTTGCAAAGTATCATCGTTTCTTTATATACGATATCACCAATATGGTGTTCCGGAGAAAACTAATTACGTTAATCTTCGCATTCAAAACTAAGACTTGCCAAGATATCTGTACTATTATTAGCTTACTTAATACCAATCAGGGCAGTCGAGTTAATTGGCGTAGTGGTTCTTTCCCCGCCTTTCATCTCTGGCGTCCCAGGTTCAATCACACGGTGTGTATGTGGATTTGGTTTGCAGACCCTACTCGCATAGGTTTTCCCCGAGGAGAATTGCCTATTTTTTTCTCCCACTACTAAAATTTCAACTTTTTCTCGTTGTCTCAAGTTGATAATAAAGTGTAGATAAATCTTACCCCTATGGGTGATTGCATAAAGTGCCCCCGTTGCCGAAAATGCCAAACATTAACAACAACAACATGATTGTTATGCACCTATCAATTGTTTCCCCCACCCCTCCCCCCCGGCGCTACCCCACCCACTAGGTGGGGGATTGGTCACATTTTTCATGCCCCAGGGTGGGGCATTTGGCCCATTTTTCATGCCCCAGGGTGGGGCATTTGGCCCATTTTCGGTGCATTTTTGTGCATTTTCCGCATGTTTTGCACCCAAGGGTGGGGATTTTTGTCACCTAAAATGTTGCCCCAGGGGTGGGGATTTTGTCACGCATTCGGGGGGGGGGGGGGGGGGGGGGTAGGGGGGGGGGGGTGGGGGGGGGGGGTGGGGGTCGTGGGGAAACAATTGATAGGTGCATTAGCCACACACATTCGAGCTAAATTGTCACAGTTTGATTACAAAATTCATCTTACATATAGGCTGACGCTGAGTTTCTTTTTCTGTTCTGTAGCTTTCATCAGTGCCTATGAAACAATGTAAATAAGGGGATAATAAACATGCGTTGTGCTATTTTCAGCTTAGGGTGTAATATCAACGAAAATTTGTATAAAGATGCAATAACGTTAATAATAATAAATTATTGGTAATGCGGATTATTTACTGCCGTAATTGCACAACCATATCTTGTCCGATTAACATTGTTCACCGTTATTTTGAAATACGCTCTACTTTCCTTGACCATTTCAAAAAATAATTTCGAATTCTTGTCAAATGTTGCCAAGTTCGACATTGTCATGTATAAACAATAATATACATATATCATTACAGACAAACGTTAGACCTACCTTCTCATGTACATACTGATTCCTGGATTAGAACTAAGCCACAAAAACGAAGGGGAATGTAGGACTAGTCAGTAGCACTTGCCAAAGAAATTGGATCGTACTAGCGGACACTGTTTGTTTACATTCTTCATACTGTCTCGACGGTTTACTATTCCAAGGGAATGAAATAATTATTTCGAGGGAACGAAATCATTATTTCGAGGGAACGAAATCATTATTTCGAGGGAACGAAATCGTTATTTCGAGGGAACGAAATATCACATTTCGAGGGAACGGAATAACATTTCGAGGGAACGAAATATCACATTTCGAGGGAACGAAATAATATTTCGTGGGAACGAAATGATTTCGAGGGAACGAAATAATATTTCGAGGGAACGAAATGACATTTCGAGGGAACGATATAATATTTCGAGGGAACGAAATATTATTTCGAGGGAACGAAATGATTTCGAGGGAACGCAATATTATTTCGAGGGAACGAAATAGTATTTCGAGAGAACGAAATGATTTCGAGGGAACGAAATAAAAAAAAAATATCGCATCGTTTATGTCCCTTTAGCGGCTCCGTAGAAAGCAGCGGAAAGCCACATTACAACGTCGGTACGATTGTTGTGACTGTGGGCGCCGCCATCTTGACAATGTATTTTGGCAAACATCCATTCCACATAAGCAAACGTTGCCGCCAACGTTAACAAACCGTTCGCGTGTTTGGAACGCAGCCCAGGTGATCATGACTGCCCAACTATAGTATGGAGCGCGGTGAATTTCGTGGCAAAAAAATTTTCTTCGCGCATTGACGAGCCTGCGTCTTTAATAGTCGGGAAGTAAAATTTTACTTGTGAAGTAAAAGTGTGGGTAACTGCAAATGGTGTACTGGGACTTTAAGGTACATGCAATTCTGCCCGTAAATGAGCGTTATAAATTATATTTAGTTAGATTTATTGTTCCAAAATCGTCTGATCTAAGACCAAAATATTAAAACCTCGGCGCACTCGGTTTCATGCTGTTCTCGAAACGACTGGCTTCGTCTCCGGCTCTGGCTTTGTCACATGTTAAAAATATTAAGCAGCTAGTTATAAAAGTTATTCGGAAACATCAACTGGAATATTGTGATGAGCGTATAAACACCACCAAGGGGAACCCAAGCAAGTAAACAACAAAAAAGAGAAGACAAAAAGTCAGCATCAAGCTGAATCCGGTGATTTTAAAAACGTTTTTATTATTATTATTATTATTATTATTATTATTATTATTATTATTTATTGTTGGTATTCATACCAAGGATTCCTCAATAGTGCTCATTGCACTGTCACTCGCAAGCGTGAGGAAACCCATGAAGAATTAGAATTATAATTAGAAATGGCCAGAGACACCGGGGATGATCCCCTTGCTCTTTACGAAAGAATGCTCTGGGATCTTTAGAGTGCGTTTCCATTACCTAACACACTGGACCAACGGCTTTACATCCCTTCCGAAGGATGGAGCAAGTGTGGTTAAGTGCCTTGCCCAAGGGCACAGGTACCATAGCCGTGGGGAGGTTCGAACCTGCAACCCCAAGTTTTCACCTGATTTCGAGTCAATGCCCTAAACCGCTCGGCCATGGTACCCCAGATTGCGTCCAAAATATAAGTATGGTCTATAAAGCACTGATGACGTCAACCTTTGTTACCTATGCGCTTTGTTTTAAGAGCCTCGAAGAGCTGGAATTAGGTTCGTGGTTCCATAGGATAACATACTTTTCTTCCTCCAAGATTCGAATGAATGGGAATTGAGATATTTCCTCATCTAACAAAAGCATTTAAAGGAGTGTGTTCAGATTTATCAAGAAAAGGGATTTCGTTCTAACTTAATCATATAAAATACATCCCCAAGATACTATCCATGGAAAAACAATAAATTTGCAATCCCAAATTTAGATGTGGAAGCAAAAATGTGGTGTAGCTAGTACTGCACTGCTTTACGTAACCGGATGAATTAGTTTACAACTTGTGTTTTTTAGGATATCCCCGGAAATATACGGATTGAGAATGTGAAATTTCAGAATGGTAATGAGAAAAATATGACACGATATAGTATCAAAATCCCAACACAAAAATGTGATCTGGTCACGCTCCTTTAAACATGATCATTTGGGTTCTTTTCTGCCACTTGGGGGCGCTGCTGCTGGTTGTCAATGTATACAAGATGGCTTCCGTTCGACAGATCTTTCGGAAATGGAAACATTTATTCTTTACAATATCTTCTGGTCTATGAACACAGAACATTGATCAGGTAAACATTTAGGAAATGAAGTATGCACATCTTTGATATGTCGGCCCATGTAGATTGCGATGAAGTGACTAGCGTAGCTTGGAAGCTTATTTATTTGTTTGAAAACCCACAGCCAGACTGAGACGCAGCGGAGCGCCGCGCCGCCTACTGTACGCAGATTGTAGGGCCGTAGGTCAAGTCGCCCCCTGCCCTGGACGAGTTGCCCATTACCTACTCGCTCCTTTCCACAATCACGATTGGCCACTTTACATAATTGGGTCTAGCGGACGGAGTCCAGGGTATGAAGTTACAAAAACAGGGCGAAACATTTTATAACAAATTGTCAATATTTCTGTGCTGAAAGCCGGTAAGGCCATCGGAATGAAAGTCATAGAATACCGTCCTCCGCCCGCATGACCAAATGGCCGCCGCCGAAATTTTTTATTATTCGAAAAATTTTCATTATTTCAAAAAAATTGGAACTTCAACGTACTTTCAATACTTGTTCATAAAAGAAATCGATATATATGGTGCCAAACCGAGAAATTCCGACCAATCAACCAAATTTTTCGAAATCAGACGGCAGACGATAGTCTTGAGCGCGAGATCCAAGTGCTGACACACAATTCCACTGTTCGTGTTTTTACGTTTCGGTGTAGCCGCGCGAGACTGCAAGTCCCGGGGCGCGTTCAATAGCGCAATACGTATGCATACCGACAATACCTTCAACGGTGAAGGTATAGGAAAATACCCATACCGGCGTACGTATGTATTGTGCTATTGAACGCACCCCCGATCTCACTTCGGCAATCTTCGGACGTTCTGTACACGTATGTATTCTGTCTCCGATTGGCTGTTGCCATCGCGACCTCGAATTTTGGCCAATGAAAAATTACGTCTCATCGGTGTCTGCCTGTCATGCAATGATGGCAGACGTGAAAACGATTTGAAGACGAAAACGTAAGAAAAGTCCCGATTTCCCAAATTTCGTCCACTTTATGATCAATATGAAAGAAAAATAATGAAACCAAATCGTAAATAGAATACTAAAGAAACCGTAAGAGGTTTTCATATGAATTTATGGTGAGAATAAAACGTGGTATTTGGCGAGTTGATCTGATTAATCCGAGTCGTGTCTCACTCGCACGCTGTCCTTATATGGGGGCAGCACATACATTGTCTATGTACACCTCGGGCACCTGTTTTTCAAAATAATGAAGAATGAATAATGAAAAAAAGCCGCATGTGTTTTTGAAATCTTCCGGACGGTATTCTATGACTTTCATTCCGATGGCCTAATGTAGGCCTATATTATTATAAAGTATTAAGTCCCGTGTCCTAATGAGGATTGCAGGGTTTAGACATTCTTTACACAAAATGGTGAAAAGTTACGGTAAATTTTAAAAACAAATCTCTACAAATACAGACAACCAAGTCCGCGTATGTACATTCAGCTTGTTTTGTTGCATGTACGCAACAAAACAAGCTGAATGTACATACATATGGCAGAGGCTACAAGTTACAACATGAATGGTTTGGTGCGGCGGTGAATTTTCATCCAGTCTCACAACATTTTTTGTACATAAGGTCTAACATAAATGTCGGCATAGTTGCCAGGTCCGCGAAGTCACCACCCTATTCATGAGCCATTGTTCATCACGGACCTGGCGACTATCCCGACATTTACCTACATTAAAGCCATGGTCAATTTACATTACTCAAATCTTTCCGAAAGTACTTTTTCCTCCAAATTGAACTTTTCCAGGTCATTCATTGATAACTAAGATTATCATGGCCATCTGTCTGGTGTTGTCCTGACCTCATATCACCATGGCAACCACTCCGCCTGCCTCCATGGAAGCCTACGTCCCTCCCGAGTCCGTCTGGAGGTTGGTTGAGGAGGTGGTAGCCCCCAGCGAGAGACCCGAGATCAGAGATGCACTAGGGGACTCGCTGATAGAGCTCAGCATAGACCTTAGAACCGAGGTAGTTTCTGATATTTATAACCAACTGACCATCTACCACAAAGTTTGTTTAGATTTTCCACAAAATGGATTTCGTTCTAACCTAACAATCATATATAAAATACCTCCCCAAAATACTATCCATGGGAAGAAAACAAGAAATCTGTAATCTCCAATTTGGATGTGGAAGCAAAAAGGTTGGTGTAATCACTGCACTGCTTTACCTACATGTAAGTGTAAATTAGTTTACAAAACATCAGTAGTTTCTTGACAATTTACTTGAAAATATATGGATTGAGAGCGCAAAATTTCAGAATGTTAATGAGAAAAATATGAGAAATTATATGGTATCAAAATCTCAACAGCACAGCTGAACTAGTTTGCTTCCGTTTGCTCGTGTTTACAAAATAATTCGCTGAATTTTCTTCTTCAATAAAATACATTTGTATTGATCTCTCTCACGTGACGTCCCTTCCTACAAATTGCCACGTGCACCAGATTCTTGTGTAAACTTGTGACATCATCAGCTGCGCCGTATTTAAAACAAATATTGAGCAACATGCGCGCGATGTGTGTATGCGTACCTGACGGCGTTTAATACGCAGTCATGGCAGTTGTATTTTTCCTACAAAGATGGTGTCTGTGAGAGTGGTCAATTGGGAAATTTTTCATGCTTTTGTTATGCAATTTATCATACGACTTGTCACGTGATTTGTCAAGCAACTTAGAGCACGTATTTCTTGATTGTCTTCGTAAAGGTTGAAGCATTGCTTGGTATTTGGCGAGATTACCGACAAGAAACGGAGACAGCCATAGCTCCAGCTAAGATGCTTCCAGAGCCCCCGTTACTCAGAAGAAGTCTGAAAGGACAGATACGAATCCTGGTGGAGAGTTTGAAGGAAAGTGGCAGGTTAGAATGGAAAGGGGGTGGAGTGTTACTTAGTAATCATTAATCTGCAGTTTTTGTCCAGTTGAGTTTTGAGTCATAGGCAATAATGCAGAAGAAGGTTTCAGTTTCAGTGTTTTCTATACAGGGGGAGCCAGAACAAAAAAATGTTCTTTTTGTTTCGTAAGTTTATATCTTTGAAACTTGCCTAGATATTTTTTCTTTGACAATGCAGTCATATTGACATGGTTACTGAACGAATCACTGATTTATGGTATTGCATATGGGTCATTCCATTTTTACTTTTTTGTTTGCTCTTGATAACCCCATGAATCAATACTATTTAGAAATTCAAGCTGTTGGATGAGAGAAATTTAAAACATTTATACTTGTAACAAAATCCTCATGGATTAAAATTTATATGTCAACTAAATAGAATTTTGTTCAAATGTAGGTGTGACATTTGGTGCCTTAGCAGATTTTCTTGAATCACAGAAATATAATCTAGAATCCTCCAAATTCAAATTAAAAAGGATTGTTTATTTCAAACTCAACATGAAACAATTTGTAGTTGGAGTGAAAGCAGTTTAACTGTATTGGTTTCAAAGTTACATCCACAACAACCACTTTGTTAAATAATTCAAAATGGCAGCACTTTGTCAACACTGAAGACTTCCAAATTACCCCCAAACAGTGTGAGCCACCACACCTTGCAATATTGTTATATAAATGGTGATTCATTGCTCCCTTATTGACCATTTTTGTGGAAATGAAGAAATGTCACACTTTGTTTCTCAACTTCATGGATTGACCCATATATAACAAAGACAGACACGATTCTTCCATGACTGCATTGTAAAATAAAGTCAAGTTTTGGAGATATAAATTTGCGAAACAAAAAGTGCATTTTTTTTCCTGACTCGCCCTATACATGGCTGTCGCTGTTCATACGCACACGCAGACCGTTACCACATACACAATGCGGACTTCGTTTTGTACTCGTGCACTGTAGAAAATTTGGCCGAAATTTTTCTTAAAAACGAAACGCAGGATTTCGCCCTAACTTTACAATTCGTTTAAGGGCATCGTTACACACCTTATACTTTTTTTGAACCCCCTCCTCACCCCTTATCCTTTTTAAAATGCTAAGACAACTCGTCTGTGAACCTGTGCAAGTCCACACAGTTACGGTGCTACCTGGTTTATGCGGACCTCTTTTGTCCGCAAGTTCGTATAGTGTACTATACGCTCGTACACACACACACTACTCATAATTGACAATTATTGGCCTCTGTATGCATAAAATTTTAAAAAGATACCCGTTTTGTTTGCGACATGTCACTTAAGCTTTATACATTTGTGATTCACTGTCTCATTATCTTTCCACCATTACAGGGATTCCGGCTTAAGCCTCTCCAGGCAAGATAGTGAAGTTATAGACTACGTGCTGAATGACGGTCAAGAAGGTAAACATGTTAGGTACACTGGGTACCACAATAAGTGAAAGATATTAAGATTTGACAAAATTGTAAGTTTTTACCAATTAGTTTTTAATTAGGAGTCATGCATGTTACTCCGTGAAGTATGTATGCATGAAAGTGGGTAGGGGTTGTAGATATAGTATAAGTTATGCATACAATGTATAGGTGCGCAAAGCCAAAAAAAAAAGTAAAAAACAAAAAACAAATTGGGAAAAATTGAATCACAGAATGCACATTTTTTTTCCCGCATAATTTACACCCAGTACCCAATTTTTATACTTGGCATAAAAATATTTTTTGCTCATCAATTTTGTACAGTTTACATAAAATTTGACAGACTCAATGTTAAAAGGTTTTTTCAGATTGCAACAAGATTTTGTCTTTTTCTATCAGAATGCAGTACTTCACCTATTCAAAGAAGACCTTCCACGGCATTCAGTATACGAGACGGACGTGAAACTCCAATGAGAATGACGCCCTCTAGTGACGGGGATGAGTAAGTTTTGGAACGTGGTTAATTTAAATCTTGAAAATAATGAGCGAGACAAAAAAAGCACTATTGTTTATTTGCAAGACTTGTTAAAACAAGTGTACAAAATTAAAGTGTTAAATTTGTTAAAGCATTTGAATAAAAAAAAAAAAAGAAATTTTGTTTTACTTAAATGGAAGATAGAAGTGGTTCCAACTGTCTAATGCAATGATTCCGCCCGAGATGATATATTTTTTATAAGAAAATGCGTGTGCACATGCATTTTTTTAAAAGGGCGCCCTCATGTGAACGAAACTAGGCCCCTGACTACTGTGGTTATAGTGGCTCCATTTTCCATGCAGTATAACTAGAGAACCAGCCTAAATAGGACAGTGGCTTCACACAATTTCTTGAAAGCATGGACACAGTTTTTTATTGTTTTCTCGGAATATAGATGAGGTACTGAGCTGACTTATACACAGGTTGGTTTTTATCATACACATCCTCAATCACACAAGGAGATAACGCCATTTGTAACAGTTTTCCAATCCTGTAATCTATCTGTAACTTTGTTGGTTTTTGTAGGTTGTCAACTACATCCACAGTTAGTGACAAGGTGGAATCGGTGAAAGACCAGCTAACTTACCTACAGATAGATGAAGTCGTGCAAGACTTGAGGTTTGGGGATTTTTAATTTAACTAAATGAAATTCAGCAGGAATAGACAGTATTCCTGAACTTGTGAGGGTGCCCAAACTGGGGGGTGACTTGGGGGAAAAGGCGCGTGTGCGGAGCGTGGGCCCATGGTGCTATGGGCACATTTCCAGTATGAGTACACGTTTGGAACGCGTGTGCGCGTAGGACATTTTGTATTTAAACATAACGCGCAATGGGCGCGGGCCACATGACAGCGCCCTCACATGCACTCAGCGAATGTAACCTTTAAATAGTGTAATTTATGATACATTTTGGGACATCAAATTTTGTTAATTGTACATTTACTTCTCAGAAATAAAATAAATACAGGATAAGAATATAGGTTTTGCATCTCACAAAACCTTTATTACGAGCACATGACACAAGTTGTGGGCAAAACCGCTATATTGCACTATACAATGATCGGGCAGGACCCTATGCAAAGTTGCGATTACCTATTTGGTAGTCGTAACTTCACGACGGGTTCATTAGTTGTTACGCTATTTCTTTACCAGGAGTGCCCTTGAAGACGAGGTTAACCAGCTTCTTCAAGACATTAGCTTCTTACAAGGCTGTCTAGAGGAGGAATCGGACTGCCGAGCTGATTCTAGAATGGGCATGCAGCGCACTGAGCCGTCCATACAAGGTGATTAGGTGTTTAAAGGGATGTTGGTCAAAACCGGTTACAGTGTGCGTGGGATATATGTAAAACATTTCGTGAGTGTGCTTCCCTGTCTTCTCAAAGTTAATTCAAATACTTTGGATAACAAATGTTCTTCGCAACTGCCAGGCATTTTCCAATTTATTCCCCTGGAGCGGGAGACTGCACTTGCAGTTTTGGTTATGCAGTATACATGTATATCTCTGGGGCTGGAGACTTGATAATAATTTTTTATTTGAAGTCGTAAATCAATCTTATTTCCCAAGTCCAGTCACAAGTCATTTTCTCTAGAGTCCAGTCACAGGTCAAAAACCAAAAACTGGCCCCAAGCCAACAAGATAAGAGACCAGCTCTGCCCTAGTCTAATTCATGGGCTAATTCTGTATAACCGCCCCCAAGACACTCGCACTTGGAACTGCATATTAATGCAGTTTTCTGTCGCAAAGTGGTAAAGTATTTTTCTGAATTAAAAAAATTAGCCATTTACGAATTGAATACCGATTTTGGCTAGGAATCTTGCTTTAGCCAAAAACTGAGTAAAATTCTTATATTGACCCCTTTCGAACACGTGCGAATATGCCATTTTGGGAGTCAAATAATGCTGAGTCATTGTGGAAGCGATGTGCGTGCGCGTTGTGTGTGTCTCTGGTGGGCGCAACGCGGTTTAGTTCACCAATGGGAGCCTCAGCATAGCGCGTTACGCGCGCTATGGACACACACAACGCGCACGCACATTGCTTCCACAACGACGCGGCATTGTTTTACTCCCAAAATGACGTCATTGGCACGAGCTCAATATTTGGATTATTATTAAATACTGCCCCTGGTGTATCGGGCACAAGAACTGTTCGCTTCGCACATCTGTAGTGATGACACAATGCTACAGTGTGGTATCAAAACGTGCAGTTTACGCACTAGAAGCACCACTTGGAAAAATTACCAGACACATTCGCCAGTTGAGACTAAAGGCACAGGCTCGTCAGCAATGCGCGCGCGCCAAATTTGTGCCACAAAATACGCAGCTCCACAGCAAAGGCATTGAGCTGCGTATTTCGTGGCACGAATTTGGCGCGCGCACATTGCTGACGAGCCTGTGCCTTTAAACTCTATGGAGCATGACATAAAAATCTTAAGTGTTTTAAAAGTAAAACTTGATATTTTCTCATTGCTAAAATCATGTTTCCTAATCAAATTTACACTTTCTCGGGCATTATGTCGTATTAGGATGAATTAGTGGTGAAAGTGTACGGTATTTATACCCACCACATTTATGACAAATGCTCAAAACATCCCGTGCCCACACCTTAAGGCTTTCAGTTTTTACTTTGATTTTTCAAAATTAAAGCAAAACAATTACTTACTTTGACAGAATTGCGTGCCGAGAAGAGCTTGCTTGAGAAACAGCTAGATGAAGCAACATCCTTCAGCACAATCAACTTGATCAACTCCATCCCTCCCAAGATATCAGGGCTACCGTTGTCTCCAAAGTACGTACAAAAACACTCGGCAGTCCTCTGCCAACCTAAGAAAACCAATATGGGTCTTTTCATGAGAGAGCCAAAGTGACATTACATTTTGATGCACTGGTAAAAATGGCTTTTTCAAGTTAAAAATAAAATTAAAAAAACAGTGTACAATATTTTAACGTATTTGAAAACAGACATGTCTTGGTATTATAGTTTAGATTGTATTCGAGAAAATTGTTTTAAGGACGTAAGGGGGACACAAAGGCATTTTTAAACTCTTATGATTAGGATACAAAAAAAAGAACTGTGTTTAGCGTTAGCGAGCGCGGCACATTCAACCCTGCACGTCAAAGCTTTTTTTTCTCAAAAACACACAAAAAATAACTATATCGTTAGTTAGTAGAGGCGCACGTCCAAAAACGGCGACATCCCCGAATTCGAGAACTGTCCCCTTTTATGGGGACAACTGACATGGAACTGTCCTGCCTTTCCAAGACTGTCTGGGTTTTGGGGGACAGTGGTGCCGCAATCTGATTATTAGACCATGGGGCATAGGTGATTATCTTTCAGTTTCGTGGCGCAGTTCTCAGAACTATGTGGAAATAGCAAATTCTATTAGTCAATGTCAAGTGAATTACAAAAACCAAAATCCACAAACCCGAAAATCACCAGATTTTTATATTTTTACATTTAAATTTCTCTTTCAAAAATAGCGCCCTCTGTTGGCTAATTTTGGAGAACTGTGTGCATTTCCTATGGAGGTGGCCATGGTACAGTGTATATAGCCAAATTGACTGCTGTGTGTGCAGTTTACTAGCTTTTGCTATTAGAGGAAATCAATGTAATGGTTTCTAGTGTCACATAATGCTAAAAAATAATTTAAATCATAAGAGTCAAGGCAAAACCTGTACTCGAAACAAATTTTTGGAGGTTTCACATAGTCTTTATTCCATTGCACGTCACTGTGCCAACATCTCATTTGTTTTGCTGAATAGATTTGTGATCTGTGGCCAATTCTGAGATTGGAATACAGTGAAACTTGTATACAGTGGCCAACCTCGGGACTGCAAAAAAAACTGGCCACTGGCCACATTATAGAGGTTGTTTAATGCTTATGCATTGTACGCGTGGCCACTATAAGCAGGAGGCTTGATTATCAAGGTGGGCTTATTAACAAGTTTCACTGTTACAGTATTATTAAACGCATACAAATTAAAGTTAATTTCCAATATGAACAATTTTGTGGAGCTCAAAAATATTATTTAACTGACCTGTGCCTCAAATTACATTTTATCAAGCAAATTAGACCCGGGTTGCTCAACACATTGGGTAATTATACAGCAAATATTTTCTGCAGCATGTTGGTCACATCATGAACATGGCTTACCCAAAAGTCGAGCATATCTGGCCCGAGGTACCCAACAGGCATGTTGGGCATATACGAAAAGATTTCTGCTCTATATGTTGAATTTAACCAACAAATGTATGCGGTTGTTCCCAGGTGTGCGGTTGCTAGAATGCGTCCTGCTTTGTGTTGAAAATTCCCCAATAACTGGAGATAAATGTCATAAGTGTATAATTTGCTCAGCATTTTAATACAACCCTTGACCAACGGAACTTGTGATGAGCGAACAATCGTACGGGCCGTATAGAACTTGGATAGTTTACCCAAGAACATTTTCTGCATAAAGACCCAACAAATGTCTTTTACCCATTTTACCCATAATATTTTTTACAGTATACTTTGAAGCGCCCACTCTGGTCTTCACAATCTCCAACAGATGGAGAAAATATTGTTTGTCTGTATAGCATGCTCAACCTTTTAATACTTTCAGCAAGAGGTAAAAAAATATCCAATAAATAGCCGCTGTTTCCCCAATTTACAGAACTTTGCATGTAACCAACGTTGGTGTCCTGGATGTTTTACCCAACAGAACATTTTCTGCATATGTTGAGGAAATATGGCCTAACAATTAAACGTCAAAATAAAATTCTCCAACTTTATTTTACCCAGCAATTTTTACAGTGCACCATTGTTAATAACACGCGTATAATGCATAAGCAACCTCTATAGTGTGGCCAGTGGCCAGGTTTTTTTGCAGTCCCGGGGTTGGCCACTATATGGGTCATTCCATAAATACGGGACCCAGTGTCCCCCTTTACGTCGTGACACTTCCGGAGTTGATTTTTATACATATCGGGGTTCAGAGAACGGTTACCCTCGGCATATGAACAATATATGGCCTCGTAAATCGAACTACACTGGTGCGATCTAAGTGTGACATTTTGAAATTTATATTGAAGAATTATTGAAATTTCGCTCATAATATAATTTGAATTTATAAGGTACAGGTTCTACAGGTAGGTAAAACCAGAAGCTACCTTTTCCAGAAAGAACCTGGTCAAAAAGACTTGAAATGTAATCGTAAGAATTAAAAAATTCCTTGGTGTCCCCACTTACGTCGTTAAACAATGTTCTCGAATATTATCAAAAGTATGACACCATGACATGTCTAAATGTTTGGAAATTGTTTCAAATATCCTATACTACTAGTATCAGAAATTGCACGGAAATTTCTTCAAAATATTTTTGTAGCTTGAAAAGGCCATTTTTACAAATGCATCAAAATGTCACACTTTGGCCCCCATATTTATGGAATGACCCACATAGGCCTACAAGTTTCACTGTATTCCAATCTCAGAATTGGCCACAGATTACAAATCTATTCAGCAAAACAAATGAGATGTTGGCACAGTGACGTGCAATGGAATAAAGACTATGTGAAACCTCAAAATTTGTTTCGAGTATACGTTTTGCCTTGACTCTTATGATTTAAATATTTTTTTAGCATTATGTGACACTAGAAGTAGAAGCCATTACATGAATTTCCTCTAATAGCAAAAGCTAATAAACTGCACACACAGCAGTCAATTTGGCTATATACACTGTACCATGGTCACCTCCATAGGAAATGCACACAGTTCTCCAAAATTGGCCAACAGAGGGCGCTATTTTTGAAAGAGAAATTTAAATGTAAAAATATAAAAATCTGGTGATTTTCGGGTTTGTGGATTTTGGTTTTTGTAATTCACTTGACATTGACTAATAGAATTTGCTATTTCCGCATAGTTCTGAGAACTGCGCCACGAAAATCACTTTCTGAACACATTTTGCAGCCTTGCCCCATGGTCTATATATGCAGCATGCCAAACCGAATATATTGTAAACATAACCGGTATCGATTACATGCAGACAACTGTACACAATACAAAGGTGTTTTGATTGATTCCACAACTCTAGTAAGAATAAAAGTATCGATTAATGATGCCTGCGTTCTTTTTCCCATTTGTATAAACCTGAGAAGTAAACGGTAGATTTTTATTTTAAACGGTAGCTTTGAAGATTTTTTATGAGGAATCCAATGAGGCCACTTAAAAGACCCTAGTGTCAATGGTATAACCCACAAGCCTGCTAGAAAAAAATATGTCCTGTGTTTGGGGGACATTCTCGTTTAAAGGGGAAAGATTTTGTCCCCGAAAACCAGGACTTCCTCGAAATCTGGGATGTCCCCGTTTTTGGATGTGCGCGCGTCACTTTCAACCCTGCAGGTCAAAGGTTTTTTTTGGGTCGGGGGGAGGGGTGGGGGAGGGGGGGAGGGAGGGGGGGGGGGGGGGGGGGGAGGGAGGGAAAGGGGGGTTTGTGTTTCGATTAAAATCATGCCTGTTGGCTTTATGTCAACTTGACTTTATTGCTTGGAATCCAGCTTTGTACCTACCTTGCTTTTCCTTACAGGAAACTTCCCAATCCATTGGTGCCTTCCAGCAATAAACCCAGTAAATTCCGTCCATCCCCACCCTCCTCGGCTGGTAATGGGACCAGGCAGAGTCCTTTGAAGGTCCCCAACCCAGCGGGCAACAGCAGGCTCATCAGCAGAAACGTAAATCGTACGGTACATTCTGGTAACGGAGATGAAAAGATGTCAAAACAAGTGAGTATTACACCCATCGCTCGTGGTATCGTAACGAGGCCATATTATTAAAATGAAATTATTTTTTTATAAAAACATAAAAAACAAGAATTTGCGTGTCTTATAAACAACTATTCCACATTCTCAATAACTTTTATTGAAAAAAAAGAGAATTAAATACTGAAGCATGCACATGATGCATTTAGGAAAATGGCCAAGCATGCAAAAATGTATTTAAGAAGCCGTCCATAAAGTAGGAACGCACGGAGTGGGGGGAGGGGGTGTTGACATTGCGTACACCATGCGTACAGGGGGGAGGCGGGGTTTCCAAGCCAATGCGTATGAAACCAAAAATTTGCTTTTAGTAAATCGGGAAAGGATGGACAAGTTTACCATGGCTTCAGACCCTATGTACAAAACATGTTAGACAGGCCACACATTTTTGCTCACAAATTTTTTACACTTCTTAAATCTGCAGTTACTGAATGCTTGATGTCATTTTAAGTACAAAAAATGAAAAATAAATCTCATTTATTTCAGGCTTGAGGCGACATGCAAATGTAGTAGTAGTATATGGGTCTTTCTATAAATTAGGGGTCCAATGTTGGTGTCCCCCATTAAGTACAATTAATACAAAATGGTTTAAAAGCCATTTTAATGATTTTTGTACGAAAAATAACACACATCAGATGTAACAGGGGAAACTAAATGTCACACTTTTGGACCCCTAATTTATTTAAAAAAAATTAAAAATTAGATTTGCACTTATTGATGCTTAATACATGCAAGTCATTTTTAGGGAAAAAATAGTAATGTCCACATACTAAATTCTTAACCTAAAGCAAGTTAAATACAGGACATGGCTGGCAAATAAGCAAGGGGAGGCATACACACTCTACATATATTCAGGACTTACATATACTCAGTGTCCATTAAACAGTTCCATCACGAAACTGGGCTACACAAGGAAATTAGCACTCCTACTCGGCTTGTACCCAGCACACAAGTGCCTATGTAACCCCACGTACATGGAAGCCAGTATACCCAGCACTATATATGGCAAAGGGACTTCCCCCTAATGCCCCTATACCTTAACACACTCTTTCCTTTTGTGTAAAACTGAAAGTAATTCCTTTGAAATTCCTTGGATGTTTGAGACACAATGGGGTAACAATATCATACTGCATATGTCAGCCAGTACCATGCATGGATGAATTAAACAAAAGAAAGAACTTTAAGTATAATAGACAACTTGGAATTCCAACGCTCCAGGCACAACAAAACAAACCCCAGGCATACATATGCAGCACGATATGTGGCAAACAGACTTACTCCTACCATTGTTCCCCTATTGTGTCTCAAACGTACAAGGAATTCCTTTAAGTTTTTAGGGGGATTGGTGCGTTAACAAAAGGGAAGTGTGTTGAGGTATTGACACCCTTCGAACACGTGCGAATATGCCATTTTGGGAGTCAAATAATGCTGAGTCATTGTGGAAGCGATGTGCGTGCGCGCTGTGTGTGTCTCTGGTGGGCGCAACGCGGTTTAGTTCACCAATGGGAGCCTCAGCATAGCGCATTACGCGCGCTATGGACACACACAACGTGCACGCACATTGCTTCCACAACGACGCGGCATTGTTTTACTCCCAAAATGACATCATTGGCACGAGCTCAATAGGGGCATTAGGGGGAAGTCCCTCTGCCACATATCGTGCTGGGTATACAGGCATGAAGCATTGAATTTCCAAGACTTCCCCAAAAGGTTGGATGGCCATCCTGTAAACAAAAGAATACAGCCAGATCACTGCCTCTGGCCAAGAAACACTATTCAAATTAATAAACAAAGGGATTTTGTTTAATACAGTAATATGGTTTTCCCCGGGGAGGAGGCGGGCTGTGTAAGACTTTACATGCACTGTAAAATATTGACATTTCATGGTACTGACAGAAAAATGTTGATAAGTAGTATTTCCAGAGGGAAAGATTCGTGAAAAATACACGTCTCTGTAGAACTACGAAAATGTCGACAACTTAAATTTGGACGGCCCTTATCAAAAGTTGACTGTATTTCTCACACTCAGGTGACAAAGAAACCAACTTCAATCCTAAACAACAAATCCGTCCAGAGTTTGAGGCCCACCACCAACGCTACGTCAAGAGCACTACTCACCTCGGCTACGCCCTCTGCTATGCCCTTAAATCTCCTGCCATCCCCGCCGTCCTCGGCAAAACTGACCACAAGTCGGATAAGCTCCGCCCAACGTTTCAGGACTAGAGTTTTAGAAGCCAGACAAGGGAATACGTAGGCAAGTGATGTCATGCTGTAACTGACTTCAAGACCTGAAAACTCTTCTAAATCCAAGAGAAAGTGTAGGGAAAATTGCAGTCCCGAATTTCTACAAAATGAACGTGCTACGAACTTTGTTCCAGTTATCTGCCATTTTGTGAGGTATTTGACAAACATGACCCACGTGGTTCTGAGTGCTAAACAGTAGAATGAGTTCGAAAATCATATTGGTTGCACTTACTGTTGGTTGTTGCGCCACGGTCGTTATTCTGAATAACCGTACATAAAATCTGTCCACGACCACGTCGTTGCACAAAACTTCCCGTCCTACATTGAATCCATTTCGATTTTCACGACGACTTGCGATCAGTCATCTGATCCAAAAACGTGTTGTTTAAGGTCAAAAGTTGCCGTTGTCACCACATGTTGATTCGCCCCGAATACCGTCTCAGAAATCAGACGATGACAACATGGCAGAGTCGACACATGCGAAGATGACTGGAGATGGCAATTCATCCGTCGTAGAATCATCTGTCGTCCAAATCGAAAACTTCCTATTATGAATCAAGTACGAAACAATTGAGCTTGAATACACAATATTTGAATGTATCGCAATGCATACGTGCGGCACTGTCAAACAAGAAAACATTACATTTGTGTGTGGCAGTTAGTTGGCACATGCATGGTTGATATGCATGTGTTTCTGCAGTTTTTACGTTTGGACTAACACAGGTTTACATTTTTGTATCTATTAATGAAACTATTTGTACATTTTGTTGAAATGTAAATACCAAAGATTTAACTGCACTGTTTTCACACGTAGTGCACGAAATGTTGGTTGCATTTTCTGTACAGTCGAGCATTGTTTAATAATAAGAGGTCCTAATCTCTATAATCTGTAAATCTCTATAATCTGTAAAGTCCCAAGGAACAACGGACAAGGGATCGAGACCTAACATATTCCTTGTTAAAAGCAATATGTTGTATTAAAAGTGCTCTTAAGTCTTATTATGTGTGCAAAGCCTTACAATGAAGTTACATGTATGTAAAATATTGGTATGAATTCCGTTTACTGGTCGCCACTGAGACGCCGTGTGTTTGAGACGCCGTGTGTTAAGTCTGTGGAAATTGTTGAATGTTTTTCACTCCTAAAATCACTTCCTTTTTAATAAAATATTTACACATTTTGGTGGTTATTAAGTCATTAAAAGGAGAATAAGTGGCGACCAGTAAACGGAATTCTTTCCAAAATATTTACTGTAACACCGCATTTACACTCGAATCGGCAAAGGTGGATACAGATCCAGCATTTTTATTGCGACCACAAAACTGAACATTTGCCGCGTTTACACTACACCCCAAATCGCTTCAACCCGCTTCAGAAACCGCAAAAGTCACCACTAAATGTAACTGCAGCGCATGCGTGAGCTGTTAGGTGTTGCTGCACTAGTGCCAGATTGGTCAATTAAATCCACTACACTGCGGGCACCGCCCCAAGGACACTCAAATTGCCGAATCTGTATTCGGGTAGCGTTTACACTACAAGCGACCTTGACGATTGCAGGGTTCAATCCCGCAATTGCGGGGTTCAACCCTACCCCAAAGGTGACTTGAAAAAGGCGAATCAGACCCGGGTCTGATTCACCTTTTGCGTTTACACTTAGTGCCTACCCGGCTTCAACTCCCCTTTTTGGAAATTGCGGAGTTCGATTCGGCAAAGGCGAATCGAGTGTAAACGGGGTGTTAATGGGTTTATATTTTATTTATTATGTAATGTTTGTATAAAGTTTTCTTTAACCATGTGAGTGATAGCTTTTACTGGTAATACCAACCTTGATTGTCCAAGGCTGTGTGCCTCAGCGATCCAAGCCACAGAGGGTATGTTCAGAGGAACGACTCAGTGGGGGTTCGCTGGAGCTAAAGTGAGTTAGTCCAAAATGCCGTCCCGTTCAATCGGTGGTGATAACTCCAGAGCTACAGTCTGGACACAGTAATGGCGGATAGCAACCGGTTGTAAAGAAAGTGAAACTCAAGAATACATGTCACTAATTTTCATAAATTTGGGCTGTTTGAAATGTCAGTTAATTCCCAGCCAAATTTTCAGTTCCGTCCGATAGATTTTACAATTTTGTACTTGATGAAATTGTTTTAAACTGAACATAATGTATTGTGTTTGTTGTTTCAGTAAACTGGTAATGCTGTGTCAAATATATATACTGAGTGACAAAATGTTACAAGTATTAAATATAACCCAATTTTTATTACACACTTTACGATAGTTACAAATGGAATCCATTCCAAAGTCTCCATATGGTCACCCAAGCATACTGAAGTATCATGGAACATCTGCATTGCATTAGTTTACTAAAGGTATTAGTTTTTAAATGTAATATAGGCAAAAACCAATTCCACTTAACAGAGGTTATGTTGACATTTTTTAAACATCTCACCATGAACTGAACTATTGTTATTCCAGGCAAGCCACAAAATTATACAGTTTATTCAAATGAACACAGATAATGCACCCTACCTTTAAGTACAAATTTAAAACAATTAACATATTTAATACATTAAGAATGAGCACTGCAAAGAAATTAATATCTTTCCAGTTAAGTAGTTTGTTACTCGAATTAAGACTAGGAAAGAATTCCGTTTACTGGTTACCACATAAAAATTACCAAAACATGTTAATAATTTAAAGGGAAGTGATTTTACATGTAGGAGTGAAAAACATTCAACGATTTCCTTGAAAATACTTTTTTTACTCTGCTCCATAGACTTAACACACGGTGACCAGTAAACGGAATTCATACCCGGACTACAATGTATCAGCCTCTTGAATAGTACATAAGCACTTTTACACACAGATAATTAACATGGACGGCTTGTTTTAGCAGTAAATTCCAACGATTAAGTACAGTAAAACCAAATAAATATTTTGAGGTTGTGATATTTTAATGATTGATCTGAGGCACGTAATTGTGACTGCCCCCGCATGCTTCAAAACCTTCCTACAAGTGTGAGCGTGGAAACAACAATGATGCTCACAACGATCTTTACTTACGATATATACCTTTTTTGGGGGGTACCGTGGCCGAGTGGTTTAGGTCACCGACTTGCAATACTCGGGTGAAAACTTTGGTTGCAGGTTTGATACCCAGCCGTAGTACCTGTGCCCTTGAGCAAGGCACTTAGCCACAGTTCGGAAGGGATGTAAAGCCGTTGGTCCAGTGTGTTAGGTAACGCACTTTAAAGATAGTATACATGATTGGTAAACTGTTACAAATAGTTTTATCCCCCTGTGTGATTGAAGATATGCATGATTAAAACCAACCTGAGCAAAAACCAGCTCCATACTTCGTCTAACATTTGAGAAAACAGTCAAAAAAGAGTTTGCAGTCATTTCGCCCCAAAACCACTTCGCCCTAAACCACAGCCTGTGCATGTAGTGTTTGGACGAAGTAATTTGGGGCAGATGGCACTTGGGCGAAATGGTTTTGGGGCGAATTGAATTTTCGTCTCATGAGACAAAAACTAATTGTTTTACTCATTTCTTAAAGACTATAGCACTTTAGACAAAACCATTTCAGGGGAAGTTTTATACGGTCATCATGTTTGTATTGTGTAAGTTAGGCGTAAATCGGTGAACATTTCTGATTTTCAAGATTACCAATGATGTATACTGCCTTTAAATATCCCAGTGCATTCTTTCGTAAAGAGCAAGGGGATTCCCCGGTGTCTCTGGCCGTTTCTAATTCATCGTCTTCTCTTCATCGTCTTCTCCTCATGGGTTCCTCACGCTTGCGAGCGACAGTGCAATGGGCACTTATGAGGAATCCTTGGTTTCAGTACCAGAAAGAAGGAATAGTTAATAGTTAGTTTTGCTGCAGATGACTGTTCAAAGATTAAAAATATAACGACAAAAAATATGTACATGTGTTAAATGCCTGCATTAACACACCCTGTATAACATGACATCAAAGGCACGATTTGCTTCAATGCTTTAAGAGTAAAAATTTGATTATCAACTCTATACATCACACATGAAAAAAATATATTGAAGCCACACTCTTAAAGTTGCACTGTCCGTGTTTGGGTGAAAGGATTTTAAAAATTAATTCACACAAGCGAACGAATTTAGAAATCTCACGTGTCTCTGTAACGAAAAATATAAAAAAACTTAAATTCTTGACGTCGGGAACTGGAGATACAAGCCTTTTTCTTGAAACGGGCTTCACATGTTGTACATGTGCGCGTACGCTCATATGTACACATACTGTGTACAATGTACACACATACTCGTACATTTACGTCATAACCCTGTCGAATAAAAGACAGGGCCTGACTTATTATTTTTTGTTTTTAATCGACTGGCATTAATCCTTGACGGATTTTTACGTTCTTGGTACCAAATGAAAGCTGATAACTTTTTCTATTCTAGAAAAATAGCAATTTTACTTTTAAAAAAGATTTGATGCTCAAATCGGCCTAAATACAACCACACAACCTTAAAAAAATATCACAGAACTGCGTAAAAATAGTCTTAAATATTACATTAAATATTAAATATTCTTTCATGCACACACTTGAAAAAAATTGTACAAAGTATCTACATGAAAACAAGTTCTGTACAAAACGCGAAATTTAAATGGAAAAATAGGACACGCTTCATCCCTTTCTCGCCAGTACAGATTTTTTGCAAACATACTTTTTTTTTACGTACTTTGCAAACCCGTCCTAAAGAATTCATATTTTGTTTTTAATTTTTCTACAACCCTGTTTGTGTATTTCAATGAAGTTTTATGTAACAAGTCACCCTAATTCCATTTTTATGCCAATTTGATTTTTAAACAAAATCAAATCAAACTTCTTTGGGTGTTTGAAAAAATTGTATTTAATTCGGGCAATTTAGTAGTGTTAGGGTTAAAAAAAATTATAAAATGCTTAATTTTTTTGGAAATACAATATGCCAAGATTTGAAGTATAAAATGGACGCAATTTTCAAATTATCTAAAGTTAAAACCGGAACAATTTATAAATACACCTGCCACCAGTTGCAGAACGAAAGACAAAATCGCTTTAATGATCATGATTGTTGGAATGTCTGAAAATTTCATTACAAAAGTATATTTTAAGTAGTACAAGCACACTAATTCTGTTACGACAAAATATGTATAAAATACCTATAAAAAGTTTAAGGTTACAGTTACTATAAAAAATGTAAAGTTCTTCAGAAAAAAATTGCAGACAAGATCAGCTGTCAAAAAACGGCTATTCCTCGGCCGATTTTCATGCTCCTTCAAAGTGTTTTCACTGTTGGAGCCAAGTACAGAAAACATACACTCTAAGCAGATGCTCTGCCAGCTGAGCTATAAGGCACAGTGGTATACTCCCTCTGGGTTTCCCCCCCCCAAGACCTCTGACACTCCAGGCAGACGCTCTACCAGCTGAGCTGTAAGGCACAGTGGTATACTCCCTCTGGGTTTCCCTCCTCCCTCCCCCTAAGAACTCTGACACACCAGGCAGACGCTCTGCCAGCTGAGCTATAAGGCACAGTGGTATACTCCCTCAGGTTTTCCCTATGAACCCCATTTTTCTCTCGGTGAGTGCAACTGGTCAAAGTATGGATGTAGATAGTCATGCTTTGGTGCCGTGCCGTATGTGTGAAATGTCAAAGTTGACTGGATCATGACCTGTCGCGACTGTCCATGCTCAACGTGCCCCAAGTCCGCTAGTCTCGGTATAAAAATTCCCACCAAAGTTAAAAAACACAACAGTACAAAAAAATGTTTAACATCTAAAAACAGCAAAAATGTCAGAGACAAAGATTGCCGATTTCGTCAGCGACTCTTAGAGGCAGTTTATGATGCCCGCCCCGCTGATGGGGTCCGTGCGCAGGTTAACGGGAGGCAATGATTGGCTGCTGGGGTTGAGGGCCGTCGCTAGCTGATTAATGCATCCAGTCAGACCGACGTCAAAATAACCGCTGGTTAGCTGAGAAATATCACCGGGATAGCCACCTGAGAGAAATGAAATATTAAATTTTAAAAATGAAAAGGTTAAAGTAGCTTGTCCAAATTTTTCCAGAAAATGGATTTCGTTCTAACCAAACAATCATACAAAATACTTCACTAAAATACTATCCATGGGAAGACAATGAAACACTGTGTCCATGTTTTCAAAAAAATGTGCAAAGCCACAATCCTATTTAGGGAGGTTCCGTGGTTACACACATTTAAATACAATCGTCTTCAATTATCGTTTTCTTATTCTGGTGGAATCATTGCATTGGACAGTTGGAGTATAATCCTATATAAACAGGGTTTAAATTTGAATTGCAATGCAAAGGGAATGCCCAGTACAATCTAACATATGTCAATTTCTATACGTCTTTGGCTAAATACCGAGATACAGTAGACTGCCGAATGCGTTCAGACCGCTCTGCGTGCCGGGGGTCCGGGCCGTGACTAGCTGTTGATTCTGCTGTAAATCCATCACAGTCATCGAAACGGTTCGACCAAATCTGAAAATATAAATAGTTCAGCGATTTGAACAATAAACGTTTTTAGAGTGTCAGCAGTTTCGGGTTTGAATCCCGAAAAGGACTCGATGAGATTTATCCAAAAAGTATTTCTCACTTCTAGATCAAGATATTATTTTTTTACAAACGCTTTTGTCTTCTCTCGAAAAAGAAGAAATCTTTAACTTGTTCTAATAGAAGATAGCTTCCAAAAAGGGATCTAGATCTGAGAAATACTAAAAAGCGAAATGCAAAAATTAATAATAATAATGGTCGATTCTTATATAGCGCACATGTCCACCCTGCGGGGTGCTCCTGGCGCTGTTGCCATTATTACCGCTGCCATCAGGGAATCACCAGAACCAATTCGCTTCAACTAGGTGGCTGCTGGCCAGGCGCTCAACCCTATCAGCAGTTAGATTGTGGCATTCCCCTTAACAGCTTCCAAAATATCGCTTGGGTTGACGAGGCAACTGGGATTAAGTGCCTTGCCCAGGGACACAGACACGTTGGTAATTGTGGGGCTTGAACCCACAACCTCTGATTGGGAGTCCCGCTTCATATCATATCCACTAGACCACATCATACACTTTATGCCACAAATTCACAAAAACATTTGTTTCAACTTGCGTAAATATATTTGTCACAAAATGTCAGATTCATGTTTGCATAAAAAATTATTTATTGCAGCTATTTGTCAAATTTGTTGTTCGCCTACCTTCCAACATTCACACTGTACCACGCATTCGTGTTGACGAGGATTCTGTTTGCGCGGGCCAAGCCCAGCCCGTCACCGAGATTGTACCGGAATTCCAACCGTCGGTTCTTGATGCCGAGCGCGATGAAATCCTCGCGTGCGCTGGCACCGTACCACAGAATCAGGCTATTGGCCGAGGGGTCGCTGGTTCGGAAAGTCAAGATGAACTGATTGGACGAGAAATCACTGTTCATGGGAACAAGGAAACAAACAAACAAAAGTGCCAAACACAGTTTTATTTTTTTGATGGAAAGTTATAAAAACAATAAACTGTTCTTCATTAGACTGGCTTTACAATGAGCCCTTTAACGCGTTGATGCATGTTAATTTCACTTGACAAACTGAATTTGGAGGAAAGGATGTACTGAAAACCACAAATATCAACTTGAGCGGCAAATGTTTTTGTGATTCTGTGCTTTTGAGTGCGTCAGTTTGCAATGAATTTCCTCCATGCCGCTTTTTCTTAAAGTGACGCTCGTCAAATTTACATGCATTAGCAAGTGAAAAAACTCAGTGTGAATCTGGCCTTAGGATTACTGTGACTAAGGCCCGCTTCAAACATCGCGCTTATGCCATGTCGATTTTTAAATTCAACTTGGCACAACGTTTAGATCGTTTGCAAATGATTTACTTAGTTGGTTCCCATCTGGGCGGTCTGAAATGGAGGCTGTGTACTGCGTGTGTGCTGTTTCAACACGATGCATTTTAAAAATATATAACTCTATGGGTCACGCGCACACGCAGTATGGACGCACGAGCCACACAGGTCTAACACAGACACACTTGTGGGGTACAAAACACAATGGAACAGTGGTACCCCACAGAGGAATTCTAAAGAAAAGGGAAAACAGGACAACAATGCATGTACCCCATAAACCCCTGTGTACACAGACATGTGTACGCGACCGACAACGAAGAGATGAATTGAGAATAAGACCGGCAAAACGCATATGGATTTTCATGTTTTTGGAAAAAGTGGAACATTTGACGGAGCTGAAATTTCTTTGGATGAGTTTGTTAATGTCTTTCTTTGGATTTATAATGGTTTTATTCCCAGAATCGCTCAATAACAGATCATCTACAGGGCCTTTAATTCGACAGGTTGTGGGTTTGAATACAGGCCACGTCCATGCTTTTCTTGGCACTTTGCTACGCATTGCTTCTCTCCACCCAGGAGTAAATGGATACCTGTGAGGGTAGTAAAGGTGTTGCAAGCTCCCCAACGAGTTGAGGTTTAATGGTATGATATAGGTGAGCCCAATGACCAGGGGTAATAGTGTCAACGCCCTGAGCATCTTGCTTGGTGGATGCACGCACGATATAAAACTAAAACGTATCATTGTAAATATTTCAGTTTAGTACCTCATCTACATTTTGTGAAAACAATGAAAAACTGTGTCTGTAGACCGTATCAAATAGCGGCCATTTCATGGGGCAGTTTCTTTGTTCCTTGAGGACATGCATGGTTGCACATATTGTGCTTCCATTGTTGAACTGTTTAACAAGAGGTGCCCCACGAAATGGCGGCTATTCGATACGGTCTATACTATACTGCACAGAAAATGAAGACATAAAAATTATTGTTTTCTCTTAAAAACATATCTTGGGCAAAATCTTTGCATTTGACAGTTGTAACTACTTCTATCTTCCATTTGGGTAAGGTTGGTTTTTTGTTTTTCCCGGTCAAATGGTTAATTAAAATTTTTGGGTAATTGCAAATCCCGCAATTTAGACAATTGGGTTTTGTACCTGGCAATAACTTCTGATGGGAATTCCAAGTAGCTTCGCCCCATGAAATGAGGGGTGACAAACACCAGATCTGGGGACGAAAGACACATTTATGGGTTTAAAAATGGTTGAAAAATTGCATGGTTGTTTAAAAGATTTTGTAATATTTAATGAAGGACATTTTTTTACGGTACTTACTGTTGGTACACGTAGACCCTGTATACTGCAGTGTGCACAGGCAGAGGGCTACCCCGGCATTGTCATGGTAACAAGTACCGCCATTTTGACATTGTCTGGCAGAGATCAACGATTGACATGGTGTCGTCTCACAAAATTCGCCTGGGAAAAAAAACACAAACATGTTAAAGACAGATTACACGATTAAAAAAAAATATTGTAGAATTTCAGCCACATAGATGCAGTAATACTTCAGAAAACCTTAAAAATCCATGTGTTTTTGTGTTGAATAAATGGTAAAAAATGCAGAATTTGTTTTTAAAAAGCATCGGAAAAAAATCATGTGGTGTTTGTTACCATTGCTATCAACACTTTTGGGTACATTACCATGCTTGAACACCCAGGATTTGTCTTGTTACGACATATAAACCATGTAAAAATATTAGTTTGATGATAAAAATGCAAAATTAGGAGGAAAAAGTGTCATGAATTTACTAAGGAAAAACTTGAGTTGTCCCATAGGCTTAGCGTAAGGGGTCCCAGTTGGTGTTCGTGCATGGTATTTTTTTCCACACTTTTGTCGGGTTTTTCTTGTCAACTCATGAAGTCAAATTTTGAGTAACTACAAATGTTTCTATATTAATTAACAAACGCAACATCCGGTATGGTGTCTAATCACCATTGAAATGAAACCTGAGGGAGTATACTAGATTGATTCCTGATCCCTATAGATTGGTTCGCTTATTGCGAAAATATAGGGATCGGTAGAGGGCAGCCATGACGGGCAGAATTCTGCCCGTCACATGGTTATTATTACATTTGTTTTTTAGTAAGTGCGCAGATTTTGCATTGACATTTGTAACTTGGCCGTGCGTGTCGAACATATCCAATTATGTAAATAAAGTACATTGCCTAAAGCAAAGGGATTGGCCAATTTTTAAATATAAAAAACACAATGCGCACGCGCAAAGACGACCAATTACAGATCAAGATGAAGATGAAGCGCCCTTTACCTGTCCTTATATTCTCCTGTGTGGAATATGTGGACGGGAACCAGTCTAGGAGTATACCAACTGTGCTTTATAGCTCAGCTGGTAGAGCATCTGCCTAGTGAGTCAGAGGTCTCGGGTTTGAATCCCTATAAAGCCCAAACAATTTTTCTCTCATCCCAAGTTTTGTAGTAATTAACTAATACTTACCCGCAAAGCCTGGTAGACAGCTACACCGGTAACCTTTACTTTGTACTGCATCATCAACACACGTGGCTCCATTGATACACGCATGATTGAGGTTACATGGACTATCATCTTGACATTGTGATAACCCTTGACCTTGGTGTGGCCGGTCCAGAGGCTGTGATTGGTCGTTCACTTCCAACCGTCGAATGCAGCCTGTAAATCCTGCGAAGTGAAAACACAGTTTGCCCAGGGTAAGATATAATATCGTAGAAAACACACACACAAATTCAAGGCCAAATAAATTTAGAAAGTTTTTTTAATTTATAAGAAAATTTATTGAGTCTTATTTTTGTGAGCAATATATATTTTCACCAATCAGCACAAATTACTGTTTGCTACATTTTATAACACTTGAGCTGCGTTCGGGCGTGTACTCGTGTTAACATGCGCATACTACTGCGCGCACGAACAGCAAGATTAACGACACTCCGGTCAGTGAGAGTATGCTCTCGCTACTCCCCGACAAATGGGGAGTGTGCTCTTACTCCTGACGAGTGTCATGTGATTTGTACGAAGATGGCGGAATATGGGTGGGATTTTTGGTGAATTTGCTCAACGTGTCAACTCGATAACTGAAACAACAACTCACTAAGGTTCGTTTTAGATGGCATCAAAGGTTCTCACGACTTACGGTCTGTATTTTCTTCAGTTTCTTGTGAGCAGTGAAACAGCGTTTTTGTGCAGTCACGGAAAGAGACGGCCATCTTGACTGATGGCCATTCGCGCATGCGGACCGCAGATTTGCTGTTCGCGTAATGTGACCCGAGTGCAAGGTGCACGCATTACTCCGGAGTAGCGAGAACTGTACGCCCGAACGCAGCCAAAGTGTCAGATTTAACTTTAGCAAACAAAAGACCTGACAAACAAAGCATTTTTAACCCTTTATTGACCATAGCAACCGCAAGCGGCCTAAAGCCTATAGTATACTAACGCCCATAGTGGACAAATGTGGCTACCAGACCCACATGGTTTGAATATACATGAAGTACCCAAAATCTGAATGCTTTTACTTTTGAAACATGGAAGTGATTCCTATTTTTGAAAATATATTTTATGGAGTAACCTACCTCAGAGACTAGTTCTATTCAATCTATTTCTGACTTCAAAGTGGCTCTAAAAACATCTGTTTCTGGGAGCTTTTCGCAAAGTATTTTTTTATTTTATTTTTATTTATTCACCACATCCAACAGCGGAGGGACCGCCAATTACAGGAATGGGAGCAAGTGTGGTTGAGTGCCTTGCTCAAGGGCACAGGTGCCACAACCCGTCATGGCCCGGAATCAAACCTACATTCTAGTACTAGCACAGGAACTTAAGTTCGACGCACTAGACCGCTCGGCCACAACACCCCACAACCGAGCTGGTTGTCCAGCATTAACTGACCGTTGGTATTTTCACATGTAGTTATACTGCATTGTACCCGCACATTATAAGTGCTTATTAATATTATTAAATAGTCTCTTCAATAACTTACCTCCTGTAATAACAGCCCTGCTGGGTATAACAACACCTTGACCAAACCCACCGATATACGTCACTGCCCCTGTACTCAGCCCGATACTCTGGCCTTGTGACTGACCGCTGGATGCACCGAGCTGGTTGTCCAGCATTAACTGACCGTTGGTAGACTCCTGAATGGCGTACACTTCATGAAACTGACCGATTGTGATAGGAGTGCTGCTTATAATATTGGCTTGGCCTGGATAAGAGTTGTAGGGAGAAAAAAAATTAATCAGTTAGAAATTGGTACCTTTCAAAATTACTACAATATTAAAGCAAAAAACGAGAGCCAAAGTGACATTTTGATGCATTACTGAAAATTTAAAAGAAAATTCTGTGAAATTTTATAAATTTCTGTAAGGCTTGTAAAGCTTACGTGATCCCAATCCCAATCTCGATCAATGAAGAAGAACTGATATACCGTGTTTCGAGCCCACCGGGTGGCTTTATAGCTCAATAGACCTTTATCACGGGGCGACCATCTTCCCTTTCCCCTATTAAATTCAACGTAATTAAAGCGAGGCTTGCAGGAAAAACATTTTGGCCCCGTGTTGAAATTGTTCATTGTTTGCATCACAATGACACAAGTGCAGAGCACGCGCAATCAAGAAAACGTGCAGCGCGGACAGTGATTCTCCCAAAACAACAATGGAGGTGCGCAGAAGCACAGCAGTGGCGGATCCAGCTTCATTAAAGTACAGGAATACAAAGGAAAACGGGGGTGCTATAGCCCCCTGAAATCCATTGTATTCCTATATTTTAATGAGACTGGATCCGCCACTGCACAGATGCACGGATTGTGCCCGACATGTACTATTGGAAACAAGACAAAGATGGGTCATGCACCGTGATAAAGGTCAATCGGTAGGGCATCTGCACGTTATTGCTAAAGGTCCGCGGTTCGAATCCCAGTGGTACCAAGTTGTTTTTCAATGCATCCAGATTTCCCAAACTCAGACATTTGTCCATATTTCTCCCAATTTCAAAATTGTGTAGATTGTTAAAAATAATTTACAAACAGTCTAATTCTTTCAGCACTAACCTGAGCCGAGGTCAAAGGTGAAATGCACGTAATTGTTAACCAATCCGATCCCGATATAATCATTGCTGTCGGCATTCCAGAATAAAACGCCATCTCCCGACGCCGCCTTGAACTCAATCCGGATTCGAGTTGATGGAGACGGTATTAGGATAAATGAGAATGCGAGATAGGACGGTAGGGTGAAAGATGGTACAGTGACACTGGTGGCTGTCAAATGAAAAAAAAATAAAATAAAAAATCAATTAAAAAGGCCATCAATACCATGTTAATGTGCACTAGTTTTCTGTCAGAATGCAAGATTTGTTGTTGTTTCCAAAAATCTCCTGAAGGGCAATTCTATAAATTTTAGATGTACATGTATTAAAGTTGTTTGATTTTAAACACATGTTCTGCAAGCATACCTTGTAGAAGTGTAACTCCTTATTTATTAATTGTACTGCATTTTTACTAAGCATAATAGGCACGATTTTTGGACCAAAATCATTCAGTTTCAGAGTACATCCGAAAACAAGTTTTTTTTAATTATTTTGTTTTTGTTCAATACACCCAACTTTTACACCCTAAAGGTCCATATTGGGGGCTCCTAAGCAGCACCTTTTTCACCTGATTGAAAAAATTATGACTTTTCCTCTCTCTATATTTTTGTTTTTGTCATCAAATTAGCATTTGTACATGGTTTATAGGTCATAACAAGACAAATCATTCGACCGTGTTTACACTGGTCCCCAGCTCAGGATCAAGATTGATCCCCTGATAAGAATGCGTCAGTGTTAACCGCAATGATCCTGAGTGCCGCGTTTACATTCTGTAGTTGATCTCGAGCGAGGTGCCAGAAGTTGCAGTCAAAGGTCATGCTCTGTGTGTGCGGTACTGATCAATGTGTGCATGGGTTGTGCATGTACAGTGTACAAGGCCACTTGAATTTCGCGGGCTTTTCCCCCACTACGGCTGTGGAGCGGATGTAGTAGGTTGCAGTAAAGATTAATTGCTTATCTAACCGCAAACTGATCCCGAGCTCGGGATCGAACCCTCCGCCAACGCGAGACCAAAATCTCAGGGTCTGATCCGGGGGCCAATTTGGTCCCGAGAGCGTTTACACTCAGTTTGTGATCCGGGGCTGATTCCGAACTCGGTGTTCGACCCCGAGCTCGGGATCAAGTGTAAACCGGGTGTCAGTATCCTTCTATGGTAATCTTGCCAGCAAACCAAGTACAAAATGTCAGATTTTTAGTATGGTCACGGCATATCAAAATTGTCACAAGTCCATGAAATGTGCCTTTTGTACAACAATGTATTAAATGTTTAATAGATTTTATCCAGTGATTACTAAAACACCTAAGAATACAGAGGCAGCTGTTTATTACCTATTTGACAAGTTGCTCCGGTCCAACCGACTGGACAACCACACTGGAAAGCGGTGTCGTTAACGACGAGGCAATTCCCATTGCGTAGGCAAGGGTTCGGTATGCAAGGGTTGTTGGAGCACTGACTAATGTCGACACCACCAGTAGCATTCTGCCATAAAATGGAATCGGCTGTGGTACCACCAATCTGCAAAAGACAAACAAGATACCAAGCTGGGTTAAAAGGTAGAGTAAATGATTGGTGAACAGTTAAAAACGGCATTATTTCCCACTGGTAATTGAAAGCATATGTTGAGAAAACGACCTTGTAGACATTTTAGCCACATAGATGCAGAGCATGATTCAAAACTGGTAAACACTGGATGAAAATTTTAAGATTTCTTAAATTATTCAAAATAATACCTCGAACAGTACAAACAATTTTCATATTTTACAATCATATTACAAAAATTAACAGAATAAATATGACTGGGCATACTGTGCCATCACATTTCTAAGAAATAGTTGAAAATGCATGTACAAAATTCTACTTTTGGTCAATTTTATTGATTGTTCATCCCTCATGCATAAAAACAACCTCTGCATAAATCTGTAAAGTCAATTTCAACATGTGATAAACTGGGTGTGTGTATTAACATCAGTAGCAGGTAAACAAACATGTTCAGTTTAGTTTTCATTTGTTGTATTGATTAAGGAAAAGCATTTGTGTCTTGATTTCCGTCCCTCACGTGAGGGACGGAATTGGATCTGGATCACGCTCTGCAGTAATACTTTAGAAAACCTGAAAAATGCAAGCATGGTTTTTGTGCATGAAAGAATGGCTAAAAAAATCGCCTACAGGCGATCATTTACCTGTAGATCTTGCAAACACCCTTGGAAACCAGTGAAGAATCCCGAGTCAGCATGCAACAAGCTGTAATCAGGAGCACCGCCGACGTACAGGGGACCAGTGGCGATCAGTTCTCCCTGGCCAATGCCCTGGGAGGTCGTTGATTGGTCGTCCACGTAGAGATCGGCCGATTGGCCGTTACGTTGGAGGGAAGCGGTATGCCATTGGTTGAGGGTCACGGGTTGGCTGCTCAGGACTGCAGTGTTGGCACCTGTGTGAAACATAGGAATGAGAAAAAACAATACAATTTGTAAAAAAAAAAAAAATATAAAGTTTCATTTGCATGTGATATAATGGCGCCTTTAAAAAGTCACCCATCCACAATTTAGTGTGACAAAGTGCGACATTTTTTATTTTTTATAATGGCTTTTCCAAGTTTCCAAAGTTTTGAAAAAAGAAAATCTCCTAGAATTTCTAAATACATGTAGTATAGAATATTTTAAAATAATTTTGAAACAGTTAAACAAGTCTTGGTATCATAGTTTCGATAATATTTAAAGAAAATTGTTTAATGACAATTTTGTCAACTTATTTTTCGATTACATTTCATTTTTTTGTTTTTGTTTTTTAAAATTTCTTTCTGAAAAGGTAGATGCTGGTTTCACCCTATGGAACCTGTACTTTATTAATTCAAATCACATAATGAGCGAAAACTTTTAAAAATGTCACACTTCTATAATATAGAAGATTGCACTAGTTTATTTAATTGTTCCCATTGTTTTTGGATAATATCAACAGTGAAAGTATACCTAGCACGATATGTAACAAAGGGACTCCCCCACCCCTATAGACCGCATCGAATAGCCGCCATTTCGTGGGGCACCTTTTGTTACTTAAACCGTTCAACAATGGAAGCACAATATGTGCAACCATGCATGTCCTCAAGGAACAAATTAACTGCCCCATGAAATGGCGGCTATTCGATATGGTCTATACCTCAACACACTATTCACTTCTGTTAATGCACCAACCCTCCCACCTTAAAACCTGAAAGGAATTCCTTTAAAATTCCTTGGATGTTTTAGACACAATGGGGGAAACAATGACAGGGGGGGGAGGGGTAACCCTCTGTCACAAATTGTGCTGTGAACGTGTTACTCCAGTCACTAGGCATATACTGTTTATATGTTGAGGGTCGTCACGAACCGGGTCCCCCTGCTGTCTCACACGCAATGTGCCCTCGGTTATGTCACTCAACACAGAAAGACACAAAACAGTTTTCTAAGATTTTCCCCCAAAAAAATAAATTTATTTACTTACAGTACTTAATATTTACAATTTCCCCATTAAACAATTAATTACTAAGTTTTATTGGCCATAATTTAAGCAATCAGATCTGACTCTCCAATAACAATTTACGGCAAGTTATTGCGATTGTGTTTTCGAGCATCGATTCAGGTTCTGTCGTTAGAACTTTGAAGCCCAGATCTCTGAAGCCCAGTATTTATAAAAACAAAATCAACTCCTGTGTCATGATGTAAAAGAGGGGACACTGTCCATTTTCATGGAATGACCTTTTTCGTATAAAAGTAATCTAAAAAACCCAGAAATTCATAATTAAAGTTTTTCATGTTATTTACCAAGATTGTATCGTAGCTGTACCACACTCCCCAACAAACCGAGGGCAATGAAATTACTAGAGGGCGTGCTTCCCCCCATATAGACCAGCAAGCCGTCACCGGTCGTTGGACGGAATGTCAGACGGATGCTGGTCTGTTGGCTGATCCCGGTCACTGGGTCAAAGGTCATGTAGGACGCACCAGCGAAATGCGGACTCAGATTGGACAGGTCTAAGCAGAGGAGAAAAGTGAAAAAACAAAAAATGGCATGGTTATTTTTAGGACCCTGTTTTATATAACAGAATAAAACATTCACTTCACACTTAACACTTGCACCAGGTGTAAAAAATATATTTGAAATTTTTTTAAAGTTTAAAGATAGTATACATGATTGGTAAACTGTTACAAATAGTTTTATCCCCCTGTGTGATTGAAGATATGCATGATTAAAACCAACCTGAGCAAAAACCAGCTCCGTACTTCGTCTCACCTTTTAGAAAACAGTCAAAAAAGGGTTTGCAGTCATTTCGCCCCAAAACCACTTCGCCCTGAACCATTTCGCCCTGAACCACGGCCTGTGCATGAAGTGGTTTTGGGGCGAAGTGGCACTTGAGCGATGTAGTGTTTGTGCGAAGTGGTTTGGGGCGAAATGGCACTTGGGGGAAATGGTTTTTGGGCGAATTGAATTTTCGTCTCATGAGACGAAAACTAATTGTTTTACTCATTTCTCAAAGACTATAGCACTTAAGACAAACCTATTTCAGGGGAAGTTTTCTACTGTCATCATGTTTATATTGTGTAAGTTAGGCGTAAATCTGTGAACATTTCTGATTTTCGAGATTACCAATGATGTATACTGCCTTTAATTATGCCCAAATTACTCTTCAAGCATGTTGCACCTTCGCTATTATGTACCCAATGTAAAAGGATTTTGTTACGTGAAGTTTAGCTGCGTAACTCTTATTCATTCTTCCATGACAAGCAATTTGTTGTTGAACTAGTTTTAGGGAAACCCTGCGTACTTTTAAAAAAATTTAAGTAAATTTAATTTACTTATATTACTCCATATTCCACTAAGGAATAGCGTGAGTCGATGGTCACTCAAACTGCCCGAGTATTCCAAGTGACTCGCACGAGAAATACCGAATCTTCAGGTTGCACCGTTCTTAGACCCGAGATACCCCCGGTACCTCAACACCGACTTGACCAATAGTGTCTACCACACACGGAGCAAACAACTCCAAAAAAACCCCAAAAAACAAGGAAATCCACCCCACCAAAACACAATTTAACGGAAACTTTCCAAAACAAACCTTGGTGGACTTACGATCCCAAAATTTGCGTTTCACTAACTCTCGTTTTAATACAGAAAATAAACTGAATAGCAAAAAACACAAAATAAATTGGATATGTATTATTTTAAAAAAAACCCAAAACCAGGGTAAAATGAAACATATACCACGTGTAAAAGCTATCCCACCCGAAACAAAAAATACAAAAACATAAAACAAAACGAAAAACATTTAATTTCCGAAACCAGAATAAGGAAAAAAAAAAAAAACCAAAACAATACATCGGTAAAACACTCCTATATAATAAAAAAAGACTACACAATCCTGCAATTAACATTGACCTAATTGCATTTACCCAAATCAAGTCTTTTTACAAAAAAACAAAAACAAAAACCGTTGAAAACATTTCCTACACGGGATCAAGCGAACTGCAGGATTCTCCCCCTCGCTGAACACGAACATCCATTGGACAACGCAAGTGCCCAATGGGAGGCCAAAGGGCGAACAATAGCATCTATGACTCACCACGCAGTGATCCACACCGTGACCGCACAAGTGCTATATAAACCCGGTCCACAACACACACAAATCATTCCTGACAAAATGTCAAAACTAAGCAAAACCAAAAGAACGAAGACCCAACAAGAACTGCCGCCGTCACCACCGAGCCCGTCATCATCCGAAGCATACCCTGCGGTCAACGAAACCTGGACGACTCGCTATTCGACGAGGACGACCTCCTACCAATCTGCGATGCGTACAACACGCCAGGCCCATCAACCTCCAACACGCAACCACGGCACCGTCTCCCAGAAGAGAATTTCAAAATAAAATCTTTGGCGGAAAACATAACCACTCTAAAAACCGCCAAAGAACACATCACGAAACAAATCAGAAACTTCTCAAAGGGAATAGCAGACGAAAAAGCACCGTACTACCTGACATTCAAAATAAAGCCACCAAAACAACCAAAACCCCTCGAATTCTCAGAAACATATAAACAACGTTTCGAGAAACTACAGGGTAGAACATCACTAAGGCTGGCAGAAATAACGCTCAACGAATACAAAAGACAACTGGAGGAAATTGACCAGCAAACCACCACAGCACACCGAACGGCTCAAGACACCTTCGCCAACTTCGAAGGCCAAGACCACCACACGGCACAGCAACTATACTCGTTCTTCAATCGTGGACCAACCAAAGGCACAAAAAGAAAACGCAGTGATCTGTAACAACTAAACAAAACCAACGGTCCTTTTCAGGACCACCACATCTACAAAAGAGAGTTTTCTAATCTGTCTTAAGCCAATACCTCCACAACGTTATATTGAAAATAAACCCCCTAAAATATAACCACAAACAAATAAAAGGTCATGGCAAAAAGGAAACTAAACAAACCCCAAAAACCAAAAAAAAGATCACTAAGCCAAACCAAATCCAACAGGTGTTCATTCGGATGCAAAACAAACAAACGCCCGAGGGAATCACAAACGTTCTTTAGCAGAAAATTGCGAACAATTCATAACCAACCTGTCCAATACCAAACTTTCAGAAACTGAAAAAATAGCATTGGGCAAAGGTTTGAATTTCGTCCCAACACCTGCTAAACCAACACGAAAATCCTTACAGAGCGACTTAAAAATATTCACCCGAAGAATGAGAGTATCATTTCTAATGCACAATAAACAATCCCTAACACACCCATTCAAACCACCATCGAAATGGCATCCAACAACTACCCCCAGCACCACGCTGGAAACTTATCTGGAAGCCACAAAATATGAAATTGCCCATACCCGACTACAAAACCGGTCAACAAACATGACCAAACCAGAACTAGCCGCAATAAACAGCTTTAAATCGAAGCGGCTACATCAAAAGTAAAACATACTGGAAGGGCCAACCTTATCGACAAAAAAGGGATAACAAAACAAAGCAAACCCCACTCATCTTCTCCACAACTTATAATCCAGCAATAAACAACCATAACCTAAGAAAAGCTGTAAACAAACACTGGCACCTAATTGAAAGCGTTGAACTACTAAAGGAAATATTTCCTAAACCACCGCTAATTGCTTTCAAAAAAGCGGAAAACCTGAAACAAAAAATAATCCGAGCCAAACTACCCAACCACGAAAAACGGCTCCCCCCACTATCAGACTCAGGTTACACCGAAAACAGCCAGGAACCGGATGAAACCCTAAACATCCTTATCTCACTGCTTGAAGAACAAACAACTTCTTAAAAAAGCTGGATCCTTCCGCTCAAGGAAACCAAAGCGAGTCACCCGGATTCTCCCGAATCCCACCCGCAGCTGATGAAGGGCATACGGTAGCCTAGAAAGCTAGCTCCTGCTTCACCAAAAGGAACTGAAAAACGTTCCTTTGCTCGCAAAAACCCACCCACATCCCATCCCATATTACCAATGGAAAATAAACAAATAAAACTCAGCAAAACGGTACAACTGGACACAACAAAACATTTTTGATTTAAAATAATATATTTTATTTCAAACAATAAAAACAAGTCGACCAGAACGGCCGTGTCACTGAATGGGTAAGCACCATCACCCCCCTTTTACTTTAAGATACATAGCACTGAATGTTTTCATTCAACTTCTTAATAATATCCTTCGATTTCTTTAAGAAAAAAATCCTTTCCTACCTTGGTCCTGTTTGCAGAAATTCCCTGTTTTATTGACCGGGCACAAGCAACGAAAGTCAGACCCGACAGTCGCCATGCACGTTGAACCGCCAATGCACTGCGTGTTCTGGAAACATCCATCATGCGTCAATTCGCAGTTGTTCCCGTGGAAACCGTCAGGACATTGGCACGTGTATGAGCCTGGGGCGGGCAGGCACTGTGCATTGTTTGCGCAAGGCAGGGTCTCGCATAGGTTTGCATCGCACTGGGCCACGTTGGCGCCACTTAAAGCTTCTGATTGGTTGAAACTGTAGCAAAAATGAAAAACGAAATACAATAACAAAATTCAAAAACGAAATACAACAAAATTCAAAAATAAAAAACAAAATTCAAAAACAAAAAACGAAATTAAAAATATGAAATTCAAAATAAAGACAATTTTGGGGACAATACTAATAAATAGACATCGCAAAAGTTTAACAATCAACTATCATAATCCAATGATGATGTAAATGTGGTTTCGGTTATTTTCTGAAGATGACTAGGGGTACTTTCTAAGGAAACATAGGAGGGAGTTTGTTTCAAAATATTCAAAAACGGCTTATAGCCAACATGGCCATTAGGATTCAAAATGGCAGCATAAATATTGCAAGGATATTCGTGTGATTAAGTTGTCTTGTTTAAATTCCCAACGCAAATATAAAGAAACACATAACCGCACCATGTGCATTAGGAATAAGGCTGTGCTTTAGACACATACCAAGAGATTCCGGGAACCAGTCTATTCACTGTTTGCCGCACGCAGTCGCTGCTTGGCAGGCCGGGTTTTCCATGGGCCTTTCTCAGTGGCTTGGCCATCGCCGGCATGGTAAGACAAGCCTACAGCCTTGGACAAGGCTAAATCATATCTAGAATGGGACAGTAACTGGGCAAGGAGCAATTACCTGTACGAGTAGCCTTGTATGGTGAGGGACAGGATACAACCTGTGAACCCAACATTGACCCCTGCTCTCAAGGTCGCTGGAGTCAGGTCATCCATACCGCCAACAAACACCTCAGGTTCAACATTGAGTGACGACAAGAGACCACTGGAGGTGCCTGTTATAGGACTGAAAAGTGACAAAAGAAAGTTTTAAATTTTCATTTTTACTACATGGACTGAGAAGTGAAGCCAATTTCATAAAGCTGTTTTGCAGAAAAATTTGCTAATTACAAAATTAATTTGCTTTGAAAAAATAGGTTAGAAAGAGTGGCAGATACACCTTATATATAATTTTGACCGCTAAACCATTTTTTTCAAAGCAAATGAACTTTGCATTAAGCGGTTTTTTCTGCTTTTATGAAATTGGCCCCGGGATTCAGAAAAAAAGTGCCAAAACCATACTTGTTGCATTCAAAGGGGGACCGCGGTGCACGTGCCCCCACAAATTTCCAGTGCACCCCAGATGCCTCTCCCCCTCCCCCCACGAAAATCCCGATACAAAAAAACGGTAAGAAAAGTGGGAAAAAAGCTGTAAGTGACTGGATGTCTGCTGAGAGTGCTGTATGGCCTGATTATACATGCATGTATGAATATCAAATTGAAAAGGAATTCTTTTGTGGTGGAACGGGAAGAGGTCACCCCAACCCCCCCTCCCCCCCCACCAACACATGCCTAGGCAATGGCTCTACAATAAAAATCACTGAACCGTTTCCTGTGCTTTTGCAAAGGTGTTTTATCTGGCAGCCATGTTTGGAGCCAATTACCATCGCAACCCACGTCGGCACTCCATAATGGTCACCTTTGAGACCGTTAAAAAAATATATAAACAGGTGGCCCCTTTATAAAAGTAGCATTAGCATTATACACATAGCATTTGGGACTAAAGATGCATGGCCACTATAAACAGGTGGCATCTTTAACAAGGTGGCCTTAATAGCAGGTTTGACTGTATACGTGCCTTTCCCCAAGAAATGTGCTAAAACCTCACAGTTTTTAACTTGATTTTTAACTTCCTACTTAAGATTTGTTCAAGAATCAGGCACATGATACGCAACAACGGACGCATATATATATGCGTAATGTTTGCTGGACGATAATACATATATTTTGTTGTCAATCTTACCTTTGTCCATTGATGGTCATTTGACTGGACCGGCCAGTCCGTACGATATTCACAGTGACCCATGTGTTAAGGGTCAGTGGGTCACTCACTAGTCTTGCTGTGTCTATGCCTGGTAGAGTTTAAACATAAAATAAAATTAAGTCATATTAAACAAACTCAGATAATTTTTAAGGTATGAATAAGTGATTATGACCCAGGGACCGCCGGGATGAATGAATTCGATACAAATGTGGACAAATGTCCATATGAGTTTGGGAAATCTGGATGCAGTGAAATGCAATGGACTTTCTGCTTAACATGCAGACGCCCTACCAATTGAGCTATTGAAGCCAACTGGTGCATGGTCTTGAATCACGATAGTGCAGTTGTTCTTCACTGATTGGGATTGGCTGTCACGTGAGCTTAGGAAGCACTACAATGAAATAACCAGAAATCAGAAATGTTCACAGATTTACGCCTAACTTACACAATATAAACATGATGACTGTAGAAAACTTCCCCTTAAATGGTTTTGTCTAAAGTGCTACAGTCTTTGAGAAATGAGTAAAACAATTAGTTTTCTTCTCATGAGACGAAAATTCAATTCCCCCCAAAACCATTTCACCCAAGTGCCATTTCGCCCCAAACCACTTCGCCCGAGTGCCATTTCGCCCCAAATTACTTTGTCCAAACACTACATCGCCCAAATGCCACTTCGCCCCAAAACCACTTCGTGCACAGGCCATGGTTCAGGGCGAAATGGTTCAGGGCGAAGTGGTTTTGGGGCAAAATGACTGAAAACCTTTTTTTACTGTTTTCTCAAACGTTAGACGAAGTACGGAGCTGGTTTTTGCTCAGGTTGGTTTTAATCATGCATATCTTCAATCACACAGGGAGATAAAACTATTTGTAACAGTTTACCAATCATGTATACTATCTTTAAGATACACCCCAAACCCCTGCCTGGCTTGCCCCAGGCAGGGGCAGTATAGACATGACAGTATATATATAAAGATGATTAGCCAAGCAGCTCCCTAGATGAAATAAAATGGTTCTGGTGATTTCCTGATGGCAGTAATAATAATGGCAATAGACTGTCGAAGTGAATACGTCATCTTTTGTTAGTTGCCTAGGCAGTTGGCTCTAAACTAAAAATCACTCAACCATGTCCCTGTGCTTTTGCAATGGTACTTTAACCGACGGCCATTACAGTTTAGAGCTAATTACCATGGCAACCCATGCTGCACATCAGGGCTGCATTCCAAACACGCGAACAATGCAAACGTTGGCTTTCCATAGTCGCGTGCACTCTTGTCTATAAAACTTACCCAAGTTATACTCAAACTCCAAGCGGCGGTCCGTGAGTGACAAAGCAAAGAAGTCTCCCATGATGTTTGCCTGGCTACCGTACAGCAACAAACCGTCGGGCCGCTCGGCCCTAAACTCCATTACGATGCCTAGAGTCTCAAGCACCGATTGGCCGGCTGGGAGGGCATACTTGATGTAGGAGGTGCTACTGAACTGGGGAGTGTTGAAGCGAACCGCTGGCGAAGTGAAAAAAATGAAGAAAACCTCAATGTTCCAATATGGTTGTTTTATGCGAGTCCCACACGTAATGCTTTTTGTGTCAACTGAAGGGCGTCCCGTGCATAACACCAATTTTACTGATTTGTCACTTTGATATCTATCAACTGAAACAATTAATAATAAACCCTGCTGAAAAATACTTAATAACATTGATCTTGATCCCCAAAAAATGAGCTCTAAACTGGAGAAAGAGCAAAATCTGATTTGATTTCTTTATCATCGCTTAATTATTTTGAAAATTTGTAAATTATATTCAGCAAGCCTCGTTTAGAAATATAAAACAACACAACCCACTGCCTTTAAATCTTACCAGTTTCGCAGACAGGTCCAGCATATCCCAGGGGGCACATACAGGTCGTGTCCCCTCCCTTTACGATACAAGTACCGCCGTGCTGACAGGAACCGGTGAAACAAACTGGTACTTGGCAGTCCTTGCCTCCATATCCTGGCTGACAACTGCACGTGTAATCACTACCACTCTGATTATGGGGAAAGAAAATACCAACATTCGTTTTACGCACACTGAAGTTATTATTTTTTTTCTAATTTTTATGTAATCAAAGTTTCTTTTTTTCTAAAATCCAAGATTTTTTTCCTTGGGTTTTCAAGAAAAGTTCCACTGTAATTATTTTTACCTATTTCCAGTTTGACACATCAATGCATAGTTCCGACCTGTCAATCAACCGAACCCGCCGACCAATCACAACAGAGCTAGCAGATGTCACCCACATAGGTCAAAGTGCACTGTACGCTCACAACAACATGATCACGCGATATGTTCTGCCGGCCCCATACAATTTGTACAGTGTTGTATGCGACGATCCGGGTGAATTTTTGGTTTCAAGGCCGGTCGTTTCGTTGTTCAAAGGTACGAAAGCTATATTTCATGATGATATGACATCCCTGTATTACTGGCCCTTTACTCGGTGTGTTCTAAGATAACTGTTGACCCTGAAACATGAATACCTTTGAGTTTTCTTCAATGAACCTGTGCTTTCCGTTGAAAGTCCCATTGCTTTGTGCGTTGTGTGTCGCCATTTTTGATGATAGCGTGTGAGCCATAGCAACAATGTCCAAGGGGGCGGGGTTAACTGGGCAAAATCGGAACTATGCATTATCCAGTGGATTGCTGTTTAGACATAAGACAAAACAACAGTGACCACTTTCTCTTTTCAAGTGGGCCAATCAAATTCCCTGATTTGAGACATTTTTCTAAAATTCTCTGATTTTTCCCTGACTGGAAAAGAGAAACCCAATAATGTCGCCTCCAAAATACTCAAAATGGAGTTTTAATTAAAGGTTAAACGTAGTTCACTAAAATGTAAAAACAAGTACCGAAAATTTGACAAATTTCTTACCAATTCCGTACAGTTTCCCCTGCCGTTACAAGTGACGATATCGCATACTGCAATGAAGCAATTACCGACGTTAACTGATGTGACAAACTGGCTTGTGAGATCCACCGAGTTGGTCCCCAGCTGAAGGTCCCTGACACAGCCAGTCAGATCGCTGCTTGGGAAAACTGGAGGCGGGACAATGTCCTGGAGTGGTTTACAAAAAGAGTGTGGTGAGATTTCAGATTTTTTTGCTTGTGAGTTTTTGCTCTGTGAGAAAAAAGTGAAAGACTAAACTGCAAACACTTAAAGTCTGAATCAATTTTCTTTAAGAGATAATTGAGGAAACGAGACTGTGATATTAAAAGAGTGTATCTATTTATATGTCAATATGTTTTGTTCTTTTGTGGACATGGTTTTATGCTCGAGATTGAACAAAATTTTGCCAAGTCCCTCCCAAGTTTAAATCCCTCTAAAGTCCCAAGTCCCTCCCAAGTCCCAAGTCTCAAGTCCCTCCCAAGTCTCAAGTCCCTCCCAAGTCTCAAGTCCCTCCCAAGTCCCAAGTCCCTCCTAAGTCCCAAGTCCCTCCTAAGTCCTCCAAAGTCCCAAGTCCTCCAAAGTCCCAAGTCCTCCAAAGTCCCAAGTCCTCCAAAGTCCCAAGTCCTCCAAAGTCCCAAGTCCCTCTAAACTCCCAAGTCCTAAGTTCATCACAAGCCTTACTAGCATTCTAACATGATTCGAAACCCGTTTTTAAACCCAACATTTTCCATCAACAGACATGTTCAAAATTTAGGTATTAGTTTTTATACCCAATGAAAAATTGAACGAGAAAATTTAACTTCAATGACAGGTCATTAATCACTTTACTGTGCCTGTAGTATTGGACAATATAAGAGTGTACTGATGCTAAATAATTATTGTTTGATAAATATTGAAAATCGATATAAAAATGGGCTATCATCCAACACAAATAACCAAGACCAAGACTTCATATGAAATTTCAAAGGTGATTAAGAATGTGAAAAGAGTGATTAAAATCATGATGAGAAAACAATAACTCACAAATGGAATTCCACCGATGAACACGCGACTCGGTCCCGTGAACAGGGTGCCGCTGAAAGCCACAGACGTCGAGTCGCGTCCATCCACGATAATTGCCAGATTCTGCGTGAGTTGTCGCACCTCGATCACGTGAAACGCGTTGTCGGCGTACGTCGCTCCTTGGCTAGCCACCATCTGGTTAGAACCGGTAACGTCTTGTAGACTGAGCGCTACGCGGCCTTCGATAAAAAGGACGGCTAAGTAGCCCACTGTGAATGAGAATTGTATTTGTTTGATTACTTGTTTGATTACTTCATAAGTAAATAAATTACTTTCTTGTCAAAAGAAAACAGTGAAGGAGCAAAAGACAAATGTTTTGTGCCGCGATTATCCGGCAACAATATGGCCCCAAACTGGACCTGCGGCAACGCTGTTGAGATTTGTGCCATAATACAACTTGAGCTGACAAGCAGATGGTACCACTTCGATGCTGAAACAGCGCACTACATAAACAAGTTGCACACAGACAAATGTTGGCAGTGTACCAGACAGAAGAAAATGTTTATCAGGGGAATGCCACAATGAGTTTTGAGGACAAAAATTTGGTCACAAACTCCAGAGTGCATCTTTGATGGACAATTACAGCAAAACTAGAAAATAATTTGGTAAATGGGTGATTCCCAAAATTAGGGGTCTAAAAATGTGACATGCTTTTTAAGATTTCCAAGTGTTTTTAATGATTGAAAGTGGTTTCCCAGTAGAAAATATTAATTTTTATTTGAACAAATGCCACTCAAATTTAATGTTTGTGTGTAGATATGACACCAAGGTTAATGCAAACTCATTCTACAGCCAATTTTCATTGGCGTAGGTAACCCGGGACACCAAACTCCTATTCAATACCATGGAACAAATTATGAGCCTTTATGGTGTTTTGTTTTGAATATTTTGCAGGAATCAGAAAACAAAATATTGAAGAAATTGATGCTGCCCCCTATAATCACAGGCCACAGTCCATTATTGAGAATGTGTGGTCATAAGTGGTGATTTTTGAAGCAGAGAGTGTCGTACGTAACTGGGACACCAAACATTTTGGACCCCTAATTTTGGAAATTACCCAAATCCTCATACTTCACCTTTCGGAGGCATGTTTAATTGCCTAAAATCAACCATTTTCAGGAAAAGTGTACACGTAACGGGATAACCTCATAAAAATTTAACAAATATAGAATTAGTAGTGTAATCTGTATGCACAATTTTGCATTTAATTAAGCATTTCACAAAATTTAATTCTCAAAACTGGACCTACCCACTTCAGACATTGGCACCGCATAGAGGACCAGGCCATTAGGGTTGGCTGTTCTGGCCGACAGAGCAACTGTGAAAAAATCACTGAATGTATGGTTGTAGTGCAAGTAGCTATGAGGCCCAAATGATGGTATCGTTATCAGAATATCTGGGGGGAAAAATGGTAAAATAAAATACAGTAACTTAATTGATTACTTTTTTTGCTGTAAGTCAAGTGCACACGAGAACATATAGGAGTATCGACAATTTTCAAATTAGAAAATAAACTCCTCAAAAAAAGTTCGGAAAGACAAGTTTGACTGACGATTTCTCTCTTGTTGCAAAATTTTCCTTGAATTTTATATCATTGGAAAGCCCTGTTATTCCTCTTTACAATGATATGTCATTTGTTATGATTAAGCAATTGGGGGATGTGCAGCACAGCTGAATACGGGGGCGGGTGTAAAGTGAAATGACACAAAGTGCATTGCTATTGTCAAAAAGTGCATTAACACATTCCCATCCTCCAAGCAAAAGGGGAATGCACTGCATGACAATAGCAGTGAAGTTTGTGACATTTCACTTTCCACCCACCCCTGTATTCCGCTATACTCCACATCCCCCAATTGATTAATCATAACAAATGACACATCACTGTAAAGAGGAATAACGGAGCTTTCCAATGATACCAAATTCAAGGGAAATGAGAGAGAAATCGTCAGTTAAACTTGACTTTCCAAATTTTTTTGGAAGAGTTTAGAATTAAGTAACGACAAAGACAGGCTAAAGCACTTTTTGACTTGCACTCATCAGAGCAAAACGCAAGAATGGCGTGGTGACACTATCGACAATAGTATAAGGCTAAAGGCGGGGATGATGTGTTCAGAATGCTGAGCGCTAATTGGTCAGCTCAACAACAGCAGGGAGCACGCATGCGCAGTTAGATTACACCAAGAGCAAAATTATTTTTTTAAAAGAAAAATTAAGTATGAGAATATTGTCTTACTATCCGTGCACAACTGCCCAGCAGTGCCAAAAGGACACAGGCACACCGCCTCGGTGAATGACGGAGGATGACAGCCTGCCCCCGCCCCACACTGCATGCTGTCACATGCACTGTTCTCACATCGCTGGCCGGAATACGGGGCTACGCAGCTACAGCGGAAACCGTTTACCTGAAGCATCAAGAATAAATATAGGAAAACAAACTAGGAAACAAGGCAAATATGTAAACTGGGGATACTGCTTTGCAAATATGCAATGACGTGTTTCTGCAATATACGCATGCAGTTAAGTCTAGATGCTGTACTCAACATCTTAATGTTTTTAATCTTGTTCTGCAGTTTTAGTGTTTTGCTTTTAATTAAGGTACATATATAAAAGTACATGGCCTAAAATGTAACACAAGTGTCCGTCCCGGTTACGAGCGTATATTGGAAATTTGTACACAGGGTTTTTAGAAAGGCATGTTGTCACATTACTTCTAACTCTTTTTGGGCCTAAGTTATCTCTTCAGAACAACTTCAACTTATTTCTTTTATTTTAAGACCAGACAAAGGTATTTCCTCGAAAATATGGTCTGTGTTGCCAAAATGCCCCCTTTACTGTGAAAAGACCCACATACAAATATGTGATCTCTAAAGAGTTAAACTTGAACTCTGACATAGACTATACACATTAGCTGGTAACCGAGGACTTACCATGTCAACACAGGTGCCATCGTGCAGACAAGTCGTGCTGGTACACTCGTCCATTTCGTTATTACACAGGGCACCGGTAAAACCAGCCATGCATGTGCAAGTGAAGCCTGCAGATGAAGCGACGTCATTGTTGCACGTTGCCCCGTTCTGGCACGGATTACCTGACAATTCAAAGTAAAATCTGTTACTACAAAACTTTTTGAACATTTTCAAAACTTCACAGAACATTCTGAACATTTTGTGGGGTAATATGACCTTGTGGTCTGACTCAAGTTCCTATGCCAAGTAGCTGGAATGTGGGTTTGATTCCTAGGGCGTTCTGGCCTTGTGGTCTAGCGCACTGAACTCAAGTTCCTATGCCACGTAGCTGGAATGTGGGTTTGATTCCTGGGGTGTTATGGCCTAGTGGTCTAGTGCACTGAACTCAAGTTCCTATGCCAAGTAGCTGGAATGTGGGTTTGATTCCTGGGGTGTTATGGCCTAGTGGTCTAGTGCACTGAACTCACGTTCCTATGCCAAGTAGCTGGAATGTGGGTTTGATTCCTGGAGTGTTATGGCCTAGTGGTCTAGTGCACTGAACTCAAGTTCCTATGCCGAGTAGCTGGAATGTGGGTTTGATTCCTGGGGTGTTATGGCCTAGTGGTCTAGTGCACTGAACTCAAGTTCCTATGCCGAGTAGCTGGAATGTGGGTTTGATTCCTGGGGTGTTATGGCCTAGTGGTCTAGTGCACTGAACTCAAGTTCCTATGCCAAGTAGCTGGAATGTGGGTTTGATTCCTGGGGTGTTATGGCCTAGTGGTCTAGTGCACTGAACTCAAGTTCCTCTGCCAAGTAGCTGGAATGTGGGTTTGATTCCTGGGGTGTTATGGCCTAGTGGTCTAGTGCACTGAACTCACGTTCCTATGCCAAGTAGCTGGAATGTGGGTTTGATTCCTGGAGTGTTATGGCCTAGTGGTCTAGTGCACTGAACTCAAGTTCCTATGCCGAGTAGCTGGAATGTGGGTTTGATTCCTGGGGTGTTATGGCCTAGTGGTCTAGTGCACTGAACTCAAGTTCCTATGCCAAGTAGCTGGAATGTTGGTTTGATTCCTGGGGTGTTATGGCCTAGTGGTCTAGTGCACTGAACTCAAGTTCCTGTGCCAAGTAGCTGGAATGTGGGTTTGATTCCTGGGGTGTTATGGCCTAGTGGTCTAGTGCACTGAACTCAAGTTCCTGTGCCAAGTAGCTGGAATGTGGGTTTGATTCCTGGGGTGTTATGGCCTAGTGGTCTAGTGCACTGAACTCAAGTTCCTGTGCCAAGTAGCTGGAATGTGGGTTTGATTCCTGGGGTGTTATGGCCTAGTGGTCTAGTGCACTGAACTCAAGTTCCTATGCCAAGTAGCTGGAATGTGGGTTTGATTCTTGGGGTGTTACGGCCTAGGGTTCTAGTGCACCCCTTCACATGCTTTTTAGTCCCCATAGGTCTATTACCTGAGCAGTAATCGCACAAAAATGAGTCTCCCACATTGGAACACGTCACGCCGCTTGCACAGGGTCCGGCAGTGCAGAAGTCTCGCGTCTCGCAGTTTGCACCGACATAGTTGGTTGGACATGCGCAGGTATAGGCCGTTCCGTAGTTGGGGTTTGCGACGTTCTCGCAGACTGCACCATTGAGGCATGGGAATTGGGCGCAATTGTCCCTGTTTTGGCAGAGTGATCCGCTAAAACCAACGCTGCAGTTACATCTGTTGTGGCAAAAACAAAATTAGGTTTTCAAAAATCAAAGCTGTTTTTTATCTACTTAACCGAGGTTCAAATGTTAATCGAGCCAGTATGAATGGAATTCCTCTGCAGCCGATTTCAGGAAAAATTGCGTAGCTTGCGCAATTTTTGAAAATGGCATAAGCCCCATAGGCTTACGTGTAATTATCACAGTAATGTTGTGCAGCTTACGCAATAAAAAGTTGCGCAAGTTTGAACATATTCCAATGCGGGTCTGCAGCATTTTCAAACAAAAATCCATGGACGGGCATTTTATTTTGACATTCGTGTGCGTTGAGATGTCAGTGACAAACAGAGTTTTCAGGATGTGAGAGGTCAAATTTGCTTTATGTTAATGTCTGATAATGTAGTACGCATATACCGACATTTCACCCAGACAAACCGCAAATTTTGCCTGCTTAAACAGCTCTATATGGGTAATTCCCAAAATTAGGGGTCCAAAATGTTGGTGTCCCAGTTACGTAGGACACTCTCTGCTTCAAAAATCACCCCTCCTGATCACAAATTCTCAGTAATGGACTGTGATCATAGGGGGCAGCATCATTTTTTTCAATATTTTGTTTTCCGATTCCTGAAAAATATTTAAAACAAAAGACCATAAAAGCTTATGGTTTGTTCTATGGTATTGAATAGGAGTTTGGTGTCCCGGGTTACCTACGCCAATGAAAATTGGTTGTAGAATGAGTTTGCATTAACCTTGATGCCATATTTACACACAAACATTAAATTTAAGTGGCATTTGTTGAAATAAAAATAATTATTATCTACTGGGAAACCACTTTCAATCACTAAAAAAGCATGTCACACTTTTGGACTCCTAATTTTGGAAATGACCCATATCCCAAACGTTTGCTGCAAATTTGAACAATTTCCCGTTTAAACCGAACGAGTTAAAAGTAATGTGAGGCACAGTGGTATACTCCCTCAGTTTTCCAACCCAAGAGCCCAAAGTAACTGGGCAACTATGAATTCAATGTTTGGTGTGGCATCTAATCACCACAGATATGGAAATCAAGTAAAAACTTACGTGTAACCATTAATGCGATCCTCACACATGGCTCCGTTTTGGCACTCATTGCTCAGGCATTCATTAATGTTATTCTCACACTGTCTGCCGTCAAAGCCTATGAATTGTGAAGAAAATTAAATCCAAATTGAGCACAATCACATGCAATACAGAGACCCCCTAAAAGCAAATTTATGCCAATTTAGCAACACACAATAAAGGGTGACGTTTTATTATCCCTAACCTACCTGGTGTACAAACACATAAAAACGACCCATCGCTGTTCAGCTGGCACTGCCCAAAATTCATACACGGCTGGCTGATACAGGCAGGACCAATCATCTCGCACGTTACCCCGGTGAAACCCGACGGACAAATGCACGTGAATGCCGTACTGGTGGAACCGCAAGTCGCGCCATTCTGGCAGGGGCGGGAATTGCAGGGGTCAATGACCTGGCACCTGTCGCCGGTGAAACCTGGAGGGCACCTGTGGAACAGAGAAATCACAATGTCACTCTTTGTGTGTTGCCAAATTTACTGGGTCTACACAAAAACCAGTGACCTGTTTCCCTGCGCTTTAGCAACGGAAGTTTCAGATTACCAGTGAATGTTTAATAGACCAATCACGATGGCAACCGATGCAACACTTCAGGGGTCTATAGATGCAGTGTATCGGGAATGTGCTTCAATATTTAGTAAGCAGATTTGTGAGATCTGCTTAGTAGATTTGTAAGATCTGCTTAGCAGGTTTGTGAGATCCGCTTAGCAGGTCTGTGAGATCTGCTTAGCAGATTTGAAATAGATATGTTATGGCCTTGTTACAGGAATCCGTGAGAAAAACTTGTAAATGATATATTGGGCTTTTTAGGACAAAATAGTTGGTCGACTTTTAATTTCTTAGGGGCCGTCAATTTGTCAATTTTCACAATTCTACAGAGCATAGTATTTTTGCAAGACCCCTCTCCCTTCTCCCGAAATACTACTTATCACCATTTTTCTGGCAGTACCATGAAGTGTCAACATTTTACAGTGCATGTGAAGTCGTACGCAGCCCTTGACCTCCCTACCCCTTTCCTGCGCTCCGTACAACCATGAAAATCTTAACAACTTTGTATGGCCCCTTACCTATGATTTAATTTTTCAAGCTTCAGAATTAAGACTGAACAGTACATGAAGTTGTCGTTTAAACAGATAAATTTAACATTTACCTGCACAGGAAGTTGCCTGTACTGTCCTCTATACAGTCGCCTCGGACGCAAGGGTTTGGGTCGCATCCCTGAACGGGCTCTGTGCAGAACTGGCCTGAAAATCCACTGGCGCAGTCACAGAAAGCCTGGTGCGGGTGTTAATAATAATATCAATTTATAAAGCATGCATGAATGTACAAATCTACAAGCCAGACGTTTATGGCAATAATACAAATACAAAAATTGGGTTAAAGACGCAGGCTCGTCAATGCGCAACAGACAAATTCGTGCCACGAATTTCACCGCGCTCCATACCTTGCGCTAGTATAGTAGGGCAGCCACTCTTACGGTCCCAGAGAGTGTAAAACACCGTGTTTACACTGGTCCCGAGTTCGGGATCAAGATTGGTTCCCCGGTAAGAATGCGTCAGTGTTAATCGCAATGATCCCGAGTGCCGCGTTTACATTCTGTGCGGTGCCAGAAGTTGCAGTCAAAGGTCATGCTCTGTGGTGCATGTACTGATCAATGTGTGCATGGGTTGTGCACGTACAGTGTACAAGGCCACTTGAATTTCGCGCGCTTTTCCCCCACTACGGCTGTGGAGCGGATGTGGCAGGTTGCAGTAAAGATTAATTGCTTATCTAACCGCTAACTGATCCGAAGTCTCGGGATCAAACCCTCCGCCAACGCGAAAACCAAAATCTCGGGGTCTGATCCGGGGCCAATTTGGTTCCGAGAGCGTTTACACTCAGTTGTGATCCGGGGCTGATCCCGAGCTCGGTGTTTGACCCCGAGCTCGGGATCAAGTGTAAACAGGGTGAGGGTGTTTCATTACACTCGAAAGCAGCCCAGATTAGGTCACATATTGCTGGCTGCCAAGCCATACATCTTTATCTATATTTACCGTTCCATTTTGATTCCAACAAATGCCGCCATTTTGGCAAGGGTTGCTAGGATAGCAGACCCCGGGGGCTAGATGACACCAGAATCCACTGAAACCCACAGGGCACATGCAGAACGGTCCTGCAAGAAAGACAAACAAGAAAAGGTCATTGATGTTTGAGCATTTGCTGCTACTATTGGGAGATTAATGTTTGTCACTGGATAGGCTACCAGGATAAGAAATGCATACAATACATGGATTTGCCATGGTAGGGTCAAGTGTTCGTCAAAAGTAGGGAGAGCCTAGTCCCCAAGGGCACCCCTTGGCAATGGCCATCAGCAAACGTCTTAATCACACGACCACCGAGCTAGCCGGTGTTGAATGGCCGGTTTGAATCATTTCGCAAAGGGGATCGCAATTAACTATGAAAAACTTCATAGCATGCTCGGGTGGGACTCAAACCCACGACCTTCTGCACTGGGTGCTCCAACTCACCTATGAAATCTTGGAAGCACGTTCCGCCATTCAAACAGACGCCTGGCAGGCACGTTGTGACAGCACTCTGGCACAGGTCGCCAGTGAACCCTGCCTGACATTGGCAGCGATACCGGTCAACCTGTACCACCTCGCAGAGTCCGTTGTTCATGCATGGCCTACTTATGCATGGATTACCGACCAGGATTTCACACCTAGGACGAAAACAGGAAGGGACGAAAACAGGAAGGGCCAAAAAGTCAAATTTTTGTTTAGTAAATTTAATTTAGTTAAAGGTCTACTGTGTCATTTGCAAAGACAAAACGTGCACCGTTTTTTTATATATGTGTCTGTTTTCAATACTGGAGAGACTTTTTCCTTCAGGATTATATATCTGTACAATGTCATTCATCTTCTCTCAAAACAAAAGAAATATCTTAAGATGATTTAAGTAGATAACTTCAGCTGAAGAACTGCAACGAATAGTGCCACAACATACCTTCCTGAAAGCCCTATGTGCAAATTTCCAATATACCGTATGTAACAACGACACCAAAAAAGTCACAAAGTATGTGTCCTATGTTACATAAGTTAAATAGGAAATTTGTACAGGGTTTTTAGAAAGGTATGTTGTTGCACTATTTGTTGCTTGGGTTATCTTCTTAGATCTGTGTTATGATATTTATTTTGTTTTGAGAGAAGATAACTGCCATTGCACAGAGTTATGATCCTGGTGAAAAAGTCTCCAGTATTGAAAACAGACATATATATATTTTTTTCCTTTCATTTAACACAAAAACTAAGCATGGGTATTAAGGGTTTTCTAAAACACTGCGGTTTTATGGGGGCGAAATTTCTGTAGGCTAGTTTGCCAACAGTCTTATTAGATATGTAAAAGCTATTGCGCCAGGAATTCATGGAAAGTTTCATCTGTGAATGTTAGGCCTATAGGGCTTGGGAATGTGATGTCATGCAACGTCACAATGCAGTGGTTTCCGCCATGTTTGTTGGCAGTAACATGCGCGATGTACGTTCAGATAAGCAATGGCAGCTGCGCGTATCACTGTTAAACCGTTAAACTGTAGTGCAAAGACCCACAACCACCCTGACGAAGGCCTAGAAGGCAACAAAATTGGTCCACCCTCGTAAGTTGAGCACTAGTTTTATTTTTTTGCACTTTGCACTACAGTTTAACGATACGTTCAGCTTGTTTTGTTCCCACTCGTGCAGGATGCATGCGACGCGCCGCGACATGTCAAATTAAACTACTAGGTCGTTGTTTGCGTGATATGGAATCGCGTGGGCGCCGCACGCACCTAACTTGACGCCAGTTCGCATAGCAACCACTCACTACCTTGAAGTATGGCGGCCGAGAGTGACGTAAATAATGGTGTCGTGACGTCGATTCCCAAGCCCTATAAGTGAGGTTTTAGCGTCAACATTAGTGATCATGCCGACTTTTAAATCTCTACCTTTCTATATAAATCTGATTTTCACAAAGGTGTAGAGGCATTGCTATCAGCATTGAAAACAAAACTACACTTTAGATTTATGTGAATGTCACAAGTTTACACATAAAATACTAAGGCACGTTATAAACGTCGTGCTTGTGCCGTGTCAAATTAAATTAAACTTTTTTTTATTTTTTAATTCGACACTGCACAAGCACGACGTTTGAAACCATTTGGCTCGGCAAATTGAATTCGGCATGGCAGAAGAATTTAGCTCGACATGGTCTGTCGTGCTTACTCAATTTAGTGCAGCACAAGCACGGCGCGGTTTCAAACGTCGTGCTTCTGCCTTGTCGAATTAAATTCCAGTTTGAAGTTGGGCTGCAATTGTGTTCTCAATTAGGAATGCGCATGCTCGCAGCTCGTATGTGAGCAAAAAAAGAACCAACAAACAAGCGCATCAACATAATAAATATGGCGACTTACAATGGACAGAATGGAAAAATGCATGTGCATGACGTGCATACGACTCATCCACCATGTTGGATGTATTTAAGTTCGACTGGAAGTTTGCAATTAAGTTCGACGTTTGAAACCATTTAATAGTTGGGACTTGGGAAAGTGATGTGATGTTCAGGACAGCATAATGTCCGTGCACCTAGTAACTCTTACGCAGTTATTAAATAAATCGGACAGTCAAAGTTTTGAGACTAAATACTGGAACATGAGGACCCAATTTCCATTGCACATTTTTAAAATTATAACAACAACTCACCTACTACCAGTGTAGTCAACTGAGCACTGACAGACAAAACCATTTGTCTCATTGGAACACACACCATTATTCATGCATGGGTTACTGTCGCAGGGAAGAGGTGGCGCCACAGTCGACTCGCAGTTCGTACCCGTGAAGCCGTTGTTACATTGGCACGTATACGCTCCATTGAGAGCAATACACTGACCGTTTGCGCAAGGGTTGCTGGCACACGGTGGTTGAATTTGACAGTTTAGACCGGTAAAGCCACCAACACACTGACACGTGTAGGCGTTGTTCAATTCTACGCATTGCCCGCCGTTAATGCAAGGGTTGCTTGCGCAGGGCCCGGGTGGCGGAATATCGCAATTCTGTCCTCGGTAGCCGTTGGTACAGTCACAGATGTATCCCCCGTTCTGATTGGAGCAATTCCCATTTAAGCACGGGTTGCTTGCGCAAGGAGTTGGGGGCGGATTCTCGCAGTTCGGACCGGTGTAGCCTCCGTTGCAAATGCATCGGTACGAATTGGGCTGATTTTGACAATCCCCGTTGCTACCGCACGGGTTGCTGGTGCATGGTAGTGGTGGCGGGTTTTCGCAATTCACGCCAGTGTATCCGTTAAAACACCGGCAAATGTACGTGGAATTTTGATTGACGCACTCGCCGTTGTTGAAACACGGACTACTCGCGCATGGCGCGGGTGGTGGAATGTCACAGTTCACGCCTCTGTAGTTATCTGAACACTGACATGTATACGAGCCGTTAGCCTGCGAGCACTGCCCATTCACGCAGGGGTTGCTTGCGCAGGGCAGTGAGGGCGCTATTCCGCAATTGACGCCCGTGTAGCCAGGGTTGCATACACATTGATAAAAGTTCACTTGGTTGAGACATTGGCCGTTCACGCAGGGGTTGCTGATGCAAGGGTTAGGTAGGGCGGTGTCGCAGTTCGTTCCGGTGTAACCCGCATCACAGACGCATCTGTAGCCATTTTGCATGTTGAAGCACTGGCCGTTACGACAAGGATTGCTTATGCAAGGCAGGAGTGGCGTTTCACACCTCTGGCCTGAAATAAACATGATAAAATTTCAAGGTTACTTTGCTCAGTTTTGTGCCCATGAAACACCAACAGAAAAAAATTGGATGTGTAGGGAAAATTTTAGGGATATACCACCGTCTCATAGCTTAGCCGGTAGAGCATCTGCCCAGTGTGCCAGAGGTCTTAGGGAAACCTGAGGGAGTATACAACTGTGCCTCATAGCTCAGCTGGTAGAGCTTCTGCCTGGTGTGTAAGAGGTCTTGGAGAAAACCTGAGGGATTATACCACTGTGCCTTATAGCTCAGCTGGTAGATCATCTGCCTGGTTTGTCAGAGGTCTTGGGGAAAACCTGAGGGATTATACCACTGTGCCTCATAGCTCAGCTGGTAGAGCATCTGCCTGGTGTGTCAGAGGTCTTGGGGAAAACCTGAGTGAGTATACCACTGTGCCTCATAGCTCAGCTGGCATAGCATCTGACCAGTTTGTCAGAGGTCTCGGGCTCAAATCTCGATGAGGCTTGTATGATTATTCTCATTCTCAAGTTTATGTTTGTATTAATTGAAAAAACAAGTGCCACTACAATAACACAAACAAGCTGTGACAAACACGTGCAGAACACTGCGGTACACACAGTAAATGTGCCTGTGACTGCATCACACGCGGCATGCGCACCATTGATTCGTACAAAACATTACTTCTGGTTCCAATTGAAAACGGAAGTAATTTACAAACTAATGGGAGCTGTGTGCGCATGTGACGTAGCACTTACCAACCGGAGAGCAATTATTTAGGGATTTAGAAGAGAAACCAGGGCAGCCATTTTAGAGCACATGGCAAGCACACTGTCATCATGCATCTAACATTAGTCACTTAGTTAATTTCTTACAGAAAGTACAATCTCAGACAGAAAAAAATTGATGCGGTGTTTGTTACCACAGCTATAAAAACTTAAAGTAAAATTGTGGATCACTGCAATAGCGCGTATTCCTGAACGCGTGAGGGCGATCGAACTAGGTGATTTGGGAGAAAATGGCCATAGCCGACAGTGGAAAATGGGGGAAAAACGTCCCTACGTGCGAAAAAGTCGCGTACGTGGAGCACAGGCATGTGACGCGCGCGGGCACACATGATTTCCATTAAAAGTAAACGTTTGGAAGGCGTGCGCGTGCATGGCGCATTTTGTGTTTGAACATAACGCACGATGGGCGCGGGCCACTTGACAGCGCCCTCACGCATTCAAGAATACGGCCTATAGATACAATGGGCCTTCAAAGATAATACATGATTGGTAAGCTGTAGAAAAAAAGACGTTATTTCCACTCGTAATTAAAAGCCTATGTCAAGAAATCTACCTTCTAGAAATTTCAGCTACAGATGTAGTAATACTTGAGATGTCTACGCATGTTTTTGTGTGTGATTGAATGGTCTAGCCAATTTTTTTTTTTAAACCCACCTTCAGTGGGCAATTTCTCCCACAAAGGTACCATTCTACATGAACAAAATCATGTGGTGTTTGTTACCATTGCTATCAACAATTTTTGTCAGGTTTTTCTTGTCAACTCGTGAAGACAATTTTGCGGTACCGGTAACTGCAAATGATGTATTGGGACTTTATGCGCCCTGAGCATCTTTCTGACGGATACCGGCGCATTACAAATATTCATTATTATTATTATTATTATTATAGCAGCGTACACAGCAAATACACACCTGTAAAACTACTGCTACAGACACACACAAAAGCATCAGCAAGGTTCATGCATTGGCCATTGTTGAAACAAGGATCAGAGCTACAAGGCGATGGTGGCAGAGGTGGGATCGTACTCTCGCAGTCTTGGCCAGTGAAGTTTCCATCGCACACACACGTGTATGAATTACCGGCCGCTACTACACACCGGCCGTTAAAACAAGGGTTGGAATCGCAGGGTGAGGTAGGGGGAGGGATGGTGGTTTCACAGTTCTGACCGGTAAAGTTTTCATTACAGATGCACGTGTATGTAGCTATATCGTCCAAACATCGGCCGTTCAAGCAAGGGTTGGAGGCACAGGGGAGGGGTGGGGCGACGGTACTTTCGCAGTTTTGGCCGGTAAAATTGTCATCGCAGACGCAAGAGTATGAATTGCCTGTATTTAGGCAACGGCCGTTGACGCACGGATTTGAGTCGCAGGGTAATGGGGGCGGAATGGTGGTTTCGCAGTTTTGGCCGGTAACTTTTTCGGGGCAAATGCAAGTGAAAGAATTGGCGTCGCTTATGCACTGACCGGTAAAACACGGATTCGAGTCGCAGGGTAATGGAGGTGGAATGGTGGTTTCGCAGTTTTGGCCGGTAACTTTTTCGGGGCAAACGCAAGTGAAAGAATTGACGTCGCTTATGCATTGGCCGGTAAAACACGGATTTGAGTCGCAGGGTAATGGAGGTGGAATGGTGGTTTCGCAGTTTTGGCCGGTAACATTTTCGGGGCAAACGCAAGTGAAAGAATTGGCGTCGTTCATGCATTGGCCGGTAAAACATGGATTTGAGTCGCAGGGTAATGGAGGTGGAATGGTGGTTCCGCAGTTTTGGCCAGTAAAATTTCCAGCACAGATACAAGTATACATGTCCCCTTGGTTTATGCACTGGCCGGTAAAACACGGATTTGAGTCACAAGCCAATGGGGGTGGTATGGTGGTTTCGCAGTTTTGGCCAGTAAAATTTCCAGCACAGATACAAGTGTACATGTCCCCTTGGTTTATGCACTGGCCAGTAAAACACGGATTTGAGGCACAAGCCAATGGGGGTGGAATGGTGGTTTCGCAGTTTTGGCCAGTAAAATTTCCAGCACAGATACAAGTATACATGTCCCCTTGGTTTATGCACTGGCCGGTAAAACACGGATTTGAGTCACAAGCCAATGGAGGTGGTATGGTGTTTTCGCAGTTTGGGCCAGTAAAATTCTCGTCACATCTACATATGTAAGAGTCTGCAGTATTTAAGCATTGGCCACTAACGCACGGATTTGAATCACACGGTAAGGGCGGCGAAATCGTGCTCTCACAATTTCGGCCGGTAAAACCATTTCTGCAGACGCACAAGTACGTTTCTTGGTTGTCGAAACATTCCCCGTTTACGCAAGGATTTGATGCACATGGAGTTGGCGGAGGAGCCGTGATTTCGCAATTTTGGCCCGAAAAATTGGCATCGCAGACGCAGGTATAAGAATCATTGCCATTCATACATTGGCCGTTTACGCAAGGATTTGATTCGCAAGGTAGGGGCGGTGGAGGAACAGTGCTTTCACAGTTTTGGCCAGTGAAGTTTTCGCCACAGATGCAGGAAAAAGAACTCCCAGAATTGACGCACTGGCCGGTAACGCAAGGGTTAGAAGCGCAGGGCAAGGGTGGGGGTATAGTGCTTTCGCAGTTTTGGCCTGTAAAATCGGAGTCGCATGTGCAAGAGAAAGAATCTCCGATATTTGAGCATTGGCCGTTTAAGCAGGGATTGGAATCGCAGGGTTGCGGGGGAGGGATTGTGGTTTCACAAGATTGACCAGTAAACCTGTCACTGCAAAGGCAAGTATAAGAATCAGCCTCATTTAAGCATTGAGCACCGTTAGAGCAAGGGTTTGAGTCACAAGGTAGTGGGGGCACCGTGCTTTCACAGTTCTGACCTGTAAACCCATTGTTGCAGTCGCAAACGTAAGTGTTTCCCACGTTTTCACACCGTCCATTTAAGCATGGATTAGCATCACATGGTAACGGAGGTGGAACCGTGCTTTCGCAGTGTCGACCCGTAAAACCGGCTGGACAGGTGCAGGTATACGTGTCGCCGACATTGACGCAAGTTCCACGGAGGCATGGTTGGATGTCGCATGGTAAGATTCGTCGTTCGCAGGTGGTTCCCGTGAATCCGCCGAGGCAGGTACACGTGAAAGAGTTGGCTTGATTTGCGCAAACTCCATTATTAAGACATGGGGAACTATCGCACGGGCGTATCTCAATCTCGCAACGTTCTCCGGCGTAATTTGTCTGGCACATACACTCAAATAGGGTGTCGTTTCTGACGTGGCATATACCGTTATTTTGACATGGATTGCTGTCGCACGGAGTTATTTGTGTTTCGCAATTGCGACCGGTGAATGTCACTCCACAGGTACACGTATACTGGTTTCCTGAATATGAACACTGCCCTCCGTTGATACATGGTTGACTGTCACATGGCGTGATTTCGGTTTCGCAGTTCAATCCTGTCCAACCGGCACTGCATACGCAACGGTATCCAGAACCAACAATCTGGCAGGCTCCGTTAACGCAAGGACTCGGCGTGCAAGGGATGTCGTTTTCGCACCGGGCGCCGGTGAAGCCCGTTTGGCAAACACAGCGGTAACCCTGTCGCAAGTCAAAGCACCGTCCGTTGTTGAGACACGGTGGCACGTTGGCCGTGATGCAGGCGTCGATCTCGATCTCGCACATGTCCCCGCTGAAACCGTCTGGGCAAAAACACTGACGCTGCCCCGGTAACAAAGGCTGGCATTCCTGTACACCGATCTGGCAACAGAAGCCTTCATGCTTGCAAGGGTTTGGGTCGCACACATCCACGAACTGTATTACACAAGAAAAAATTAATAAGAACAATAACGTCTTTCAGCAATATTATCGATAAAATCGAAGCCGATGTACAGCAGTTGCATTTGTTGCGACAATGCCACAGTAGTTTTAGGCCTACATGTGCGTAAATGTCACACAAGATTTGACTATATTTGCATATTTAAAAAAAATATATATTAAGAATTACGAGGCTCAATTTCACAACCAAATTTCTGTTAACATAGCTCAAGGAGACCATAACAGTAAGAAACATTAGTTAACGCCAGAGGAAAAATTTACATAAACTAGCATCACAACCAAATGCATGCTTAAAGGTAGTATACATCATTGGTAATCTCGAAAATCAGAAATGTTCACAGATTTACGCCTAACTTACACAATATAAACATGATGACCGTAGAAAACTTCCCCTGAAATGGTTTTGTCTGAAGTGATATAGTCTTTGAGAAATGAGTAAAACAATTAGTTTTCGCCCCAAAACCATTTCGCCCAAGTGCCATTTCACCCCAAACCACTTCGCCGAGTCCCATTTCGCCCCAAATTACTTCGTCCAAACACTATACATCGCCTAAATGCCACTTCGCCCCAAAACCACTTCGTGCACAGGCCGTGGTTCAGGGCGAAATGGTTTTGGGGCGAAATGACTGCAAACCCTTTTTTGACTGTTTTCTCAAAAGTTAGACGAAGTACGTAGCTGGTTTTTGTTCAGGTTGGTTTTAATCATGCATATCTTCAATCACACAGGGGGATAAAACTATTTGTAACAGTTTACCAATCATGTATACTATCTTTAAGCATGTCTTCATCATGAAATAATTTTATGCTACAGTATGCACACCTTTTCAGCTAATGATTTTGCAGCACATTCACACAACAGCTCCCCAATTATTGCTTGGGTTGATGAGGCAATTAAGATCAAGTATCTTTTCCAGGGACATAGACATTTGTCACACGCTCCCGTAAAACTGTCACTAGATATGTAATCCACATACACACTTATTCTCACCTGTGTACATGTTTGCCCTGCGTAGCCAGTCACACAGTCGCAGGTGAAGCTATTGATGCCATCCACACAAGTTCCTGTGACATAATTAAAAATGAAAACGGGTGTTCTTTAGCAAAGGTTTAAATGGACTACACTTAAAGGTATCTCGACGAATCAGAAATGTTCACAGATTTACACATAACTTACACAATATAAACACGATGACGGTAGAAAACTTCCCCTGAAATGGTTTTGTCTGAAGTTCTATAGTCTTTGAGAAATTAGCAAAACAATTATTTTCCGTCTCACGAGACGTAAATTTAATTCGCCTTAAAGTCCCAGTGTATCATTTGCAATGACCCCAAAAAGTAATCGACGAGTTTACAGGGGAAAAGTTCTGAAAGTAAAGATTGAATTAATAGCAACTACCCAATGAAAGGTTTCCGCTCAAAATGATATAATTTTACCAGAAAATAATCTGTAAAGATGAAATTATTTATATCGTTTGCAAACGATTTACTTATTTTTGGTTCGCATCTACGCGGTCCAAAATGCATGGGCACTGTGTACTGCGTGTGTGTGTTCCAACGCGATGCATTTTTATGGATCGCGCGCACACGCAGTATGATGTGCGCCACAGAGTGCATGACGCAAGCCACATAGTAACCGATCAACTGAGAACGAATATTTGAAACACCCCGCCAAGACCAGGAAAACGCATATGGATTTTCATGTTTTTTTAAAAACGTGGTACATTTGACAAAGCTGAAATTTCTTCGGATGAGTTTGTTGATGTCTTTCTTTTGATTTATAATGGTTTTATTCGCAGAATTGCTCAAAAACAGATCATCTACAGGGCCTTTAAAACCATTTCGCCCTAGACTACTTCGTCATGAACCACTTCACCCAAGTGCCATTTCGCCCCCAAACCACTTCGCCAACACACTACTTCGCCCAAAAGCCTCTTCACCCAAAAACAACTAGGGGTGCTTTGTAGTTGGAAGCCCAGGGGCATGTTTTGTAGTGGTGGAGGTAACTAATTTTGTTTTTCCCTCCATTTTCCTTGCCTTTTTTTAGGGCACTACATGTATCTGGATTTTTTTGTGGGGGCGAAAATCTCAGAGAAAAAAATAGATTATATTTTATTGTATGGAATAATTACCTTCAGCGAAGTAAAGATAACCCTTTCTTTGCATTGTGTTGCTTTCAGCTTTTCACTTTTGGTCTAGAACTCCCAAAAATATTTCAGGTTTATAACCTCAATTGGGTTTTAATTCTCAATTGGGTTTTAATCATACTGATCATACCTTGGGCTCCACACAGATTCCCGACACAGTCATCAATGTTTGTCTGACACTGCTCTCCGGTGAATCCCTGTAGACAGATACATACTGGTATATTGCCCCCGACTCCTAGCTGCTGCGTACACACGGCGCCGTTCTGACATGGGTTATTGCCGCTATCGCAGCGTGACTGCATCTCGCAGTCCGCGCCTGCCCAGTTGTCGGTGCACGTGCAGGTGTAGCCTCCAGGGCGATTGGAGCATGCGCCGTTGTTACGACACAGAGTTGCGGCACAATTGTCAATTTCAAGCTCGCAGTTGTTTCCTGGAGAAAAACAATGTTGTTAAAATGGCGAGGGAAAAATGTCACCAAAAACTGAATATTACTGAAGATGAAATTAACATATCTTGTGTATGTGCAGTTTCTGTGTGCGTATGCATGTTCCATACGTGTTGACTAGGGCGCGGGCACAGGCACAAACGCAGGCCAGTTGGCTGGTCTTTATCACTGGTCTTTATCGTCTGTTTAAAACTAGCTATGTGACGTGCTCTCAGCCAATAGGGATGCGTAAACTGTCCAAGGTATTTATGAATTTCCGACAAATACGTACCCTGGTAACCAGCAGCACACAGGCACTGGTATCCATCCACCAAATCCACGCATGTTCCGCCATTTTGACACGGATCGCTCAGACACTCGATAATCTCCCGCTCGCACTGTCTGCCCGTGAAGCCCAGCGGGCACGAGCAGCGGAAACCGCCCTCGCCCGTGTTTTGACAAAACACGTTGTTCTTGCAGGGGTTTGAGGAACAGGTATCCAGAAACACATTGCAGGTTGGGCCGGCGTAGTTTGTTGGGCAGATGCAGCGAAAACCGGCTATTTGGTCCTGGCACTGTCCTGTTGGGGAATTGGAATTAATTAATAATTAATTAATTACATTCATATAAACTCCTCAAAAAAGTTCGGAAAGTCAAGTTTGACTAACGATTTCTCTCTTGTTACTAAATCATTTCCCTTGAATTTGGTATCATTGGAAAGCCCTGTTATTCCTCTTTACAGTGTTGTGTAATTTGTCATGATTTATCAATTGGGGGATGTGCAGTATAGCGGAATACAGGGGTGGGTGGAAAGTGAAATGTCACAAAATTCACTGCTATTGTCATGCAGTGCATTCCCCTTTTGCTTGGAGGATAGGAATGTGTCAATGCACTTTTTTACAATAGCAATGCATTTTCACAGTTCTACAGAGTGTAGTATTTTTCAATACCTCCCCTCCCTCCCCCGAAATACTACTTATCAAAAAATGTTGTCACTACAATGAGATGTCAACATTTTACATTGCATGCAAAGTCGTACGCAGCCCTCGACCCCCCTCACCTCTTCCTACGCTTTGTAGAACCGTAAAAATGTTGTGACAACTTTGGACGGCCCCAAAGAACTCGTGTGTCTTTACAGTAAGAATAGGGTTTAGTAGGACAATCAAATTCTGCCACCCTCTTTTAATAAATATGAATTTGTAATTTCTTTTATACAAATTAATTGTTAATTTTTAAAATTTTGCTAATCAAGGCCGAAAGTTAAAGTCAAATAACACTAGTTTTGTAAGAACTCTGGATGCAGCAATAGGGCGACAATTCGGGAAGCCTTTCCCCGGGGACCACCGAAATTTCAGGAAGAATCACTCAAGTTGACACCAAATTTCTCTACCCAAAGCTTCCAAAAATGGTTACAGACCTAAGAAAGACGGTTCTAGACCTAATAAAAATGGTTCTCGATTTAAAAAAATGGTTTTTGACCTAAAAAAATTGTTTTTAATCTCAAAAATATTAGGGCGACACCAAATTGTCGCCCTATTGAGCGTGTCGCCCTAATATAGCTTTTTTACACACAAATTGTCGCCCTATCCTAGCAAACAGAGTTTTTGAGAACTTTACAAACCTCCATTTCTGCAAGGCGTACTGCTACATTCATTGATCTGAGTCTCACAGTTTGTCCCAGAATATCCCAGTCGACAATCACACCGATACGCGCCTACGAGATCCACGCACACGCCGTTGTCACGACACGGTCCACTGACGCATTCCTGGATCTCGGTCTGGCAACGTTCGCCCTGGAAACCGTCTGGGCATGAGCAGACGTAACCGTTCACCAAATCGGAGCAGGTGCCCGACTGCAGACAGGGGGCGCTAGAGCACTCGTTTACGTTCACCGAGCAGAGTAGTCCGCTGAATCCGGGAAGGCAACGACACGTGAAGCCGTTTGCGCCGTCTTCGCAGGTCGCGCCATTTTGGCACGGGTTGGAGGCACACTCGTTCATGTTTATCTCGCACAGTGCTCCCTGGAAACCGGTGTTGCACGTGCAGCTGAAACTGCCAAATGAATCTTGGCATCTGCCTGCATTCTGGCATGGGTCGCTGGCGCACTCTTTAATGTTACTCTGGAATGAAAAAAGCGTGTACACATTAATGATATTGTACGATTAGACAATGGGGCAGCAATTTTATATTGCAATACATGTGCCTTGCATGCCTGTAAATTCACACATCAGCATAGATGGTATATGTGCAACGCAATGGGTAAATATGTACACCAGCATACAGGGGACCAGTGAATTGAACTAGACAGTACCAGTTGTTTTTTTTTGTATGGAACTATTATAAATAGGGGAATGTGATTATGGATATGTAATTTAAAAAAACCAATTCAAAACATTGAAGACGGACAAACATTTATGTTATAGCTGAGATGCCCTAACTTTTTGATATTGCAAGACATTTGTAAATTTATCATAGGTACGACGTCATAAATTCAGTTTATATTAATGTTTCAGGCTTAAATCCCGTATACAGGATTCGCAATGTCCCAAAATTTTAATGAACCATTTGACCAGAAAAACTCAAATGAATAATAGAAATGGTTCTAACTGTCCAAAGCAATGATTCTGCCGGGGATTATATCTTTTTGTGAGAAAATGATAATTGAAATAAATGTGTGTGCACCTGCATTTATTTGCAAGGGCGTCCTCCTGTGAATGAAACTAGGCCCCTGACTACCATAGTATTATGGCTTCGTTTTCCATGCAGTATAACCAGGGTACCACCCTAAATAGGACAGTGGCTTCGCACAATTTCTTGAAAGCATGGACACAGTTTTTTCAATGTTTTCTCAAAATGAGGCACTGAGCTGACTTATAGACAAGTTGGTTTTTCTCATGTAGACACATCCTCAATCACACATGGAGATAACACCATTTGTAACCGTTTTCCAATCCTGTAATCTATCTTTAAAGGAGCTTGTCCAGATTTTTCCAGAAAATGGATTTCGTTCTAATTTAACAATCATATAAAATACTTCCCCAAAATACTATCCATGCGAAAACAAGAAAATTTGCAATCTCCAATTTGGATGTGGAAGGAAAAGGGTTGGATGTGGAAGCAAAAGGGTTGGTGTGATCACTGCACTGCTTTATGGAATTTAAAATTAGTTTACAAAACATTGGTTGTTTTTTGATGATATCCTTGAAAATATATGGATTGGGAGCACGAAATTTTAGAATGGTAATGAGAAAAATATGACAAATGATATGGTATCAAAATTTTAACATCCATCCACAGTTTTAATACACCAAGACCTCACCTGGCAAAACCTGCCTTCGAATCCCCGAGCACATTCACAGGTATAGCTGTTATCACCATCCACACAGATGGCACCGAACTGGCACAGGTTACCCACGCAGTCATTGACGTTCACTTCGCAGTGTCTGCCGCTGAACCCCACAGGGCACGTGCAGTCGTAACCGCCAACCCGATCGCGGCATGTCGCGCCGTTACTGCAGGGGTTACTTGCGCACTCGTAGAGTTCCGAGTCGCAGTGTGTGCCCGTGTAGCCCGGGGTGCAGACGCACGTGTAGCCATTTACACTGTCTGAGCATGTCGCGCCGTTTGAGCATGGAGTGCTGGCGCATTCATCCACGTTAAGCTGACACTGATCACCTGGCACCAGAGAAAATATAATAATAATAATAAATATTTATATAGCGCAACGTTTCCACCCTCAAGGGCACTCAAGGCGCTGAAATACAAATTACACACATAATTAAAGAAAACTACATTTGATCAAATGCCCTGTGCAAGAGGTGGGTTTTGAGACATGATTTGAAAGAGGATAGTGTATCACTTGATCTGATCTGAAAGGGCAATTCATTCCAAAATCGGGGTGCTGCCACTGAGAAGGATCGACTATCAAAGAAATAGGTTTATAATTTTCAAGAAACCTGTAAGTGCTGTTTCTCTGGTGTAATGTACGATGGTGTGATTGTAATACGTAATATATTCCAAATTAAAAAAGAAATATGGGGGGGTTGGGGGCGGGTGAAAAGGTCACCAGCAGCCCCCCCACCTCCTCCACTGGCGCCCTCCCACAGTAACGTCCAGTGCCCCCTATGGAGAGAACCCTGGCTACACTGCTGCATTTGAATGCTTACAATTTTTCAATCTGCGTTTCCAAATAAAATCAATTTTGGAAAATAAATTATTTGGGGGAAAAAAAATCACTAGATTTGAGCAGGTTACCTTGGAAACCAAGTGCACACTGGCAAGTATATGACTGCAGACCATCGGTACACGCAGCTCCATTTTGACACGGGTTGGATTCGCACTGGTCACCGTCTAACTGGCAGTTTGTTCCAGACCACTCTGAGGGGCAGATGCACCTGAAGGCCCCAGCTAGGTTTTCACATGTTCCTGGAAGTCAAGTTAGGGTTATGATTAAAACGGAATCTTTAAAACTTTTAAAATATCTTATAACAAAGACAACTCATAAACAAATTTCTTATAACAAAGACATTTGGCAATCTATATTTACATGTAGTTTAGTATTTTATACCCGGTTGTGTTCATAAATATGTAAGACACAAAAAAACGTTAAAAAACAACGCTTGTACGCTGCGCTTACCGCATTGCATGCGTTCCCAAATCACCGATCTTTCCAAAATAGAACATTCCACTCTGGTGTCTCGGAGCTTCTCTGATACCTCATTGGCTGTGCGTTGGAAAGGTCAGCGCATCGTGGGTCAAAGTTCAACAAATTTGAGCTTTGACTCAGCTCAAAATGCATTGTGAGTCATGATAGGCTGCGCACAAGCAGAAAATCGGCTGCTGTAGAAACCTATGGCACAGGCGCGCGCAAATCCATTTTTCCGCGTCAGTGTGAAAGCCGCTTAATTCTTACCTCCATTAAGACAGGGGCTGCTGCTACACTGGTCAATGATATCCGTTTCGCAGTTGGTCCCACTGTACTCTGCTACACATTCACACCTGTTGAGTTTGGAGTTTTTGTTAAACACTTTTTTCGAATATGATTCAAAAGTAGTGGTACTTTACTTGCCTTCCACCTCTATGGCCCTGGTTCGATCCTGTCCGGGTCAGTATGTGGATTGGGTTCTCAGTCCCTGCTTGATTCCATTGGTTTTCCCCTATACACAATTGTGTAGGGGTTTTCCTCCCACTTCTAAAACTGAGTATTTCTTCGTCTTCTCTTCACATGTTTCTTCAGGCTTACAGGCTACAGTGCCTCGGGCACTTTTGAGGAATCCTTGGTTTCAATACCAGGAAGAATCAATAATAATAACATGCCTGTAAATAACATTTACTGCTTGTAAATTATTTTAAATACTGTAACTATTAAGAAATTGCACGGGAAATTCTTAGAAAAACTCAGAAAAGTTAAAATGCATCAAAATGTCGCACTTTGGCTCCCGTTTTTATGAAAAGACCTAAATTCCATTTTTCTTGAAAATAACACTGATTTCAGAGTTTCATTCACTTTACAGTCAAAAATGGTATTTCATAATAATTTGGTACTTTTGCCTTTTGCAAAGCTTGAAGTCACTAACCTGTAGTCTTTGACCAAATCAATGCATGTGGCTCCATTCATGCAAGGGTTGGGACTGCACTGGTCACCATCAATCTCACAGAGTATGCCATCGAATCCATCCGGACAGTCACAGCGGAAAGCATTTAGTAGGTCCATACAGGTACCTAGGGTTACGAATACAAAGAACGGTTTATGTTTGTGCTTCAGTATTATACTTAAAGGCCCATTGTATCATTTGCAATGACAGTTGGAACCACTTCTATCTTCCATTTGAGTAAGGTTTTTCCAGCTAAATAATTGATAATTTTTTGGACATTGCAAATCCTTTATGTTTTAATGCGAAACTTTGCTTAAGCATGAGACGTTTTATAAATCTGAGGTAGTCAATCTCTTACCTCCATTCTGACAAGGGCTACTTCCACAATCATCGAAGTTAACCTCGCACCGACTGCCCACGAACCCGTCCAAACAGTCGCACATGAAGCCGGCGACCAGGTCGGTGCAGGTCCCTTGGTTTAGGCACGGTGTGGACGCGCATTCGTTGATCGGCATGTTGCAGAGGGCGCCAGTGAAGCCGGCAGGACAGACGCAGGTGTACGTGTTGATGCCGTCCATGCAGGTCGCGCCGTTTATGCAGGTCACTCCGATGCAGTCGTCTATGTTGGTTTCGCATAGCAAACCTGATATGAAAGCATGTTATTTAACAATAGAATGAATATAACACAGAGACTTCATGAAAATGCCAACAACTAGATTTGAGTCTTTCCACAGTAAAGGGGCCATTTTGGCAACACAGACCATATTTTCCAGAAAATACCTTTGTCTGGTGTCAAAATAAAAGTAATGAGTTTCAGTTGTTCTGAAGAGATAACTTAGGCCCAAAACATTTTGTGACAACATGCCTTTCTAAAAACCCTGTGTACAAATTTCCAATATACACTCGTAACCGGGACGGTGACGGAACTGTGACGGAACTGTGCTGTTGTCAAGCACGATTGCCTGAAAAATGTTATGAATGCCTTTAAAAAAAAATAAACAAGAAACACCACAAAAAAAATCTTCCTCACCAGTAAACCCGGCCAAGCAAGTACACTGATACACATTTAGCAGATTACTGCAAAAGGCTCCGTTCATGCATGGAGTGCTGGCGCATTCATCTATATCCATCTGGCAGTTAACTCCGCTATAGCCTGCGACACAGTCGCACTCATAACTGTTGACGCCATCACGACATGTGGCTCCGTTCTCACAAGGGTTGGACGCACACTCGTTGATGTTTGTTTGGCAATATCCACCTTATAGTCCAAAATAATTAAAGGTCAGACAATAATTACAAAAAAATTATCAATATTGTAGAAAGATCTTTAACAAAAGAAATTACAACTCCTGCTGAAATGATGATCATCTTTGAAATAATCACAAATTATTTCAAGTCTTTGCAAGTCCATAAAAAGTCCCATAATTCAGGTCAGTGTTATTGAAATACATGAGGTAATGCGCATTGAGACTGCATGTGGAATGCACTACATAAGGGAGCTGTCCAAAGTTGTCAACATGTTCACGGTTCTACAAAGCATAGGAGGGGGCTGGGAAGGGGGAGAAGGGCTGGGAAGGGGGAGAAGGGGCGGGGGGGGGGGGGGGGGGGGGGGGGGGGTTGGCGGTTGAGGGCCGCGTACGACTTTACATGCACTGTAAAATGTTGACATTTCATGGTAGTAACAACAAAAAAGTTAAGTAGTATTTTGGGGGGCGGGGGACGGGGGAGGGGGGCGGGGGGCGGAGACTTCTTGAAAAATACTACGCTCTGTAAAACTGTGTAAATGTTGACAACTTTGGACGGCCCCTAAAAATGTAGTATAATGTCGGTGGTCATCCCTGTTATTTTCCCCCAAAGAGTTGTTACAGACAACATAACAAATTCAGTTATTATGACCAAGCAAATGCTTTTCACATTGGCACGACTAGGGACAGATTGTTTGCAATAAGGAGCCTATTAGCACAGACTACGCACTAATTGAAGAAGCTCAATGTTCAGATTTTTCCAGAAAATGGGTTTCATACTTTAATCTTACAATCATATAAAATACCTCCCCAAAATACTATCCATGGGAAGAAAACAGGAAATTTGCAATTTCCAATTTGGATGTGGCAGCAAAAAGGTTGGTGTTATCACTGCACTGCTTTATGTAACCGACTTAAAATAGTTTACAAAAGATAGTCTTGAAAATACATGAAATGATTGAGAGTGTGAAGTTTTAAAATAGTAATGAGAAAAATGACATTTTTTTCGACATCGCGTAAGGTTTTGGCCAGTGGCACTATTGAATATGATTGACGGGGTCCATGTGGTCCTCATACATACACATGTTGAATATCGTCACTTGATGTCTGTCCCAAGGGTGTAATATTTGTCTCCTAAAATGTTTAAATCTGTATACAAGGGTGGGGGCCGTGGTGCATCTAGGGGAGGGAGCTTTGGGGTGCTAGTAGGAGAAAGTGACTGGGTGTGAGCTCTGTTCCCATGACCTCGTTCTCACTAGAGAAATTGTTCCGTTCGACGAAGATTAGTTAATCGTCCTTAGTTAATGAAGCGTGCGTTCACATCTCACTTAACGAAAGACGCACGACGCAGTCGTGCAACTAGGCCTACCAAATTGCTTTGTCGAACGAAGGGAACATTCTCATAAAAAAATTGCTTCGTCGAATAAAGTAATCTCTTCGTCGAATGAAGCTATTTTGATTCATTGAACAAAGACATTTATTGAACAAAGGAAATTTATTTGTCGAATCATCGCTGAATCTTCGTTGAACAGAGCAATTTCTCTAGTGAGAACGGGGTCTATATTGGTGACATCCAAGAACATTTTACATTGGGGTATTTTAAACTATAACAAGTTTGTGCAACAAAATAGCAAAAGCAAAGTGACCACGCACAAAAATGATAGATGTGGGTAATTCCCAAAATTAGGGGGCCAAAATGTTTGGTGTCCTAGTTACGTACGACACTCTCTGCTTAAAAAAATCACCACTTATGACCACAAATTCTCAGTAATGGACTGTGGCCTGTGATTATAGGGGGCAGCATCATTTTCTTCAATATTTTGTTTTCTGATTCCTGAAAAATACTTAAAACAAAAGACCATAAAGGCTTATAATTTGTTCCATGTTATTGGATAGGAGTTTGGTGTCCCGGGTTACCTACGCCAATGAAAATTGGCTGTAGAATGAGTTTGCAATAACCTTGGTGCCATATCTACAGACAAACATTAAATTTGAGTGGCATTTGTTCAAATAAAAATAATTATTTTCTACTGGGAAACCACTTTCAATCATTAAAAACACTTGGAAATCTTAAAAAGCATGTCACACTTTTGGACCCCTAATTTTGAGAATTACCCATGTACAAAATTGTTGATAATCATGAAAATTGGTGCAAATGATAGAAACAAAAGGACTTTTCACACTACCAACCTCTCAACCCAGGTTGAAATCATTTAAGGGTCACTTAAAGGACACTCCAGAGATTCCCCTCCCCGTGTGATAAGGCCTTTTGTGTGATTTTTAGATCAGTCCATGGGTGGTAAGGAATGAAACCAGAAGAGAATGAGCTACAAAAATAAGTTTTTATTGCAGCAATGATGAAAGTACATGTAATAAGAAAATCAGAAACCAGATTCAAATAAAGAAATCCACACTGAAAAAATGTTAATGGAAATTTTATTGTGCATATTTGAAAAGCCAGACAAAAAAACTGAAGATATGGTTAGGTGGAGATATGAATGGAGGTGGAGATATGAATGGAGGTGCAGATATGAATGGAGGTGCAGATAGTGCAACAAAAATGGCGGTCCCATCACCATGGCGAGTATATCGCATTTTGTCACCTTCGAATCCGGCAAGACAATCGCACCGGTAACCGTTAACCAAATCCACACATGTTGCTCCATTACGACAAGGGTCACTGACGCATTCCAGTTTGTCCGCTTCACAGAGCATCCCCGTAATACCGGGAGGGCAGGCGCATACGTAGCCATTGAACATGTCCTGGCACGTCGCGCCATTCAGGCAAGGGTCACTTGCGCACTCGTCGATGGGAATTTCACAATGTTCTCCGGTGAAACCTGTGACGCAACTGCAGTAGAAGGCATCGAGTTGGTCCACGCAGCGGCCACTGTTCACGCAAGGATTGCTTTGGCATTCGTTAATTTCGCGGTCGCAAAGTGTTTCCTCGTACCCAGCGACGCATTCACATCTGAAGCGGTTCTCTAAATCCGCGCAAGTGCCTTGATTCTGACATGGGCTACTCACACATTCATTAATATCAGTTTCACAATTTCGTCCTTCAAAACCCGGGCGACACCGACATGCGTAAGCCCCTACGCCATTTTGGCACGTTCCATTATTCAAGCAGGGGTCAGAAGCGCACTCGTCAATGTCAATTTCACACATATTACCCGAATAACCATTCAGACAGACGCACATGAAACCATCAATTTTCTCAGCACATGTTGCTCCGTTCAGGCACGGATTACTGGCACATTCTTGAATTTCTGTCTCGCAGTTGAGACCAATGTAACCTGGTAGACAGGCACATGTGTATCTCGCGACATCATCTACGCAGGTGGCCGAGTTCTGGCAAGGGTTGCTCGCACACTCGTCCGTCTCATTTTCGCAGTTGTTTCCATGGAAACCGGGACGACAGACACACTCAAAATGGTCAATTAGGTCCAGGCATGTTGCTCCATTCATGCAGGGTGTGCTTTCGCATTCATCAATGTCTATCTCGCAAACGTTACCTTTGACAAAAAGAAAATTCTATTAAATTAGTCATTTCAAGAAAAGAAGAAGGAATGAATCTTAATTTAAGCAACATCTACTTAGTACTGAATCTGGGTCTTTCCACAGTAAAGGGGGCATTTTGGCAACACAGACCATATTTTCGAGGAAATACCTTCGTCTGGTCTCAAAATAAAAGAAATAAGTTTCAGTTGTTCTGAAGAGATAACTTAGGCCCAAAAAGGGTTACAAATAGTGTGACAACATGCCTTTCTAAAAACCCTGTGTACAAATTTCCACTATACGCTCGTAACCGAGACGGACACTTGTGTTACATTTTATAGCTATCGCAACGGGTTCGCGTTTAAGACATTTCCTATCCTGCCACCACACAAATTCGGGAAAATTTATTGAAGCAGTGTGTAAATACTCCTTATTATTTTTCCACAAAAGTCACAAATATTACCTCCAAATATCTATATTTTGTAATTCTGGTCGATTTACTCGCATTTGTGGCACCAAACCTTTGATTTCACGCCCGTTTTGAGAACACCAACTATCCGTGGTGATGCGATGGAAGTCGCCATTTTGGAAAATGTGACCCCGGAACGTGTTCTACTCTCAGGTCATTTTTATGTCAAAACGCCCTCTTGAGGCATCTAATAACCATGTGTGATGTATCATTGTAATCTGCAAACACCACTTTCTATCGTAAGTGGAATTTCAGTGGAAATTTGGAAAATTTTAAGTTGGAAATGAGCCGTTTTTGACACTTAATGAAAATGAGGTTGCTATTTTCTTATTTAAAGCTGTTTAACCAGGAAATTTGTCAGGGAACATTCAAATTTCACATATAAATAAATTCTTTGAACTTTTCTGTGCCTAATTCACATCACTTTCAGGTGTAAAGCCATGTCGCATAGCCCCGCAAAGGGGCGGCAAGTGTGTCGGGCCCGGCCGCGCGCGCCTCGTGTGTGATTTTGGTGCGATGACTCCTTGACTGACGGAGTGGGCGTGGCGCATGTTGAACTTATTTTGAGTAGTAGGGCCTATCAGCTGCAGGAGGACCTTCAGGCAGGGGATTTAGTTGTGGAGGAGGAACACTAACACAGCAAAGCTGTACAGGATCAGCATTCTTGTCCAATTAACCTAGTAACTTAATTAGATGAGAAGAAAAGTATAAGAAAAGTATGAAAGTACATAACTTCTAAATGCAAATATACGTTTTCATCTTGAACAGAACTTTTGATTTGTATAAGTGGGGTGTGTTTCACATGGCATAACTTCTGTTAGGAAGCACCAATTTTAATACTGTTCTCACTAATGTGTTGCTCACACCAAGGTGATTAATTTAATATACAATAATTGCAATCATGGTGACTGTATGTGAGAAATATGAGGTAATGACTTACACAAGTATAAAATTAGACCTCTTCACTAAATATGCGGCAGAAGAGTTATGGTATATAGCATCCCTTTAAGAGGCATATCTTCATTAATATTGGTCCAATTTTAATTTGCTCTTCACCGTTGTATTTCTCTTGAAAAGACCTTTCAAATGATGTATAGTTTGTCTATATTTTTAAAAAAATAAAAAAACAGGTAATATAGCTACATTTTAGGCCGTCCGGGTTACGAGCGTATATTGGGAGTTTGTACACAGGGTTTTTAGAAGGGCATGTTGTCACACTATTTGTAACCCTTTTTGGGCCTAAGTTATCTCTTCAGAACAACTGAAACATAGTTCTTTTATTTTAAGACCAAACAAAGGTATTTTCTGGAAAACATGGTCTGTGTTGCCAAAATGCCCCTTTACCGTGGAAAGACTCATCTAGTAATTAGGTCCACAAAATAAAGCATTAGAAAATTAAAAACCATCAAAAAACAAGAGTTTGACACTACCAACAAAGAAATACACAAAATATCCAAAATATCAAGAATGTGATCCAAAGCTTGTCATGATTGAGCTGTTTTTAATATTTTATACTAACACTAAACATAGAACAAACGGGTTGTGCTTTATTGACGTAATGATCTTTACTGACGTTCAATGATCAGTGGCTAATATCATTAAGCTGCTTAGCATTAAAATCTGCTTGCAAAAATGGGTTACCAGCCAGAATCGCATGTGAAGTGCATTGTTAATGACTGGTATTCTGCTAACATTGCTAAGAACACAAGTTGACAACCCATTTTTTCAAAGCAAATTTTATGCTGAGCAAAATTTTGTGTAAGTTTTTAAATGATCCATATGTAATATTATTTTACTTACCTGAGAAGCCTGGAAGACAGTTGCATATGAAACCATTCACTATGTCTGTGCAGTTGGCGCCATTCCGACACGGTTGACTCAAGCACTCTCGTATATTCAGTTCACAGTGGAGTCCAGAGAACCCTGCTACGCACTGACAAGTGTACCCATTGAGCATGTCCAGACAGGTCGCGTTGTTCATACATGGGGCGCTTTCACATTCATTGACGTCGGTTTCGCAGAGATCTCCCACATAACCAGGCACACAGTTGCAATGAAAATCATTGATTTGGTCGATGCACTGTGCACTGTTTAAACACGGGTTAATTGCGCATTCGTCGATGTTGTTCTCGCATCGCGCACCGGTGAATCCCACGGCACACTCACAAACGAAGCGATTCTGCATGTCGACACATCTTGCTGAATTCATACAAGGGCTGCTGGCGCATTCGTTGACGTCGACTTCGCAGTTTTGACCCTGAAAGCCGGGGACGCATGCACATATGTACTGGGCGACGCCATCTTGGCACGTTCCATTATTCAAACAGGGTTGCGATGCGCAGTCGTCGATGTCGTTTTCGCAGCGGGTGCCATTGTAACCATTCAGGCACGTGCAAGAGTAACCGTTGATTTCCTCTGTGCACGTACCTCCGTGCAAGCAAGGGTTGCTTATACACTCCAAGATTTCGGTCTGACAACGAACGCCCATAAAACCCGGCACACACGTGCAGTTATAACCTGCGATTTGGTCGCTGCACGCAGCGCCGTTTTCGCAGGGACTACTTTGACACTCGTCAATCTGAACTTCACAGCCGATACCTCGAAACCCATCAATACAATCACAACTGTACGCATTAACCATATTAATACAGCGTGCTCCGTTTAGGCATGGATCGCTATTACATTCGTCAATATTAATTTCACATTGCTTACCTGTAAACCCACCCCTACAGACACAACTGAACGTGTCTACCCCGTCTACGCAGTCCGCCCCGTTTTGGCAGGGTGCACTTGCGCATTCATCAATATTAACTTCACACCGCTCTCCCCGGTAACCCGCGAGGCACCGGCATTGGTAGCGACCCACGAGGTCAGAGCACACAGCCCCGTTCACACAGGGGGAACTGTTACATTCGTTAATCTCCGTCTCGCAGCGAGTACCCATGAAGCCTTGTCGGCAAGCACACGTGTAGTTGTTGATTCTGTCCATGCAAGTGGCGCCGTTCAAGCACGGCGAGCTTCCGCATTCCGGAATGTTAGTCTCACACCTTTCCCCGATGAAACCGGGCACGCATCGGCAGTTGTAGCCAGCGACCAAATCCTGACACTCTGCGTTATTTTCACAAGGGCTGCTAGAGCACTCGTTGATCTCAATTATGCAAGTTGAGCTGATGAAACCCTCCGTACACGTACAGAAAAACCCAGCTAACTGGTCGACGCACCGACCCCCATTTAAGCATGGATTACTCAAACATTCATCAATGTCCTGCTCGCACAGACCGCCACCGTAACCTTTAGTACAATTACACGCGTAATGATTGACGCCATCCACACACGTTGCGTTATTACGACATGGATTACTTGCGCATTCGTCTACATCAAGTTCACAGTTGGTTCCTTGAAAGCCCAAACTGCAATCGCAGCTGTATTCATTCACGAGATTCCGGCAAATAGCTCTGTTCTGACATGGCGCGCTCAAGCATTCATTGATGTCGATTTCGCAGCGTGTCCCGTTAAAGCCTTCGGGACACATACAAAAGAAACTGTTGATGCGGTTTTGACACAGAGCGGCGTTCATGCACGGATTACTCCCGCATTCATCGATGTCCGTTTCGCAGTGTAAACCGTTGAATCCTGCGGGGCACACGCAGATATATCCACCGATTTGGTCGAGGCACGTTGCGTCGTTCATACACGGGTTACTGTCACACTCGTGGATATCCTGACCGCATTCAGAGCCTTGGAAACCTGTCAGGCAGATACACGTGAAGCCATTTACGACGTCTTGGCACATAGCTCCGTTGGAGCACGGCGTACTCACACATTCGTCGATGTTAACTTCGCAGGATGTGCCTTCGAATCCAGGCCGACAATTACATGTGTAGGCATTAACGAGCTCAACACAGGTGGCCCCGTTTTGGCAGGGGTTGCTGACACACTCGAGAATATCCTGGTTGCAAGTGATTCCTTGATACCCAGAAGCGCAGATGCATTCAAAGCCATCGACGAGGTCCGAGCATGTAGAATTGTTGGTGCACGGACTACTGGCGCATTCATTGATATTGATTTGACAAGTTAGTCCGCTAAAACCTGGAAGACACGTACAAGAGAAGCCGTTTATGGCGTCTGAACACTGACCACCGCTCAGGCAAGGCTGAACTGCGCATTCATTAACGTCAACTTGACATAGAGCGCCTTCAAACCCAGCCAAACAAACGCAGGAATACGAGTTTGGACTATCGGAGCACGATGCTCCATTTAAACAAGGCGCGCTAGCGCATTCATCCACGTCAATTTCGCAGTGTGTTCCTTGATACCCTGCCGGGCAAAGACACTGGTAACCATTCACCATATCGCGGCAACGAGCTTGATTCTGGCACGGGTTGCTGGCACACTCGTCAATATTCATCTCGCAGTTGGTGCCTGTGTAACCTTCAGTGCATGTACAGGAGTACCCGTTAACACGATCTACGCACTGGGCGCCGTTTCGACACGGGCTACTCAGGCACTCCTGAATGTTGATTTCGCAACGTTCGCCGATAAATCCCGGATCACAAATGCACACGAAGCTGTTCGGTCTGTCACGACATTCGGCTCCGTTTTCGCACTGATTACTCGAGCATTCGTTGATTTCCTGTTCACAATTGTCTCCAATGTAGCCCGGTAGACAGAAACACCGGTAAGCATTGACGAGATTATCACAGCGTGCTTGGTTCCTACATGGATTACTTGCACATTCATTTATGTCAATCTCGCAGTTTGGACCTGCATAACCAGCAGTACAATTACAGAAGTATCTTCCGATTTCTTCCATGCAAAGGGCACCATTTTGACACGGGTTGCTCGCACATTCGTTGACGTCAATTTCACACAGAGTCCCTTCCCATCCAGAGGTACAACGACATTCAAACCGGTTTACTCGGTCCAGGCATGTTGCGCCATTCTGGCATGGCGCACTGGCGCATTCATTGATGTCATTCTCGCAACGTGGACCTACGTAACCCAGCGGACAGACACATTGGTATGCGTTGACTTGATCGACGCACTGGCCGACCACACATGGATTGCTAGAACACTCGTTAATGTTTACTTGACAAGTAGTGCCAGAATAACCAGAAGCACATACGCACTCAAATCGGTTAAAAAGGTCCCGACACGTTGCTCCGTTACGACAAGGATTACCGTCGCACTCGTTAATTTCATGCTCGCACCGATTTCCTTGGTATCCGGACACGCACGTGCAGACAAAACCCAGGAAGACGTCCATGCAGGTGCCAGAATTTAAACAGGGAGAACTCGCACACTCATCGATCGCACGTTCACAGTTGGTTCCCTCGTAACCAATAGCACAGGTACAAGAGTACGCATTAACAAGCTCCGAGCAAGTAGCACCATTTTGACAAGGACTACTATCGCATTCCAGTGTTTCCATCTCGCACAAAACACCAACAAAACCAGTTGCGCATATACAACGGTACCTATTCACTTCGTCCGAGCACGTTGCCCCATTCTGACATGGATCACTAATGCATTCGTTGATGTCCGTGCGACAGTCGGCGCCAGAAAATCCGCTGGCGCAAGTACAGGTGAAACCGTTCACAAGGTCCTGGCAAGTAGCGCCATTTTGGCAAGGATCACTGGCGCACTCGTCAGTATTAATTTCACAATGCACACCTTGGAATCCCGCGAGACAGGCACAGTTGTAGCCATTAACCGCGTCTAAACAAGTGGCCGAATTTGCACAAGGATTACTTTGGCATTCGTTAATGTTCACTTCACACCTTGCGCCTTGAAATCCAGGCCGACACCCGCAAGTAAAGAAACCAATCCCTTGACTACAAATTCCACCAGACGTACACGGATCGCTAGCGCATTCATCTATATCTTCCTCACAGTTGATACCTCTGTAGCCACGCAAACAAACGCAACTATAAGCGTTGAGCAACTCGAGGCAAGTCGCGTTGTTCCTGCACGGAAAACTGGCGCACTCGCGGATTTCACTTTCGCAGTTCATGCCAGCGTACCCGCCGCTGCATCTGCACGAATAGCGTCCCACTTCATCGATGCATACGCCACCATTTTCGCAAGAGTTACTCGCACATTCATTTATATCGATTTCACACCGGGATCCTAGAAATCCGACGACGCATTGACACCGGTACGCGTTTATCAAATCCTCGCAGGTAGCGCCGTTCATGCACGGATTGCTGTCGCATTCATTGACTTGGATCTCGCAGTTCAATCCGCTGAATCCAATAACACAGCTGCAAATGTATGAATTGAGACCTTCGATGCACGCTCCGCCGTTCTGGCACGGTCCACTGAGACACTCTGGGATATCCTGCTCGCAGAGTGTTCCCCGATACCCCGGAATGCATTCGCATTCAAACATGTTTACACGGTCGCGACACGTGGCCCCGTTCTGACATGGCTGGCTTTCACACTCATTGATGTCGATTTCACAATGAGTCCCGACAAAACCTGACAAACAGGTACAAGTGTAGCCGTTAATCAGCTCATTACATGTTCCGTTGTTTCTGCAAGGCGAACTTGTACATTCGCTAATCTCAAACTCACAAAGGGTCCCAGTATATCCCGGCGAACAGTCACACTCGAATCTCGCAATAAGATCGCGACAAGTTGCTCCGTTTAAACAGGGATTCCCCAAGCACTCATCTATGTCAACATCACACAGATCTCCTTCGTAACCTGCTTGGCATTCGCAGCGGAACTTATTTACGAGATCCACGCATGTCGCATTTTCGCGGCACGGGCTGCTACCGCATTCATTAACGTCAACTTCGCACATGGTTCCAGAATAACCGGGACGGCAGAAACACCTATACGAGGCCCGGTTGTTTTGGCACAGCCCGTTTACGCACGGATTGCTCGTGCATTCGTTGATGTCTTGATCGCACGCATTGCCTGTGAAGCCTGCAGGACAGACACAACGAAACTCGTTGACCAGATTCTGACAGGTGGCCGTCTCGTGACATGGGTTGCTGCTGCACTCATCTAGATCAACTTCACAATTTGTTCCTGAGGAGTTTCAAACAAAACAAAGAAAAACAAAACCAATCTCAATAACTCAAACTTATTTTACTAAATAAAACTTCACTCAAAAGGAAGAATCCATTCCCAAGAAAAGTGACATTTACCTAAACAAATTTCTGTTAAACTTGCTAACAGGAATGCAAATCACATAAATCTACCCGACGCTGTTTTCTTCTATTAAAAGTAACGTTCTTTAACTTTTGTTTGTTAAACTTCTTCATGGCAACTGATGGATTCACCGTTATTCATCAATCCACAGTTGCATAAGGACAAACAAAATAAATGGTGTGTTTACGGTAACCTGACCTACCTGGAATTTTTAAGGCCAAATTGCCGACTTCAAACTATTTATTGCCAATTTTCAAGTTGATAATTTTAAATGAGCACTATTATATTTTCAGTAAATTTCCAACGAACATAACATTTTTTACACTTGTACATGAACATGGTTAATAGTGTTAAGAGTGAGTTTCAAACATTGCAAAACAACACACAAATGCATAAACTGAAATGTAAAAACAAAATGACAAAATAAAATTTTTTTCCTACCTACCTACCTGGATTTTTTTAGGCCGTTATCGTAAACGTACCATTTATTTTGTTTGGCCTAATATACATTTTGAAAAGTTTGTGGTATCGGCATTGCAATTTCAAACCGAAAGAAACCAGCGAGTGAAATACTGATTAAATCAGGATATGAATTCAAATTTACGCTTCAGAGACTTTGAGGGCCTGTAATGCTTCACATATTCAAGTTGTATGATTCAAGATGTACCACGCATATTGAGAATGGCATTATATTGAGAATGGCATTATACTTCCATCAATGATGCTTGAAGAACATGTGTTTAAAATCAAACAACTTGAATACGTGAAGCATTACAAGCCCTCAAAGTCTCTGAAGTGTAAATTTGAATTTCCGGAATTGCCCATCTACGAGGCCCAATGTATCATTTGCAAGATGGAACATTATTTAACATTTATAGAAGACGACCATATTATCTAAAGGATCCCCCGTTGCTAACCGATTCGAACCGGCCATTCAACACCGGCTAGCTCGGTGGTCGAGTGGTTAAAAGAGAAGGGTACCCAAGAAACAAAAGACCTTGTGCTCAAGAAGTACAACTCGTAAATTATTTTAATGCAAAGAAAAAGAAATATTACCTACTGAAAAGCGCACAAGAACTTCACAAAGAATCGAAATTTTAGCGATGCGTCGCACTATGGGCGCCGCCATTTTGTCCCAATATTGGGCAAAGAATGACGTTTTCGCGTACAAGTCCTTCGTGCATTTCTATGGCAATACACGAAAACGTTGTCCGCAAAAACGTCTTACGTTGACCAGTATTAGGACAAAATGGCGACGCCCATAGTGCGACGCATCGCTAAAATTTCGATTCTTTGTGAAGTTTGCGTCCGCTTTTCAGTAGGTAATGTTTCTTTTTCTTTGCATTAAAATCATTTAAGAGTTGTACTTCTTGAGCACAAGGTCTTTTGTTTCTTGGGTACCCTTCTCCTTTAAGACGTCTACCTTGTTTGCAGGAGGTCGTGGGTTCCAATCCCACCCGAGCACGCTATGAAGTTTTTCATAGTGTCTCGGGAAAGCACTGAGTATACAGTGTTAATATACATCAGGTAAGGCAAAACAAACTCTAATTAATTAACATTCATTCTCCCCGACGCAAGCTAAATCAATTACTATCTAAAGAATGTTGGTGAACTAGTCTTCAGCTACATACATGTAGATACAGCAATTTTTCAGAAAAGCGTTGAAATCCATGCATGGTTTTTGTGTGAAGTGAATGATAAAAAATGTGTGTGCACACATGTTTTTAAAAAAACATACTTTCAGTTGTTAATTTCTTTAATACACTAAGTACCATCTTGAGCAGAAATATATTCATGTGGTGTTTGTTACCGTTGCTATCAACAACTCAAGTAGTAACATATGGGGTCATTGCAAATTATACAATGGCCTTTAATCTGCAACAAATGCTGCAACAAATGTTCAACAAGTGGAATCTTACCATTGTATCCTGGTACACACATGCATGTATACGACATAATGCCATCCTCGCAAGTAGCTCCATTGAGGCAGGGTCCTGATGCACACTGGTCCCCATCCTCTTCACAGTTGGTCCCAAACCAACCGCCTGTGCACATACATTGATACCTGCCCAGTTCATTCACACAAGTTCCTGCAAAGTCACAAGAGGATATAACATGCTTTGGCATTACATGTAGTTACATTTGGGATCCAGTTCCGAATGGGAGAAAAAACTCATGGGACATAAGTTGGGACACAAGATACTGTGGTGTTCTTGTAGAATCGATATAAGTTGTGAAAACTAAATTTTAAAAAACTACTCGTTTACAAATTAGCACCGAAAGCCTCATCTTGGATAGTCTTTATAAAAGACATTCTAACTTAGTTCCGTTCGTGTACGTACGTGCAAGGGACATTTCACCGTAGGGACTGGGAACCGGTCTGTCTATTTTACGGAGACTGTTAGAACGTCTTTAGAACCTTGTATGAACTGCCCAGAAAATTCTCAACACATCCATGCAAACTATGCACCATAGTCAGTTTTTTATCTTTATTCATGAAAAATGTAGTTAGTTTTGCATTCGCGTGTTTCCAGATTGTTTGAACAGGCCTACGTAATTTTCAAATCACTGTAGGTAAAAATACTTGGCCTCACGTGACTCATGAGTAATGTCCAAAGTCGTTCTAACTGTTGCAGTGCAGCACTGAAAAATAGAAAAGTTTCCGGTCCCTACAGTGAACTTGATCTTGATCTTGATGGAAAATCCTCCATAAACATCCTCAAGGGATTTTTAACAGGAGGTGCGTCAGAGAGCGAACAAGGGACATTTAATTATCAGTAGAGGCGAATAGTTGTAGTACTGCTTTCTTGAAGGCGTTCTTGTTTGGTGAATTTATGATGGTCCGTGGTAGGTCATTCCATTCAGTAGCAGTTCTCACGAAGAAGGAATTTTTATGTTGATTTGTTTTAGCCATTGGGATGTAAAATTGCTGATCATGCCCCCTTCTTAGTCTTATTGGTTTTCGTTTCAGATGATGTTGGTAGTGGATATCGATATCACCTCGAAGAGTGTTATAGAAACTGGTCAATCGTTGGACACGTCTTCGTTCCTCTAGACACCTCCATTCCAGTGATGTAATAAGCTGGGTAACATTATAGTTGTACGAGAGAAGTCTCCAGCCACAAATCGAGCGGCCCTACGTTGCACCTTTTCAAGTTGTTTGATATCCTTGCTCAACCAAGGATCCCAGCTGGTTGTAGCATACTCAAGATGAGGACGGATTAGTGTTTGGTACAATTTTTTTTTAGTGTTGGTAGATGCTTTGGAAAAATTCCTGTGACAGAGACCCAGTACTCGTAAAGCCTTAGAAGATGCATGGTTAATTTGTTTGGTCCATTTCAGGTCGTTCTGGATAAATATTCCCAGATATTTGCATTCTGAAATTTCTTTCAACTTGGTATTCAGCATAGAATAATTTGTAGTCCCGGGTAACTTTTTGCGACTAAAGCGCATGCTCTTACATTTAGCCGCATTAAACTGTCGCTCACGGTACGTACACGAACGGAACTAAGTTAGAACGTCTTGCACAAAGACTACATTTTGAATGTTGAGCCACTGTATTATGTCACGTGTCCTTTCATTTGCAAATTCTTTCACAAAAGAAAGCACCGAGATCCTCGTTTTCGATGAAAATTTGAAATTCTTTTATATATTCAAATTGTTGTTGCAGTGGATATGGTATAGCGTTCTACTAATTAATTCATTCATGTTTTCATTGTTTAGAGATGTGCTACATGGACGACACGTATGTTTAATGCTGTCAAGACATTTTACTGGGTCAATAGTTTGGCACACCATAATGCAACTTACATTTAATGAATGGGATATATATATGCTTTTCTTTCTGAAATGGAAATTGGCTAAAACAAAAAGCTGGAATAAAAAACAGTTTTGAGATTTGGTGTCTCATAAAATGTGACCCAACGTCGTAAACAAACACAAACTTATTTTTATTCACTAACCCATAACGATGCTACTTGCTTTTTTCTTTTAAAATAATAAGGATATTAATTTTGTGGAAAGCGGATAAGGCTTTGATTTTTTAGGACAATTGTGGGGGAAGGGGGGGTTGAACAAACTGGGAAATAGGCAATAATAAAACTACAATTTTGTTTTTTATTTATTTTTTTTTGGAGCTAAATTTCACACAACAAGCAGAATGTAAGTAGTCAACTGGGAAATGTTCAACAAATTTAATATTGTGAGAAAGGTTATTCCTGATTGGGCGAGAAAAGCTGCAGGTTAATATTCTTGCCTCTGATTGGTACATGATCAGGTGTGTATTACAGCATTGAACAGCATTAGGTATTAACCAACAATCAAATTCAGAAGATTACCCTGTGTCTTTGGCCATCGGCTGCCAATGGCGGCATCCTATGTATCTCGATGTTTAGATGAAAGACACTTGTAAGCTTCATGCAATTCTGCCTACAGGCTGCGAATTGAATATAAGCCCATTAAAAAAAGAAAACGGATGTGAAAAACTCACCTCCATTTTGGCAAGGTTGGCTACTACATTCATTAACGAGATCCGTGTCGCACCGCAACCCGGCGAACCCTGTGGGGCAGATACACCCATATGCTTTGACCAGTTCCTGGCACATCCCGCCATTGTTACATGGATTGCTGGCACACTGGTCCCCGTCCATTTCACAGTTACTGCCGGTAAAACCACTCGGGCAGGTACAGGAGTAACTGTTGACTTCATCAGTGCAACTACCTGTTTGCATAGAGTTGACATTTCAATGTAAACTTCAGAAGTAGCTAAATGTCGTGTATGGATCGAATAAGAGATGACGTAGGATTGTTTGGAGTACTCTCATAAAATGGCTTATGGGGTTTTGTGTATTTAATCCCATCATGCTTCGTGCAGTGACGTCTTGTTAAAGGCCCTGCAGTGTATCATTTGCAATGACCCCAAAAAGTAATTGACGGGATTACAGGGGAAAGTTCTGAAAGTAAAGATTGAATTAATAGCAACTACCCAATGAAAGGTTTCCACTCAATAAGATATAATTTTACCAGAAAATAATCCGTTAAGATGAAATAATTTAGATTGTTTGCAAACGATTTACTTATTTTTGGTTCGCATCTACACGGTCCAAAATGCATGGGCGCTGTGTACTCTGCGATGCATTTTAATTAATCGTGCGTACACGCAGTTTATGATGTGCGCCACAGAGTGCATGACGCAAGCCACATAGTACTCGATCAACTGAAAACGAATATTTGAAACACCCCGCCCAGACTACGAAAACGCATATGGATTTTCACGTTTTTTTAAAAAGTGGTACATTTGACAAAGCTGAAATTTCTTCGGATGAGTTTGTTGATGTCTTTCTTTTGATTTATAATGGTTTTATTCGCAGAATCGCTCAAAAACAGATCATCTACAGGGCCTTTAAGTCATCTCGCTTGCAGATATTGGAGATTCCTGTTTTCTTCCAAAAGTATTTTGGGGAGGTATTTAATACGATTGTTAGGTTAGAACGAAATCCATTATCTGGAAAAATCAGGACAAGCTCCTTTAAATAAGAAAACCTGCCCACAATTGCAAAGGGTCTATACAGGCTTTAAGCATGCTACAAATTGCAGAGGACTTGGCAGTGTTGTTGTACTCGAGTCCAGGACTCGGACTCGATTCCGACTCGAGTCACAATTTTCGTGACTCAGACTCGACTTGAGTCACACTTTGGAAATTGACTCAGACTCCGCCTCGACCATGGTGACTCGTGACTCACGAGTCACATATTATTTTTAAAAAAGAAAACCGATATATTCGCGGGCTTATCACAGGATTTTTGGGGGAAAACAGTACGATGCGTGAATATGTACACTGCTCCACCAGGGCAACGAGGGGCGCACGAGCACGTCATCATTTCACATATTGTGTTCACGAAACTGTAGCAGATTCAGTTTCATTTTGGCGAACAAGTGACTCGTGACCTAGACTCGGACTCGAAGAAAGTGACTCGTGACTCGAACTCTTACTCAAGGCTAATAAATTACAACACTGGTACGTGGATAGCAAAACTCAACAACTAAATATCAATTCCCCAAAACTTACCGCCATTTTGACACGGCTGGCTTTGGCACTCATTCACATTTTCGTTACACGTCAAGCCAACCCACCCTGGTGGACACTGACAGAAAAAGCTGCCTAGTCGGTCCTCGCACGTTGCCCCATTCAAGCAGGGATTGGATGCGCATTCGTTCTCTTCATTTGCGCAGTTTGGACCGAAGAACCCCATAGAACAGACGCATGTGTATCTGTTTACTTCATCTTGGCAAGTTGCGGTTGGCGGGCAAGGGTTGCTGGCGCACTCGTTGATGTTAGTTTGACAGGTAGTGCCTAGAGATGTCATACAATAACAATAATGACATTTCAAACAACATTAAGTTTTCAATCTTGAAAAAATTTCTTTTAACCAGTTGACGCCGGTATTATTTTTGGCAAAAAATTAATTTGTTTTTAAAAAGGCATTTGTGACTCGCCAAAAGTTAAGACCAGATCAAGCACCACAAATACCGACTCTTGAGTCATTTCTACATTCATTGTATGAAGCTTCTCACCAAAAGATCATACTTTGCAACACTCTGAGGCGGCCGCCACGGAGCAAGATTTGCTACACTGACAGGCCGTCCACAGCCGTCAAGTTCAAGTTTAAAACACGCTAACCGTGGAAGACAGTAGCAAAGCTGTTTTTACTGGATGGATAACGGCATCAACAATTTTCGAAATGTTAATCGTATTCAGTAGAAATCAGATCAATGTTCCCGAGCCAAACTTACCTTCAAAACCTTCCGCACAGATACACGTCACAGCGCTACCGTTCCTAAGGCACGTTGCGGCGTTCTGACAACCGCAGAGGTCCATTTCGCAGTTTGTCCCGGTGAAACCAGTGGTGCACACACAGCGATACGTATTTCTTTCATTGAGACATAGTGCCATGTTCAAGCAGGGATTGCTGTTGCACGGGCTGGGCAGTGGTGTGGCACAGGTAATACCTGAAAGGGGTCACATAAATATCAAGAAAAATCATATGAAGTTTGCAATTATGAAATACTTAATTTGAATTTTGCATTTTATCTAATCTACTTGGAAATTCACTATGATAAACGCACAGGAAAAAAAAAACAATATGCAACTATGAAATAATTGGAATTTCATATGTATTCTATGTATGGATAATTTTGATAAAAATTCCCTTGTAGAAAAACTCACAAAATCCTTAAATATATCAAATATCTAGTCCAGGAATCAACTAAAAAAATACAAAAATTCCAAAATTTAAAGATATAAAACGGTTTCAAATGGAAATACTGGTTGAGTTTAGAAAATTGACTCTTTGCACATGCACAATGGCCATCCTAGGGGGACAATAACATTGTCTTAATTTATAGTTGTACATGAGTAGGACATTGTGGATCTATTGTCGCATCATTTAGAAAACCTGTCCCCTGTCATGGCCGCCGGTGCAAAGGGTGTATAACGGCAATGATGCAAATAAAGACATTCATTCAAAAACCCTCCTTAATGTTGACATACGATGCATGTGTTCAGTAAAATGGATTTCGCTTTTAAAACCTAACAATCATATAAAATGCCTCCCTAAAATACTATCCATGGGAAGAAGACAGGAAATTTGCAATCTCCAATTTGGATGTGGAAGCAAAAAGGTTGGTGTAATTACTGCACTGCTTTATGTAACCAGATAAATTAGTTTACAGAACATCAGTGGTTTTTTTTTCAACGATATCCATGAAAAAATACGGATTGAGAACGCGAAATTTCAGAATGGTAATGAGAAAAATGTGACAATTGATATGGTATTAAAATCCCAACACCCATGGGAAAAACGGGTGTATCAAAAATGTGAAGTGGACAGGCTTCTTTTAGAAGCACTGTCTTGAAATGCATGCACATTTATTCCATAAAGTTAGAAATATCTAATTATGAGGTGGTTAGTCACACAGTGAGGGTTAAAAATGGTAACCATGATGACAACATGCACAAATGATTGAGATTATGTCGGGTGCATAGAAACAAATTATCAATATATCAATCCAGTACCCTTTGAGAGCAATCGTAAGATATCTAGTAAGCCCAACCCGAACACAGCTCAAGACACAAAACACAATAAAAGATCAACAGCAACTTGACAAGTCTCAGTGTAGTACATGTATGTTTCTTTGCAAGAGGTTTCATGCCAAAAAACCTTGATGCTTAGAGTTGACAATGATGCTCATGCTATTTTTTTTTAGACCTAAGAATAAAACAAAAACCGTTTTGAATTACATCTGTTACTGTGTTTTGCATCCTACTTAGTCTTTGTAAAAGACGTTCTAACTTAGTTCCATTCGTGTACGTACGCGCGAGAGACATTTCACCGTATGGACTGGGGACCTGTTTATTTTTAGGCGCTGCACATTTTTAGGCGCTGCACATCTTTGGACATTACTCGTGAGTCACGTCAGACCAAGGATTTTTTACCTACAGTGATTTGGTGGGCCAATTTGGAAACACACGAACGCAATACTAACTACATTTCTCCATGAATAATTATCATAAGACTGACCATGGTGCATACATGCAAAGGTACCGTATGCCTGGATTGTGCTCAGTATTTTCCGGGCAGTTCATACAAGTTTCTAAAGACGTACTAACAGTCGCCGTAAAACAGACAGGTTCCCAATTCCTACAGTGAAATGTGGCTTGCGTGTACGTACACGAACGGAACTAAGTTAGAACGTCTTTTATACAGACTATCCTAATCATCAGCGAAAGAAGAAAAATTAAAATGCTTACACACATTAGCATGCACGGCTTGGTTGGCTGGTGCGGGGGGTGCAGCGTAGGTCCAATCAGGTGCAGAGGTCAAAGGTCAGGATGGGTTAAGCTGGTAGCTTTTTATCGATGTCTTGTGTTAATGCTGCGCTTGCACACTTAAAGTGTTTGTTTGACAGTGTAACTTAATGTTAATTTGGGGTTTTTATATTTTTAATGATTCTAGATCAGCTGGTGATTTTCCTGAACTGGTTGCAAAAATTTGGTTCAGACTGTGTGACATCTAAGTCATTTTAGACAGTTTTGTTCTTGTATTAATAATTTTCTCAAACCGTGAAAGTGCCTTAAATTTTACGACTAAACAGAATAAACTGCAGTCTTTTTATCCATGCACCGTTAAGAAAACATTTACAAACTATATGACAGCAGCAGGGCTTGAAATTCGTCACTGAAAGGGCACTGCCATTTGGAGTTTAAAAAGGGCACTTCCATTGGAAAATGAAAAAGTCTATGGGAGGATTGCAAAAGGTCACCAAGGCCAAGAGCAGGGGCAACAGAGGCAATGGCCTCTGTGGCCTCCGTTAATTTCAAGCCCTGCAGCAGTATCGTGCAATGGGCGCAATAAAAAACAATCTTGATTAAAGACCAGCTCATACTTCACACAAAAGCGAACGTGAATCTGACATAAATTCGACATCAAACATTCCATGACGAATATTTGCACAAGTTGAATCTAGTTAAACTTTCTGCAAATTCGCTGCATGGAAACTTTGCTGTGATGTCAAATTCACATTCATTTTTCTGTGAAGCCCGAAAAGAGAACATCAAAAGTGCAAAACAGTTTTGAAACGTGAAGTATAAAATGATAGATGTGAATTGGTGGCGGAGAAAAAAAACGCATCAATTTAAATATGTGCATGTGTTAATCCACTGCATGTTGGCAAGTTAAAACTGTTAAGGACACAGGCTCGTCATTGCGCTTGCGAGGCCAAATTCGTGCAATGAATTATGCAGCTCCATGCCTTTGCTAGGGAGCTAGCTTGTGGCACGAATTTGTCCTCACGCGCGCATTGACGAGCCTCCGCCTTTAACTCATGTTAATGAGAAAAGTAGTTAATTTTGACTTTAAATACATGTACAGTACCTTCAAAACCAGATGCACAGCGACACACGAAGGTACTGTTCACTGTTTCGCAGGTCGCACCATTAGTGCAAGGGTTCGAAAGGCACGGATTGGTATCAGTCGACTGTGGCAATTGTGTTGTCGCCATCGATTGGTCAGCTTGTGTTGTCCTCGCAATCGTGGCTACATCAGCAGTTATTTCAGTGTTTTGTAAATCTCTAGTCAGCTGTGCAGTTGTTGCGACGTGTTGTTCTTGTGTGGTGGGTTGCTGTTGGGTGGAAGTGGGTTCTTCCATAATGGTTGTAAAGAACTGTTGGGTTGAAGTGGGTACCTCCACTGTGGTATCTACTGATTGTTGGGTTGAAGTGGGTACCTCTATTGTGGTACTAACTGGTTGTTGGGTTGAAGTGGGTACCTCTATTGTGGTACTAACTGGTTGTTGGGTTGAAGTGGGTACCTCCACTGTGGTATCTGCTGATTGTTGGGTTGAAGTGGGTACCTCCACTGTGGTATCTGCTGATTGTTGGGTTGAAGTGGGTACCTCCACTGTGGTACCATCTAGCAATTGGGTTGCACTAGGTACCTCTATGGTAGAACCAACTGCCTGTTGGGTTGCACTGGGCACCTGTACTGTGGAACCAACTAGCTGTTGGGTTGAAGTGGGTACCTCTATGGTAGTACCAAACGGTTGTTGGGCTGTACTAGGTACTTCAGTTCGTACTGTTGTAGCAATTTCAGTAGTCCTTTCTTGAGGAGTGGTTAAAAATTTGGTGGGAGTGATATCGACTGGCGTAGTCGTGATTATTGTTTCGCAAATAGCACCAGAGTACGGGTACGGACATGTGCAGGTGAAGTAAGCGACGTGGTCATCTGTTCTCGGAAGTGACGTGCAGATGCCGTTGTTGAGACACGGGGAGGAGTCGCATGCAAACACTAGAAAACAAAGCAAAAATATTTATTATTTTTATACCAGTAAAACCTTCGGGCATCGACACTATACAGAATTTGCAATGTCCCAAAATTGTAACCAACTATTTGATGTGATCAAACTGGTAGTTAGGGAAGTGTGCGTGAACCATTGCCAAGGAAGTGCTTGTGACCTGGGTGGAAGCTGACGTCACACTCTGCCAGCGAATGCTGTTTTTCTCGTAGCATGGAGGTGGAAGCTATATTTTACCTCCATCTAAGCACGTTGCATTGGATTCATCAGACATGTCCTGGCAATCTTGGAATTCGTCACATATCCAACCAGAGAAGACACACTCGCCATCTGCACATGCTGTAAGGGTGACTGCGCCAAGACCCTGGCAACTTTGAGCTGCAATAAGAAAATTAAAATGACTTCAAAATTAAGGTCCCGATAATTGGTCAAATATTGGATTATGATGTTTTTTACTGGTGGTTTCCTATAGACTATTCACATAAGCATGGAAACCGTCCATATGTCCGCCATAGCTTGGACGCGGTCAGTGCATGAACTACATGCGTTATATGATGATGCTTATTGTGTCGTCACTTCGAACAATTTGCGCATTTGTTGTAATGGTAAATTCACACTGAGCCTTTTCGCGCGTGCATAATTGCGATGTGCCTCACTTTGAGAAAAAGCAACGTGGAGGGAATTGTGAGTGAAACGATGCACTGAAAATCACTGAATTATGAAAAGGCTTTCCGTTTAACATGTCCTTGAAGCTAATTCTGTGGTTTTCGGTGCGTTTTTTTCACCCCAAATTCCTTCCACAGAATTAGCTTGGACAGAATGTGTTTTCATAATTTAGTGATTTTCAGTGCATCGTTTCACTCAAAATTCCTTCCATATAAACACCAATTTTTTGTAAACTAATTTATCTAGTAACATAAAGCAGTGCAGTGACATTTATTTACACCAACCTTTAAAAGGCACAGGCTCGTCAGCAATGCGTGCGCCAAATTCCTAAAACGAAATATGCTGCTCCATAGCAAAGGCATGGAGATGCGTATTTCGTGGCACGAATTTGGTGAGCGCGCATTGCTGACGAGCCTGTGCTTTTAAATCATCTAAATTGGAGATTGCAAATTTCTCGTTTTCTTCCCATTAACGGTATTTTTATAGGTTAGAACGAAATCCATTTTCAGGAAAAAATCTACCAGAAGTCTAGATTTTGTAATGTATGTTACGAAAATGCATATTTTCTTCAGAAACAAGTTTAATTAGAATTTAAAATTGTCTTTTCTAATTAAAGCAACAGCTTTTTTTTCTTCATAAATTAAATCAAAAAGCATTTATTTTGTTGCTGGGCAATAGAGCACTAAAGTAAAAACGTCACCCTTTGTGCGTTGCCATGGTTTTTGGGTCTACACTAAAACCAGTGAACTGTTTTCATGTGCTTTAGCAATGGACGTTTCAGATTACCAGCGAATGTTTAGATCCAATTACCATGGCAACTGACGTCGTACTTTAGTAGTCTATTCCATGATTAGTTTTGTTACATTTTAAGGTGTCTTATTCAATACGTTTGGCCACTATATAAAGATGGATAAATATGGTGGTGTCAATACATCTAAACCAGACCTAAACTGGGCTCAAAAAGAAACATAATTTTTCACAGGTCACATCTTAAAATCCTGTCCATCAAAATGAACCAAAATGACACACCGGATTACTTCAATACTCTACTCTAATGACACGTCAATATCCAAACGGTTACCTTACTGACAGGACTGAAAAATGCACTGGCATGAAACCGCTTGCTGTATCACATGTCACAGCCTGGAAATTTCGGCAACAAATAGTTTAAGGCACGTGAAGAAGTCAAAACAAATTGAAATGAAGGTAATGTCAGTTACCCAAACACAGACATCAATAGTGTGTGTGTCCACCATGTGCTTGGAAGCATTCAGTGCATCTGCTACGCATGCTGTCCACCAGGTTTCTGATGCAGGCTTGGGGGAGATTGTTCCACTCTTCCTGTAGAGCTGCTCTGAGTGTTTGTGCATTAACAGGCGGATTGTCCCTTGCCGAAACACGTCGCCCGAGCTCATTCCACAGTTGTTCAATCGGATTGAGATCCGGGAACAAGAGCACCATGAACATTGTGTGCTTTGATTCTTGAACAGCTTTGAACATTAATCTCTGAATGAAATTATTGGGCTGTGACATGTGGTCCCGGAAGCTGTTCCATGTCAGTGCATTTTGCTGTTGTGTCAGTTGGGCAACTGCTTGGTTACTGACATGTGTTTAGAGTAGAGTATTGAAGTAATCCAGTGTGTCATTTTGGTTTATTTTGATAGACAGGATTTTAAGATATGACCATGTGAAAAATTATAAGTTTCTTTTTGAGCCCAGTTTACTTCACACTATGAAATAAAAATCATGAGACGCATTTCTGTGAGTATTATCAAGAACTAGCTTTGGTTAGTTACGTTACACGAAAAGGACATGAAAAGAAATAACAAGTCTTTGCCCAAAAGTTTCCTTAAAGGCCCAGTGTATCATTTGCAATTACCCCAAAAAGTAATCGACGAGTTTACAGGGGAAAAGTTCTGAGAGTAAAGATTGAATTAATAGCAACTACCCAATGAAAGGTTTCCAATCAAAATGATATAATTTTACCAGAAAATAATCCGTAAAGATGAAATTATTTACATCGTTTGCAAACGATTTACTTATTTTTGGTTCGCATCTACGCGGTCCAAAATGCATGGGCGATGTGTACTGCGTATGCGTGTTCCAACGCTATGTATTTTTATGGATCGCGCGCACACGCAGTATATGATGTGCGCCACAGAGTGCATGACGCAAGCCACATAGTACCCGATCAACTGAGAACAAATATTTGAAACACCCCGCCAAGACCAGGAAAACGCATATGGATTTTCACATTTGACAAAGCTGAAATTTCTTCGGATGAGTTTGTTGATGTCTTTCTTTTGATTTATAATGGTTTTATTCGCAGAATCGCTCAAAAACAGATCATCTACAGGGCCTTTAAACTGAGTTTATCTGAAACTAAAAATTCATTCAGTAAAAATTCATGTGACACATGATTTAACAAAATTGCTTTTTACTTCAGAAAATAATTTCACTGTGTGTACTGGGCAATGACGAACAAACACACTAAATAAATATGCTATTAAAATCCTGTTCACAACTTCCATTGTTAAACAAATTAGTTCTGTGTAGAAGGTAAAAATTGCCATGTGTAATGGGGGTGTGGTCAATATTACACAGGGCAGGATTGGAAACGTTATTGATTTTCCATTTCACACATTGTGCATTGTGATTAACATGCTCACCATTCGCTTAAAACAAATAATTTTAAGGGAATTCGGATGACATTTTATTGGTGGTTTTGTTATTTTGGTAATTTTGTAAAGTACAGTTGTTTTTGCTAGAATATTTTAAAATATAATGGATTTTTTTTCATATACATTAAACACGGATTTCGCTGAATTTATATATTGGAATCGATAGCTTATTCAATTCTAAGATATACTTCCCACTGACACTTTCATTGCAAATGTTGCATTTCTGAGATAAATAAATGATAAAATTACTGCATGAAGTAATGCACAAAATGACGTGGCGAGCGGTCTGTGCGTAAGCGCGACAACAGGGGGCGCTGCGCGCGCGTGTGAATGGTTATCTTGTGCACTAACTGAAGGCAATTTTTGAAGAAGAAAACATGATTTTTCTACAGAAAAGCAACATTTGCGACAAAAGTGCAAGTGGGAAGTATATCTTAAAATTACATTATCTGTCGATTCCAGGAGGTAATTTCCTTAAAATCTCTGTTCAATGTATACGAAAAAAATACCAATATAATTAATACCTTCTACGTTCATGTACATAAGGATTGACGTTTCTGTGATTTTAAATGGTTGTTTTTAATACTGCTATAATGTAAATTGTGAAATATGAAATATAAAATTGTAATGGTTTGAAGTAGAATGCATTTTATAACTGTACTATATATTCTGAAGCATAAAACTGAACAGAATTCATACCCTAAAGGCATGCACACAATTGAAAATCATATTTTCATGTTGTACAACAGATAATTTTCATATTTGTCTGTACCAATTTGTTTCATTCTGCTTTTCCTGAAATAAATGCTTCAATCTTCCCTGTAAGTAGTCGGGAAGCAGTCACAAACCGTCAGGAACCGTCGGAAAGCAGTCGGCAACCCGACAACCGTCAGGAACCGTTAGTCACTGCCAGAAACCATCACAAACCGTCCGGAAGCAGTCGGACACCGTCAACATTTATTTTCAAATTAATTTTAGGTCTTGTCTTTAATTTTTTTAAAGTGAAAATGTGGTAGACATTAAAGATATTTTGTACAAAATAGAAAATCAAAGTTTAATTTTTAAATATAAATTTTAAAAAAATATATATTAAAAACTAAATGTAATATAGTTAATTTCTGAAAGGTTTGATTTTTAGAAAGCAAAAAGTAACTAAGTAAGCCCCTAAGGGTTAATTTTTAAAGTTTAATTTTTAAAAAGGTTAAGTTTACAAAAAAAAAAATTAGAAAAATTAGCGTTTAAATATTTCAAAATTAAAGTTTGGGGAATTTTTAAATATTTATTGATGGTTTCCGACAACTTCCTGACGCTTTCTGACGGATCCTGGCGGTTTTGATTGTTTCCTGACAGTTCTTGATGGCTCCCGGCGGTCCTTGACGGTTTCTGACAGTTCTTGACGGTTCCTGACGGTGATTAATGTGACCGCACATAAGTACCAGGATGTGCGACCCACAGAATACATGGAAATCACAAGTTAGGAGGGAAAAATATTAAGTTTTCTTACTCCTAGGTTGTAGAAATCCTTTCGGAAAGATTTTACTTTAATACCTGCAGCCGATTTCACGAATCCTTACGCACTGCATAAGCCCGCTTGAGCAACTTTTTATTGCGCTAGCTGCGCAACATTCTTGTGATAATTACACGCAAGCCTATGGGGCTTATGCCATTTTCAAAAGTTGCGAAAGCTACACAATTTTTCGTGAAATCGGCTGCTGCACTAAAAATGTTTTGGTATTTTTTTCGTATACATTGAACAAAGATTTTAAGGAAATTACCTTCTGGATTCAACACATAATGTAATTTTCAGATATACTTCCCACTTGCACTTTTGTCGCAAATGTTGCTTTTCTGTAGAAAAATCACGTTTTCTTCTTCAAAAATTGCCTTCAGTTAGTGCACAAGATAACCATTCACGCGCGCGCACAGCGCCCTCTGTTGTCGCGCTTACGTACAGACCGCTCACCACGTCATTTTGTGCATTACTTCATGCAGTAATTTTATCATTTATTTATCTCAGAAATGCAACATTTGCGACGGAAGTGTCAGTGGGAATATCTTAGAATTGAATAAGCTATCGATTCCAATATATAAATTCACCAAAATCCGTGTTCAATATGAAAAAAAAATCCCTAAAAATTGTTAAATTTATGCGTGTAGGATATAGGGCCTATTTTTATTTTTCATAAGTTCATCATGTTCATTAATTTTCTCTTAACCTTCTTCTATACCCACCTGTCACAATATCCAACGAACAAGAGTACCAAATCAGAGAAAACAGAACAAGGAAGTTGATTTGGCAGCAAGCCCGGCTCGCCCCCAAGCAGCTCCGCGTGGGTCCCCGTTGTCTTGGCGAACGACGCTCAGCCATGCCACCGTTAAATTTGACCCCGACACCCGGTACCCGGCCACGAACAGCTTCAAACACGCTCACGTGTGGCAGATTTTACGGAAACATGTGCAGCTACAAAAACATCGGCTCCAGCATCACATTACCATCATTGATTCGTCATTATTACGAGTTCCCAGCAGATTTCACAACTGGTCGCATTATTCGTAAAAGTTGAATATTATGACTGCCTAGAAAAGGTGCGATGCGTTTTGGTCTCTGCGGTTTCACTCTCGTTATGGAATTTGAAAAGTGAATCATTCATACGCGATACACACACACACAAATTCCACCTGTTGATTGCGCGACTAAAATGAACGAGAGGGCGCTCTATAGTTACACCGTGCCTGACACAACTTTCACTTTCTCGTGAACAGGTGAAGAGCTAGACACCAACTTAAAATGCTGGCGATTGTTGTTGTTGTTGTTGTATATTTAATGGCATCTTCGGCAACTAAAGCCTTTATACCATCAACTATACGGTTTTAGCTTTAACTATACTATATTATCTACTTGAGATGACGAAGAAGGAGTTGCAGTTTTAGAAGTGGGAGGAAAACCCCCAGAGAAATGCCCCAGGGGAAAACCCACGCGGTCAAGTAGGGACTGCAAACCCAATCCACACGCTCCGCGAACCCGGGGGCCGGGGTGAAAGGCGAGGACAGAACCACTACTCCAACCTAACCGCCTATCTTTCACATCACTTCAGCGCTGGTATAGACGTCCTTGCACTGCAGTGTACGTATAGATGCCCACAGTCCGCTCGATGATAACGTTGCCCGTGACCGGCACTTCTTGAAAGTGGCTCGAGCTATCACGATCTTGTCTCCAGGTAATAATTACGACGGGCACAACAAAGTCGTGTTTGTCGTATTCTTGTTTAGAACCCGCTGACGCGTTCTTCGACGCCGTTTGGGTCTCGCAGCCGTATGTTGGGAAACTTATTCGGCCTAAACTGAGTCCCTAAAGAGGCTTTGGGGTTGGCGTATATGGTTCTTTCCTTGTCTTTAATTCACCTCTGGCGTCCCAGGTTCGCTGTACTGTGCCCAAAAAGATTAAAATAATTATATTATTACTCTATAATAAAGGGGCATATATACGGTGTAGTATGCATGACTGTCACGCTGTCGTCAACTCAAATAAAACACAAGGATACTTGACTCCCGTACACCTATTTATTGTAAAATTTCATGCGGTCAATGTACAACTTTAAATTTACACCAATTTATAAAACCCAAAATAGTGTGTTCCAAACAAAATCAATATTACTCTGGCTTCCTTATTTTAAATATCCACCCAGGATACAATCAATAAAACTCGGTCTCGTCCACTTCACCTGCATTTTAGGTGTGGCAAAGCAATAACACCTCTATTTGCTTCTACCCTTCACTAACAGTAACTGCCTTTACACCATGTTTTCTCTTTGACTAACACCACTTGGCTTTGTTACCAAAACCACACTTCAAATTTACACCATTTGTTATTCCTTAGTCACGACACTTCGCTTTTTTTCCAAAGCTACACTTATTTACACTTACACATATACTATTGGCTACTTTAACCTGACTAATTATTTTATTTAATATACTGAAACACTCAGTAGAAACGTAAACCAGAAAATGTTAGTGTAATTATTATGTAATGCAGTTAATAACAATGATTAGGCCTAAACAACATTTTATGAGTGGCAAAGACAACATTTTGTCAGTACGGCTGGGTTTGAATCTCATTTATGTTCCGAATGTGAAAACGATTGACAAAACGCAAAAAGGTCTATGCAGCTGTCACAGACATGCACATTTATGTTGAGTGCAATGCACATGCAACATGGATGCACTAAAAGCAAGACAGAATCACGAGATGCCATGCACTCCCATCATGCACGGTTAACGAAAGGTGAGAGAGAACGAGCTTTGGGTATGGTGTTGGCGCTGGCAGGAACATCACCCAGCGAGGTTGCGAGAACATTTAATGTCCATGTGATATTATTGCATTCCAAACTCGTTTTGCGTTTTTAAGGTGTGTGTTTTGCGTTTTTAAAGTGTGTCCGGCAGTATAGGCCTACATATTCTAGAAACATTTCAAGTATACAATTTCTATTATATATTACTAGAATACGGATACAATTTCTAGAAACATAAAAGTTATTCGCTTTAAAATGAGACATCAACGAAACAAATCGACCAACGTTTAGTTATCGAACAATTACTGTCAATATTTCGAATGATTGGCTGTCCGCCAATAATTTAAGGCGTAGACTTGCCCAAGTCTGACCTCCCGTGCTTGGTCTACAACGCGCAGCGCACAGTGCGCCCTCCGGACCGCCTGTCCAATCTGTTTTCTTTTGTTTCCTCTGGCTCCGAATTTC